>FYBW01000001.1:600000-1179685 GCA_900186205.1 Debaryomyces psychrophilus | reverse complement strand
TGTCATAAAGAGTCTCAGAAACAACTCGTGACAAAACGGAATCTAGAAGATTGTCAAACTTGACACGAACCAAGCTTTGATGTGTCCCATCCAAGGAACCCACATCAGGAATTTCCAGGAACTGGTTACCAAGATACATATCCAGGTTGCAGTTTAAATTCTTCAGTCTGACCACAACCATAGTGGCACATTTCTTATAGTTAGCTGTCCCAGTTGACTTCTTCAGTTCAGACACAGGGAAGTAAAAAAATCAGCTCATAATCTATTGAAGTAAATAGCAAAGTTCATTTCAGTATCAGTTTCAGCGCAATCAATCAAGTCAATATTATGATATATAATTTACTTGTCTCTAATAAAATATACAGATAGTTCAAAGTCAGGTGCTCAGGCGCATCATTATGCTCAAAAATTCCAGGGATTTCATTTTTCACCTTCAGCCAGGTGAAATTATCAGGAGAATCTTTGTGAAGCTGAAGTAGTTTTTCATGGATGGTCCTATTATCACACACAGAATAAAAGAACCAGATCCTCTTCTCTTCAGAGAAAGGAAGAACTTCGTGGCTAGCAGATTCCAAAAGTTGAAGTTTTTTCGACAAAGACACATTCGGGTCATGAAGTTTTGCATCTACATCCGGGTGTATCTCAGCTTCCTGCTTGACCGTCAATTTTTATATAGACCATTATATAGCGCATGACCATAAAGAACTTTCGTAGAAGAATAACCATGAATAAAACTGACCAGAAGTGCTTTGGATAACAACATATCAGTTATATTATCATATCTCGCATGGGTCCTAGCTTGTAGTCTTGAATCTAACCAAATAATATCAGGGATTTCTAAGAAACGATTCTCAAGAAACAAATCTAAATCACGGTTAAATTGTTTCAGTTTGGACATAACCATAGTCGCTTACTGTTTGTAGTTAGCTACCCCGATTAGCTTGCTCTCGTCAGGTATAGTTGTTGAAACATATTGTTGAAGTATATTGAGTGAGAACTTAAAACTGTTGCAAAATTATTGTTATTTTACAATACAAATTAGTTCCATAATAAGACATCAATATTGTATTTCTATAGGCTAACCTTATTGCTCCTCATTGATAAGGAGATCCACCAATGATATGGTTTATTCTATGATAAAGAATAAAAACTCATTCCAATGGCTATGAAACTTGGTCATACATTGAGAATAACTTATTCATGTGGTCCAGATTTATCTGTATAGATTTTTTAATGACTAAGTAGATTATATATTATAACTCTGACTTATTTGTTTGACTGACTGATAACTGATAATTGATAAAAAAATGAGCTCGCACTTAGATAATTTACTTCTAGAGTATCCGCCTAGCCCTATAGTCAGTATTACTTAAACTCCAAAGCGGATTATACTAATTTATTGGAGATCAGATTCAGCATGATTGGTAAACATTTCGTATAGTACTTTGATGATTCTCCGCATTTTACGTGAGTGTGTGATCTTTTATCAATGGCAGATGTTTAAGTTTGGTACAGAGGAGCCATTTTGTTTATGAATAGGTATTTACCAATTATATGATGTATTCAATCTATAACAATAAACAAGCTATACCGACATGGGTTCTTGGTCTTACAGTTGTTTTTTTCTAGATTGAGTTGAACTAAATATGTAACTTGTTTAGAAACATTTAGAGACTATATAAATTCTATATTAAATCGTGACTTGACAAGTTAACTGAGTATGAAAATATTATTTAAGGAAATTTACCGGTTGCGAAAATAGGTAGATTTTGGAAAGTATTCATAATATTAAAAACTCCTCTAGTTTACAAATAATTGTCATTGTTATTTTTACACGATATTTTATTGGGGATGCATGTACATAATCCAGGGTATATTTGTCCACATGAAGAGGTCTAAGTACCTTATTTGTTTGTTTTGTAGTATATTTTTGGAAGTAAGTGCATAATAACATTGAGAATTTACAGTAGCTAAATTGATTATGCTAATGAGTCGTGCGTTCTGAAATTTACTAAGCTTAAAAATTAAACTGAACTAACTTATATGGTGAATTTATTTCACGAATCTCTTTCTTTTATACCATAGGATCGATAAATTTTGAATTAATGCTAATATGTCTATATAAATCTAAAATTGTTTTTAATTAGTGAATAGAAATTAAACAAAGACAATAACTATACCTGAGACATTGCTATGAATTGATCAATTTATGATTTATGTGAGAAGTTTGGATTCGTGCTTAGATTACAGAGTACGCATGTAAGCAAGACACAATTGGGATACATGCTCTAGATTATTTAAGTCTTAAATCATCTTTGATAGAAATTTTGATTTTGTATATCAGTATGGATAGGCATCAAATCATTGTTGAAGAAACACAAGAATATTTAGCGTAAACAAAAACACCTGGTTTTCACATTAAATTTTTACTGCTCCATTCTAATCATTTTTATCGAGAACAGAAGTTTAACACCTAATAAGATGGTTTAATAGAGAATATTTCAAAGAACAAAACGTAAATTCACGGCTTATTATTAAAAACTTCTCATTGTTGATTTTGAGGTCTTGAAATCATAATAGACCTATCAATTGCAGGAAAACTTAGTGATAGTGCTAATATATAGTTTTAGCTTTAAGTTATCTACCCTCGAGGAATATAAATAGGAACAACCTGATAGATCGTTATAGTAATCTTGATATAGATTGACTATGCTATTTATTTTATTTTTAGTTATTTTTGGTAGTAGTGTATTTAAGATTCATAACCTGCATTCAAAATTGATTTAGGAAGTTTAAATCAATAGTTTTATGGATAACCCTTTGAAAAAAAATGTACACCTTTTTCAATCGAGAATCAACAATCCGACAGTCAAATAACATGAGAGACGTGTTCAGCTTGCAACGCATCTTGGAGAAAGTGTAACCATACTTGCTAAAAAACTCGTCATCATTAAGATGGACAAATAAAAGAAGTATGCCCAATTCCACCACATTTATTGCTAACCACCTTGGATCTAAGCAAAATCTTAGTTTGTGGTTTTTCCAGAAACGCAAGTTCAGAAATTTCATCAGTGTATGTCATCCAATTCAAACTCCGTCATAGAACCTGATCAATCTTGAACAATTTATCTTTGATAATGTTATCATCATGTACGTTATAAGCAAAAGAAATCCTATATTCCTTCAGAGTAGGAAAAATTTTGGAATCAAAATAATATCTAATTGTTATTATTCTTCAACCGCATATGTCATCTTACAAATTAGTCCAATATCAGAGTTTGATAATTTCTATATAGTACCTTAAGAAAACAAAGCCTATGTGTATTTGTATTTTAATTATGTATTTCTCTTGTCTGAATGGATGGTTTTCATGTTTCAAATCCAGGCCTTAAAGCTGAGGTACTCTCCACATAGAATACTAAGCAGAATTTAAAATAGAAAATAACCGAACTTTTATCTACAAATCAGTGTTACAGCATTACTCTAACTCGGCATATCTTACCTATTGCCTTAAATATTATTTACACATTATTTGCGTATATTGGCAAATGTATCAAGACCGTACTTGAAGTATGAAAATTAAAATTCAATTAGCTGAGTATATATACTTTAAGCATCAACCAATCAAGAATCCTCTAATAGCTGAATACAAAACAAAGCAGTATTTCAACAAGTTGACAATGATGTTACTAAAATGATGCAGGAATATATAATATGATTCGTAAATATATTAATTCAATAGAGAGTAGTATAGCAGTTATATAAGAAAAAGTGTATGCATTAATGTCTTGAGACTAGTTTGTCCGTATAATATAAAACCCGCAGTAAAATAATAATGATTCCGTCTGTTTTATTTAATCATTTTCTAGTCAGCGAGTCACCAAGTTTTCAACCTTGAATATTGGTAAATACACCGGTTTCAATTTTTATTCGAAAAAAATACATAGAACAAGTAGATGTTTAGCCTTTTTCGTACAATGGTATCGTCTCTCAATGATAAACCGAAATTTATTTTCTAATATACAAAAGAAAGATAAACTAAATAAACTAAATAATACATAAGAAAACTAAAGTGAATAGCCATACAACTTAGTTAGCAGCGGAAGAGTATTTAGTGACAGCTCTAGTACCTTCGGAGACAGCATGCTTCGCTAATTCACCAGGTAAGATTAATCTAACAGCCGTTTGGATTTCTCTAGCAGAAATAGTAGATTTCTTGTTGTAAGCAGCTAATTTAGAAGCTTCACCAGCAATTCTTTCGAAAATATCGTTAACAAAAGAGTTCATGATAGACATTGCCTTTTGAGAGATACCAGTGTCTGGATGGGTTTGTTTTAAGACCTTGTAAATATAAGAAGAGTAAGTTTCCTTTCTGGTCTTAGATCTCTTCTTAGGGTTAGAAGAAGCAGTCTTCTTAGCAGCTGGTTTCTTTTCAGCAGGAGCTTTTGAGGCAGGTTTCTTTTCAGCTTTTGGGGCCATTGTAAATAATATATGATAAGTTAATAAATATGAAAGGGAAGTAAGAAAGGAAAAGGGAAATCAAAAAGACTCTGTTGAGAGCAACCAACAGGCGAATACGCTTGTCTTATATACAAATTGAAACCATCGTTTTTTGATGTTTATTTTGTTTATTTGGTTGGTACATCACAAACGCGTTGGTGTTATTTGATATGTAAACAAGCCAGAATTTACGCAGCAGTTCCAAAAATTACGCGTATTTGGGGCGATACTGAAAATTCCCCGGTTACCCAGTAAAAACTATCATCTTCAATGATATCTATATCAGGTAGCTGTTAAATAAACAAACATGATTTCATTGAAGATATATAAATTTACACAATCCATTCTGATAGTTTTATTGTTAGTTTTTTTTCTTTTTGTTAAATAAGTAATAATAAATAAATAAATAAAATGTCTGGTGGTAAAGGAAAAGCAGGTTCTTCTGAAAAGGCTTCAACTTCAAGATCTGCTAAGGCTGGGTTAACTTTCCCAGTCGGTAGAGTTCATAGGTTATTAAGAAAGGGTAATTACGCACAAAGAGTTGGTTCTGGTGCTCCAGTTTATTTAACTTCAGTGTTAGAATATTTAGCAGCTGAAATTTTAGAATTAGCTGGTAACGCTGCTAGAGATAACAAGAAATCGAGAATTATCCCAAGACACTTACAATTAGCCATCAGAAACGATGAAGAATTAAACAAGTTGTTGGGTCATGTTACAATCGCACAAGGTGGTGTTTTACCAAACATTCATCAAAACTTATTACCAAAAAAATCAGCTAAAGGTAAAGCTTCTCAAGAATTATAAGGTATGAATTAGATTTCATAATGAAGAATTATATTTCTCTGTGTATTATATAAGTTTATTAATGTATATTATTTAGATATGGAGTTATTTTCCTCAATTTCATACTCATAAAGTTACGATTTAAATCACGTGTAATTATTACTTCAAAGAGATAAAGTCGAGTTTGACCAGTTTGGTTATTAATTCAACGTATAATACTATAAGATGGCTATTCAATTAAAGAATAGTCGTAGTAAATTTAAAGTCGCAACAACTACAGGTGTAGTTATAATTGGTAGCTACATTATCTTGAAAACTTTTCCACATTTAAAGGATTCACTTTATAATTATTTAACGGGTACTAAAAAGATTGATGAGAATAATGAACCTATAGAATTGAAGGAGTCTGGAGAAACAGAGGAACAAGATCCCAGCAAAAACTCAGGAGTAGATGAGTCAAATTTTGAGACCGGTGTCGAAGTAACCAAATGGTCAGATAATAGATTGAAGGACTGGTTGAAAGGTGTAAGTATTCAATTTCCAGTTTTGATAAACCCATTAACAAATATAGTTTGGTGACAAATTACTAACCAATCAAGAAAGAAATTAATGCTCCAGAGAATACATCTCATACTTGTCTTGTTTCTCTTGTTAAGTCAATTAAAGAAACTAGTTAGTTTCTGGAATTTTGGCACACATTACGTGAATATTTTATTATTTTTATTCGTTATTATTTATCCCTATTTAATTAATTATTCTAGTCTGCTGGTAATCTATTTATTTCTATTTTCTGTCCACGATTGTAAACCTTTCTCGAATACACCACGCGTTAAGCCTTTTGTTTCGTCGATATGAACGAATTCACAATTTATGTTTGTGACATCTCTATTTCTCAGTTCGTCATCAAACAACACGAAACCTCCATCATGTAGTTCCTCATATAATCCCAAATGTTTCGCCGCCTTTAAGATATGTTTAATCTTAGACCCTTGGCCCCACTGTAAAGAATCGAAGTATTTGATCATCGGAATACCATCTATATGAAATAACGATAATAACTCTTGAGCGACTCGGGGAGTAGCTGTTCTACTAGCTCCAATAATAGTTACATCTTGAGATTTTAATTCCATTAATATGTTTTCAACATCTTTATATAATTTCAACTGCATGCCGTATCTATCAAGAACTTCTCTTCTTGAGGCCGGTTTAAGCGGCATTGTTATATGTGTATCACACCAAAACGGCCATAGTGTGTAATCTAAATCGAAAACGATAGCTATCGGGTACGTATAGCTCATTTATTTCCTTATCGTGTAAAAAATTTAAATCTGTTAGATCGTGATTGCCACTCTTTTTTTTATCAGTAATAGTTCCCCCCCACACGCATTTTATGCATCATTTAATCTTATCCCTTGTTTGAAGAAGGCAAACATATCTTTTTATTAAATTTACTTTACTATTTAAGAAATGGAGTCAGAAAACAAACAAGTAGCAATTAAAGTTAGTTACAATCAATTATATACTTCTCTGAAATCTTGTCTTGAAAAATTGATCACTACTGATAAAGAATCGTTTGGTCAGATAGATGATAAGGAAAAGTTGATTGCTTTTTTGAAATCTGATTTCAAACTTGGGGAATTGAAACACTTGAGGATATTAAGAAAATCAAAGAAGTATAAGGACTACATTCCGTTGGAAAGTGTTAATGATTTCAAATCATTATTTAGAAGTTTGAAGGTTAAGAATCATATTAAACTACTTATCAATGATTCAACGCCAGCGGTTAATTATTGTCAACCAGAATGCAACGGAGATTGCAAGAAGAGAAGTACGATTGATTTTGCAAGTTTGGGAAAAGCATTGGTAGAAGCTTCGTTTACTGTGTTATCAGACTTTAGGGGTGAAGAATTTCAAGCACAGGCCCAAACACAAACACAAACATCGACACAACCACAACCCAAATCACAAAATAATGAGAAAACACTACCATATAGTAACTGTGTTCATGATCATGCAGCCTGTGATTCTTGTAATCCGACAAAGTTTGTTCCAATTAAAGGAGTTAGATTCAAATGTTTAGTATGCCGTGATTATGACTTATGTGAAGCATGCGAATTAAGACAACATATTGAAGAGAAAAAAGATAGAGATCATTCATTTAATCATCCAATGATTAAGATTACCAGGCCGCTTCTTGACAATAGATGGAATTGCACAACAACAGTTTCTAATAACAATAATATCATATATGATATTCCATTAAATGGTTGTTCGTTAGCAAATAAGGACAAAATCGAATCTATTTTACGTGAAGGTAACATTGATGACTTCTTCAAGAATGTTGATATGATTATTGAAGAGTCCGATAGATACAAAATTTTGGCGTCGTTACTTAAAAGTGAAAATAATCAAGAAGAAGATGAAGATACTATATTTGCTATGTTACAGAGTCTCATAGAATCTTCTGATGGCCAAAATAGTAGTTCAGAAAATGATAATATGATTGAGAATTTTGCTGACCAGAAAACAAAGCACTTAGTTGATATTGAATCGAGCACTTTGAACAAAAAAGATGACACTGAGACCTCGACTAACCATTCCAATAAGGTTGCAATTTACATAAAAAGATACGAGCCTGAAGCTAGGGTTATTTCGCTAATTTTATATAATAAATCGTCATATCCTATTTCTGGAGGAGATTTAAAGTTTGAATTTTATGATAACTACTCTAGCGAAGAAATTCTAGTCAAGAATGTCAGAGCGATTTCACCAGGCGAAAAGAGGAGTTATAACTTAGGTATCTTGACTGAAAAATTCAATAGTTTATGTGAACGAAGATTGAGAATTTCAACGGCCGATGATATTGTAATGAATGGCAATTATAGTCCGGGAGAGTTCACGTCTTTAGATATTATGAATAAACCAGTATTATCTAATAATGTCAATAAGAAATTGGAAATCGATCTGATTGAAGTTGTGTTGGTACCCAAATCTAGCAGCATGGCACAAGTTATTATCACGAATAAAAGTAGGACTTGTCTTGATTGCACGAATTTAAAATTTAAGGTTATCAACTGTTTTGATCAAATTGTTTGTGATCTAAGTGTTGTTCATGGTCGTACGATCTTACCTAAGAGGACGGCAAAGTATAACATCGGCTTAAGTAACGCTCATCTTAAGTATCCATTCAAATTGATTATAAGCACAGAGTCGTTTTTCGCGTCTTGTGATTTAAGCATGAAACATTTAAGTGGAATATTTGAAGTAATTGCCAAGAAAGAGAGATTTGAATCTTCACTGATTGATGATAAAGATATTTATTATCCATCTTCGGGCACTGAATCCTTTGTTGAAAATCAGAAGCATGGTGATTCTAGCAGTAAACTGGACGAAATAGCAACTTCAGGCGCTGCAGAAAATACTGAAAGGTTATCCAGCGATAAGTCAATCGAAGGCTCAACACATTTCGTAGTTTTACCATCTTTGCCAAAAGAATCTCTTTTAGAGTCAAAAAATTTATCATCTTCTGAGTATGCTGATGCGAAATCTTTCTTGGCTCATGAGTGTAATTCGTCTACTGATAATCACGAAAAGTCCAAGACAGTTGATGATGCTAATGACTACGATATAATTAGTATCGGTGAAGATGGGGAAGAAATTGATTCAGATTTTGAGGTATTATCACCAGTTAGTAGCCATTAGTAACCAGTATCTTCATTCTGTTTCTTTTACAAGTCATTTATTTTGCCAGTTCATTGTGCTCAATTTTATTTGTTTATATTTAATGTGTTGTCTTTATATGGGATTAAATAGTGATTCCCTATGTTTATTTATGATTTAATGAATATTTATGAGAAATGTATTGTTTGATATAGCGATATGAATGTGGATATATATATGAAGCGTTACTTTGAGTCGTGTACGCGAAATATGTTCCTGAAATTGAATTGAACTGAAATTGTAGAAATGGACTATGATTAAAGTTAGGTTTACTATCTAGTAGCAAATTCAATCATGAAGACACAATCAAATAAACTGGCAGCTAATAAGGAAACAGCACCGGAGAGTGAAGGTATGTTTTAAGTTTGAGGATATAATGGTTGCATTTTGAGTATTAATACTAACTTTCCGAAGAACAAAAGTTCAAACAAAAATGTAAAGAGCTAAAAAAAAGGATTACGGAAGTGGAAGAAAATAACGAGGTTGCTACTCTCGCATTATCTAGAACTAAAATGGCGATTCGTAGAATGCGTCTTGAATATTCAATTCTATTGGAAAGGCTCGAGGAACGTGCTATAATGATTCCAGAAGGTAATAATGAATTAGAAGAAATGTCTCCTCCTCCATCTCCGACTATTTTGGACGAATCACTCAATACATCTAATGCGAAACTTACCCGTAATGGTTTATCAAAACGAGGAGGAAAGAAAGGAAAAGGAGGATCAAACTCTTCCGGAACCAGTGGAAATAGTAATACTCGGACCCAACGTATTAGAGATCCAGATTTACCGAAAAGACCTACAAACGCATACTTGATATTTTGTGAAATGGAGAAGGAAAGAATAAAACATGAATTAGAAGAAAGAAACCCAGGAGTAGCTATGGAGTTATCTAAATCCTTGACGGAGGCGTGGAAGAATTTGGACGATGAAAAACGTAAACCGTACTACAGACTTTATGAAGACGATAGAGACAGATACCAAAGAGAAATGTCTGTTTATAACCAAAAGAAGCAGATCGAAGAGGAGCATAAGGAACTGAAAAAATCAAATAAAAAGCAAAAACTCGATAATGAGATTCTTGTGGACCAGAATTCAAAGATTGCTAAAGAAGAACAAGAGAAAGAAGAGATTAATCAGATGAATGATTTAAAAAATAATTCATTTGCTATTAATGAGCAAAATAGTAATACTGGTGAAACAAATGAAGATGAATCGGGTCAACCTAATTCAACTGATAGTACGCATATAGATCAGGTTGAGAATACCCCAGGGTCAGAAAATACCCCAGGGTCAGAAAATAAAGATGATTAGCTACTTCGATAGGTATAAAATAATTTAATTAATTAATATACACGGTATTTATATTATCTACAAGGAGGCAATTATTTCCTGTTGAACCTACTTTTTTTATTATGATAATATCCACTGTCGTCCTTTTCATGCTTTCTTTTATCTCTTGATCTTTCGTGTTTTTTCATCTTCCGCCTTGCTGCAATATCTGGAGCTGTAACCGCCATTTGGGCTCTCTTTGTTTTTCTTTCTCTTCTCCTCAAATTAACAGCCTGTTTAACCTTCGTATATATATTAGTGTATTCAGACGTTCCGAGTTTATTTTCAATCATTTGCATACATTCCATGGAAAGGGATACTAACTCACTCTCTTCTTCACTGTTATTAGGGTTTAATTCTGTTAAGTTATACAAGGCTAATAGAATTTGTTCCGAAGCGGTAGGTAACTTTTCAAGAGAAATAACCTGAACTAACATAGCACTGAATTGGACTGATGATTTTTTTGAAACAAATGAATCTTTATAATTGTTCTCTTGTCTTATTATAGAACATATTCTCGAAACTAGGTAATCTGTAGCATATTTGTATTTTGTCGATTCTCCAATGTCCGTTTCGGTAGAATGCTTATATTGATATAAGACATTATTAGACTCCCATCTCATGGCTATTAAAACTAAATTTTTAGTAATCTGTGTACCTAACTCTTGAGAAATAGATGGTGCACTAAGTTGATGTAAAAGTCTATAGGCAATAGTTTGGATATCATAATCAGTAAGTTTAAATTCAGAATTATCCAAATTCGATAATAGAATTCCAACTAAACGACTTGAAATTAGACGAACCCAAGAATGAGGAAATAAAAGGGAATCTAAAATAGATTTCCAAACTTTCTCGTATAATGGCTTGAAAACTTGCCCTTTCAACTTACTACACATAGTGGAAAATAAACTCAATGATGAGTAGACTATTTCCCATTCAATGTTAGTTTCATTTTCAGCATTATTCTTGGAAGCCGAGAGAATCTCTTGAATATTCTGCAAAGCCAATTCATCTAACGCTTTATTTTCTCCAACACCGAATTCAGATATATAAATTCTGTAAATAGTTAAACCACACCTCTTCAATAAATCATTTGAGGATTGATTCAACCAAGCAATACAATATTTTTCAATATTTGATAAATGCTCCGAACCCAATTTCTTGAATATGTTAGAGATTAAAGTTGTTGCCATTTCGCGACATTTTGATGATTCATCGCTAACAACAACATTAGATAAAGAAATGAAGAACGAAGTAGACAATTTGTGCAACAAGTCTGATCCGGCTTTCATAACGATTAAGTGTATAAGCTCCATTACTGATTGCCTTCCAGCTTGTGTAGCATAACCCAAATTATTGACCAAGAATTTAAATTGTTTTTCTAGTCTTCCTCTGCCTTGATCATATTCCATTAAGAATTGAAAATAAACGCTTCTTGCCATATCTCTGATTTCTTTTGCATGATTGACAACCATGATTTTCGAAACCTTATCCATAGTGTCATAAACCTCCGGAATCATAATATGTTGTGATACAACAGATTTCAAAAAGTTGAATGCTAGACCTTGTCTATTAGGCTCTTCCAAATCTGGCTGAAGACGGACAAGAATGTAGCTGATCGCAGTATCTTTTAAATTAATTTCTGGCTTATGCCTAATAATTGCTGCAAAAAATTTTAAACAAGCCTGACACAATTCAGAATTTGTCGAAGGACAATCCTTGATTAGATTCAACGATCTTCTTGCACAAGCTTTAAATAGACCATCTATTTGTTCTGAAAATGGTAATCTGATAATTAATGTCAAAATACGAAGACAGGCTATTACTACACCTTCATTTTCTGATTGTAAGCTACTCTCTAGAAGTGGAATAAACCCTTCAAGATTAGCTGGAGTAAGTAAAGTTTCATGTCGAGATATGGATGTTCTTAATAATTCAAACGCAAATTTCTGCAATGTAAAAATATATTGCGAATGTTCTGTTTGAGTTTTTAATGGTTTTGCATTTAATTTCACTAAAAAGTTGTCCTCCGAAGGTTTGATTACCTTCTTTGGCGCATTTCGTTCACTCAATAATCTCACAGAGTGTTTATGAAGTTCATAACTTAAAACAAGAACATCTCTAGTTGATGATTCGTCATTAAGATTTAAGCCTAACGCGTACCTTCTCAATAATTCATCAAGCTTATTTTGGGTTTTCAAAGAAACGTTTTCTTGAAGAAGAAGTTTAATTGGTTCTACTAAATAGCTGAAATTTTGCAACTTTATGTTCGTACACAAAATTTCACCTGAGTCGAAACTCTTCTTGAATTTGACTTCTTTCATTTTACTAGTGTATCCCTCTGCATCCTTTTCTTGTCCCGCAGCTCCAAATATATCCTCCATAATTATGTCAACTATTAACTGAGCTGATTCATCTAAATCACCATGTTCCAAAACCTCCGAAATAGTGACTAATAAGAAATGAACAGTGAAACTCAACACATGTATCTGAGATCCTCGTGATAATGCACCTTTTAATTCATTCAAAATAAATTTGAAGTATTTTGCACCCAAAATAATCGAAATTTTGCTTAACGCCTTTCTAACAGTATCTCTTAACTCTTCAGACCTTGAGCGCATAACCTGACAAGTACTCGTTAATATACCAGGTAACTCTGATTCTATTAATTCCTCAGAAATGCACATAACTAAGCTTACCATAGCTTCTGACAAAGGAACACGAGACACAATTGTTTCATCGTTACGAACCGTCAAAGTTTTCAATAACGATGGGAATATTTCTCGTGTAATATATCTATTGATTTCATCCTGGTTTGTTGGTAATTCTCTCATAACATCTTCAGACAATTTCTCTCTGCGCGACTTGATAGACGTTAATAAGGATTTCGATACTGCAACAACTAAATTCACATTATCCTTCAAGAATTCTTCTTTACTGTTTTTCATTCCGGATATATACCTTCTAAACAAGGCTTTGAATTGATTCCAACTAATGCATCTAACTAATGCACTAATAGTATCAACTGTTTCATTTGTAATATTTCGAAGCTTTTCATCCAGGCAGAATGCATAATGCTCAATTATGGGCAAAATATAATGTGAGATACTATTCTCAGACAATTTATTCCTCAATTCGGCCACCCTTTTAATAGCTCTTTGACGACGATGTAACTGAATATGGTTTACGTTCTTAAAGAAATTTGCTTCCTCATCATTATTGAACAATAAAACTTTCATGTCATCTAAATCTGTAAAGAAATTAGCACATTCAACGGCATGACAAAGCACAGAAATATACTCTGTTTGGACTATTTCACTTGATTTTCTAAGACCAATACGTAAATGCGGCAAAATAACATCCTTGAACATATGTATATGGCCTTGTGCTAGTTGAGAGTTTTCCATTTTTGAAAAACAGTCTATAAACCTGTTCAATGTATAAGTGGCATTTGTTCTAATTGCAAGTTCCAATTCATCATTTACGAAGTACAAAGCACAATAAACTAATGGTAACCATTGAACTGTTGTCATAGTTGAGTATAGATTTTCATTAATATCCCTAAAACTTTCTAATCTCTTTTCAAAATCAGGCTCTTCAATACGTTTATCCGAATAAGAATTTATGCCTTCTAATATTTGTGCAACATTCTCTAACTCAACGAATCTGTTTCCAATACTTTTGAATACCTTGACTAATGTTTCACGAACATGACGATCTGAGTATACTCGAAAAGATTTTGAACATGCTTGAAACAATGGTTTGATATCGTCGAATGCACAGTCATAATTATCAATTAAGGATGATAAAGACAACAATATGAAAACTTTATCCTTCGATTCAACTTGATTTGGAGGCTTGTCTAAGGCTTTAGTTAATGATTCAATTAATGATGCACGAGTTGAATTTTCATCAATATAATTACCCTCAATCAATAACAATAAAATGTTAATCGCTTTAGAGTTAATTTCTCGATTAGTTGTCATATCTAAAATATTTGGTAAGTACTTTAAAAGGGTGTTAACCAACAAAGCTAATAATGTATAATAATCATTATTGTCTATACCTCTCTTACTCAAAGCAGTTATCGAAAAGTCTAATACAACTGATACAACCGATTCCTTCACGTGGGAATTAGTCACTAAAGACATAATAGCTTCCGCTGGAGCAAATTCATCAATATATAAAAACTTGACTAAATTTGGTAATTCAATCCAGCTGGTCATAAGTTTCATCAACGATGATGTTTGTTGCAAATTTTCCTCAGTGAATTTATTTAACCTTGGCCTTATAATTTCATCATATATAAGATTGATATAATCATCCCATTGAAATGATTCTCCTAATATTTTAAACAAATCGCTGAGACATTTCATACCAAGTTGTCTTATATTTCTAGCAGATTTTCTTACTACTAATTCAAAATCAGCATTGTCTTTATCATCTATGACTTTTTGAGAAACAGTTAAAGAATATACCAAAGGCTCGATAGTTGTTTTCAAAACATCGTTATATCTGTAGCCCAATGTACTATATATATCATTTAACAAGTTAATGAAACCATTGATTTTTCTTAAGACTTTTATGTCAATTACTGGTAATTCTTTAGTGGCAAAATATTCCTGATAGCTGAGTCTATCAGATCCTAATTTCAAAAATTCAATAATATATTTATGTGATAAATTTGGTAGTGTTCCGACAATCGCAAACTTTCTACCTGCTTTACTATTACTCTTTGGAACACTTTGAGCACGACCAAATAGAATACGCAAAATCAACGGCATCAAAAAATCTTTATCACCTTGCTCTATGGTTGAATCAGAATTATTCGAAATAAATTTCGAAAGTTCATCACGAAATATAGTATCATCTAATAAGTTTCTCAAATTGTCTCTATATTTGTTAACTGATCCGATCCTCCAATTGAGTATAACATCCAATGCCATTTTTTGTACTTGGGTTTGTTTGTTGCACAATAGTTTGAGCATATGTTCGTATAATAAATCAGCTTTGTAAACCTTTTTCAATTTATTAAATTTAGTAAACAAGCAAACCAAATCATTACGATCCTTCAAAGTCCAGAAATGTTGATTGTTACGAGCAACACCAATTTTTTCTTTCCCATCTTCATTAATGTCGTCATCAATTTCATCATCGATTTCATCATCGATTTCATGCAAAACTAATGGTACTAATTTATCAGAATGACTTTCAGCAACCGATGGAACAGCATTCAATGCATGTATAGCATGCGATCTTAATATAGAGCTATATTTGTTATCAGCTCTTGAATCTTCAGCATTGCTTAAAATCAGACTTTTGATACTGTGATATCTGGTAAGGAAGTTTTCATTCACATATAGAAAATTTCCTCCTAATTTAGGATTCCTGACCTGCCATTCCAACAAGGAATTTTCTTCATCAAATGCCGCGGAGTCGAAATCGTAATAACTATAATTTTGGTCTTCATAATTCATTTTAATCAATTGAAAGGCCAACAGCCATATAGACATCGAACATTTTTCAACCAAATAAGGTAATGCTTCGAAAACAGAGGTCCAGCATGGTTGAAACTTATTTGAAAGTAAACCGAACATAAATCTTGAAATGAGGTTACATTCTAAACTGGTAGGGTTTTCCAATTTTTTAAACTCAAGCGCTAAATTACGAACCCGTAAGGCTATATCTCTTCCCGTATTTATAGTTAAGGGGATTTCCTCAATTAATCTAATTTGAGGAATTAATGGAGAAATCTCTAAGTTCAAGACTTCAGAAATTTTGATAATCAAAAGGATATTATTGTAACGAGAACCATGACTTGGCATGGACATATTATCCGATATGCTTAAAAACAAATCAACGTAGTTGTCTCTAATTAAAGGAAGTATAGATTTAAAACAAGAACTGATGAAGTTTTCAACAGATGAGATAAACACTGACGATTCACTAAACTTTCTAAAATTAGATACAATTAGATTGAATACGACAATAGCATTCTCATCATTTTTGTTATCTTTCAACAACCGTGATAATGCATCCACAATAGTTCCAACTAAATCATGAGAAAACTTTGAATCAAATGTAAATTGAAAATCACATAGTTGCTTTAATAACATAATTAGACATTCGCTCTCAGTCGAGTTTGACCTTCCACAGTGTTTTAAAATCAAAAGTTTCCAGTATATTCCAGGTAAATCTTCTGAATTCGATATTGCTTGATAATTTTCATGCAATTGTTCTATAATATGTACTTGCATACTTGAAGGTATAGTTAGATTTTGGATTCCATATGAATTTTTTTTGGATAACCTTGTTAAAAAATATCCTAACTTTTGAGTTTCTGAATCATTACATGCTATTGCATTTATAAAATCTTGAATATATTTCCCAATACCAAAATTAATAACTTTCGGTGCAGATATCTCTAAGTTTGTTTCTGCAAAACTTAGGAAATGTTGACCTTTATTTATGTTTAACATAGTTTCGAAAAAGACCTTGTAATACTTAGTCAATTCTTGAATATCACAATTACGGATAATAATTACAAGCAAATATGTCAATGAATCGAATAATGTACTTGGGAATCGAGTATTATCTACCGTGATCTTTTCTATGAATAAACAAGTAGTTGATAATATCGGAGACCAAGAAGTTATTTTCTTACCAGATTCAGCAAATGATAAAGTGATTAGGATTTGAGAAATCGAAATTGCTAAGGTGTCTGTAATTGCTGATTCATTTAAATTTTGAGTTAAGTAATTCGTGACTAATTTATAAAACTTATCACAGTTTTCTACTGTACCATGATTGACAACATCTAGTAAAATATCAGAAACAATAGAAATAAACTTTCCTTCAGAACATTTGGCCGACATCGAATTTTCAATCAATTTAGACAATACGTTAGTCGACCTAGAATGAAATGCACCCTTTGTATTCTTCATAGACTCGGAAAATAATACCACCAATGATTCGCAGTAGGAATCATTTTCATGAATAATTTCACTCTGTTGATTAAAAGAGTACTTGATTATGGTTGCTAAACTTTCAACTCTCAGCTTTCTAACTAAGAATGATAATGCTTCAGCACAAAATCTTGAGATATATGTCTTCTTGTTAAGCTGCAATAAAGGAATCAATATTTTAAATGTTGGTAACAAATCTTCAATTAAAGTTTTAGAAAGGTATTTAAACGTAAACGCTAAACTGCTGAAGCACCATTCTAAGACATTCGACGAATTTCTACTATTTTGGGAATCGTTTGGATTTGTAGATAATGCAAGATTGGTTAATAATGTCAAGGTTCTATCATAATATGGCATGAAATCGGGACCTAAATCATGTATGAATTGCGATAAACATTCTAGTAATGGTTGAATCGAGTTAATATCATTTATTTCAATATGGGCGTATAACGAACCAAATATGGTAGCTTGATGATGTAAAATTTGAGGCAATGTTTGAGAAACATTCTCAACTTCATCTAAGAACAGTGTGAAGTCACCACTAATATTGACTTCCTTCCAATGTTCTAAGGTGGCTAGAAAATGTGATGATTCAGCATAATCATGAGCTCTCTTATTCAAGCTTAAATTTGGTTCAATTTTGATCGAATCAATTCGTTCTCGGAAAGAAGAAAAGGCATGCCTTCTAGACGACTGGGTTGTCTTTCCTTTGGATACTTTCACCATTAAGAGTCTTGAATTTTGCTTTTACTTGTAATATCACCTCTTCTCTAGAATATTTAGCTCATCTAAAAAAAAAAGTTGTATTCTCGTGAGACCACGGGCAGCACAACCTCATTATGGCACAAAATTTTGTGCGGTATTCGAAATTTATCTAAAGAATTTAGGCCCTTGGTATGATAGTTGAAGTAAATACATATCGACAATTATACATGAATAATGTCTAGCGATCAGGATGATACTGTACCATTATTATCTAATAGGATTTCGGAAAATCCCATAATAATTCCGGAACAAGAACGACCACGAGTGGGTTCGATGCAATCCATGGGGAACAAGAATACGCAAGCAAATAGATCCATCTCAAAGATAAACCAATCGCCTAAAATTGGACTACAGAGAACAAGTAGAACTACACAGAAATTGAAATTATTACCAGAAGATCCGCCAAATTTAGACAATGAAAATGACGAAGAAGTTTATTCGCAAGTAACCAGGATAAAGGATACACCAGCACGTAAAGATGCCGAGACATTGGGGAAGCTGCAACGAGACTTGTTACCGCGTGTTACAGCATATTGCACTTGTGGGTCGTATAAAATGAAGGACCTATTGAGATGGTTGAAGGATCGAAAGCGCATACACAACACCAACCCGAAGTTGTTTGACGAGTGCTTATACACCCCGTTTACCTATAAGGACTGGCGAAGTGAACACACCAACCAGGAAGACCAACATCAGTTTATAAGATTAGCAGACGAGGGGGGTGAAATCGATATCGGGAAGAGAAATGATATATTCATCTTCGAGTACGGTGTCGTCATCATGTGGGGGTATACCCCGAAGGAAGAAGCAGCATTCTTGGAAGACTTGGCGAAATTTGAAAGCGAGAAGTTGTCCGGCGAAGACATCCAAATAGAAGAGTTCAATTACTATATAACGAAGTCGTACCAACCGCGGATCTACAACGACTTCATCACCATCAGAGATGACTCCAACTACATGTTGAAGCTCTCGATTTCACACGCGTTGGCCCAGTCCGTCAAGATCTCCTTGTTCGAGGAGTTGGTCGACAATACAATCGAAGATACCGAGGACATTCCCCAGCAGATTGCCCAAACCGGGAAGGTCGAAATGACAAAGGACGAAATCATGAAGTCCATTGGTGAGCTTTTCATCCTTCGTATCAACATTAACTTACACGGCTCCGTGTTGGACTCGCCTGAATTGATGTGGGCCGAGCCTCACTTGGAACCAATCTACCAAGCCACCAGAGGCTACCTAGAAATCAATCAGAGAGTCGAGCTCTTAAACCAGCGTCTCGAAGTCATATCCGACTTGTTGCAGATGTTGAAAGAGCAGTTGGGTCATTCGCATGAAGAGAACCTAGAGTTTATTGTCGTGGTTCTAGTTGCGGTCCAAGTTTTAGTCAGTATTATTAATATTATAATAGATATATTGACTTACTGAACAAGCAGTATCGAACGATTCTTTATCGACTATTATATAATCAATGCATATTTTTTTCCTGTTTTGCGCGTAGAATGTGAATTTGGGTTCCATGGATTCGGTTCCACTGTTCGCACGACCAGACTGGACGCCCTAAACACGAAAGACGCAGAGGCGCCGTCACAGAATCGACAATAACATATTACATAATCGTAGTTATAAGCAAGCGAAGTTTTTTAATTGGCTTGTTGTGGCTAAAGTGGCTAACAGGCATATAATATGTACTGAAAAAAGCGGAAGTATAGCTCGGATGCCCCGTTAGATCTTTATTTTTAAAATATACTTGCCAGAAATACTTACACTTTTGATCCGTTGAGAGCAGTCATATAAATCATAGTCAAAATTGAAAAGACTATTGACTATAGGAGGGAACATAATAGAAAAGTTGATGATAAGCGTACCGACATATTATGGCAGAGAATACACGAGAGAATGCCATTTTATCTTTAGATAAGCCGGAAAGCCATAACCTTGGAGATGGAGAAGATCACATACCCAACTTGGCGAGGATGTCGTCGTTACGACTGAACTATGCGAAGCAGAACCTGAACATGGTGGCTGCGTCTGTGAAACTATTGGTTGAGGATGATTTGGATTCGATAACAGACAGCTGGAAACAGGCAGAGATTGACGACGAGAGGCGATTGGTGCGGTTCAAGTTCAAGAGAGCGACACCAACCGAATACTGGGTCACATTTGAGGCTATTGCCAAGCAGGACTTTACGCATGAGCAACCGGTTATCTCGTGCATCTTCTGGAAAGAGAAAAATTTGCATGTTGCAACGTCCGTTGACATTATATCGATATTGGAGTATTTGGTGCAACAAAGCTTTACAATCGAAGAGAAAAACCGAATACGTAGAAATTTGCAATCATTGAAACCGTACACCATTTCTCGTTCGAACAAATCGTGTCAAAGGTTTTTCAATGTATTGATGAACATGGAGGATCCAAGACCTCGGAACATCGAAAAGGATCTCAAGGTGTTTAAATGGACAGATTTATTCAATGCCTTTAATAAAGTGATCTCAAAATATGCAGCATACATTCAAAAAAATACGACTGTACGAGGAGAAGATAAGAGCGTTCTAAATAAATCTCTTCCCGCGCCCGGTAGATCTGATGTACTGAGTGCCACTGGTGGTGGTATATTTGAGAATCGTGGCTCCAATGACTATGATATTTTGATTTCGAGTAACGAAAATCATGAATCATCGTTCTTGCCTAACGAAAGATCGAAAATCTCGAAAAGGAAGGTTACTCAATCAAGAAATCTAAGCGATAGGAACAAATTATTTCAGCATGCCGTAACTCCTGCTGACCCCATTTTAATTAAGCATGTGAAAAATAAACACGTCGTAGATAACCTGAACATTAATCTTCGAAAAAGCAAGAATTTTGATAACAGAAACGAAAATATCAAAAATAGTGGATTAAATGTTGAAGATAAAGGTGACACAACGAATGATGAATTGAACACAAATGAGGTGATTATTAAATCTGAAAAATCAGATTCAAAGTTTAGACTGTCGAGTTCTATAGGTCTAGGCACATTGCCAGACTTTCCGTATCCTAGATCAATCCCTGAATCGGAATCAAATTCAAGATTAAGAAGTTCCAGTTCAATACCGGCATCCACATCCGATTATAATTCAAAAAATTCTAATTCTAATTCTAATTCTAATTCTAATTCTAATGACTCTCCTAGTGGCTATTCATCAAAAATTTTTAGCTGTGGAAGCTCAAGTACACAATTTTCACTGGATATTACAGATACATGCAGCATTGGTTTTAATCCAAAAAAAAAACTTGTTACTGATAAATGCAGAGACATGCATAGTAGTAAATTACAGCCAAATATCGGCGCATTAAAAGAAGATCCGAACTATTATAAGGAACGGCAAACTCATTATTTTCAGTATCCTTCAAATTCTCAATTGTATGATAATGTTGAGAATGCCTACAAACCATTAAGTAAAAATAATATTAAAATTCACGACGAGAAGACAGCTAGTGGAAAAACGAATAATCTAAAGTTACCATCCCTAGAACCCAGCATTGACAAACATAAACGACTTATGGAAGTTGGAATTGAATTACCACCTATGAAACCACCTCCGGTCAACAAATTACAATTTAATGACCATTTACCAGGTCCGAGCGAGATTCAATCAAATATAGAGGAATATAGGAAGCAAGCGCCTAACACCCTTACTCAGCCACGTTGGAATTGAATCTAATAGTACCCTTTTATAATCATTATTTACATTGACTATAATTCCATATTTTATCTACTAAAATTTTACTTTTATGTTCATTGTATATTGAAACATTATTTACAGAGAATTTTTCTCTATCCTTTGGACGGTCTCTTTAAAATCGGGTGTGCTCTTGAACACGGCACCTTTACCTGGTTCAATTGTTACATAATTCAAAAAGTCTGAAGATTTTTGTTCAACATTAGCCTTAATATTCAGTAAATTAGACCTTGGAAGATCCTTAGATGCTTCTGATTGAAAAGCCGTGCTATTGGACTGCAACAATAAGCTTCTAGGACCTATGACTCTTACAAACTCTTCCTTTCCTACAAGGAAATTGTACGTTGAACTTCGGGTTCCTTTCAAAAAATTGATTATAGTAGTCGAATACTCTTTGATCACATTGCGATAATAATTAAGCTTATTAATTGGAACAATTTCATCCTTATTCATATGAACCGGGATCTCTTTTTGTATTTTAATGGAATCAGAATTTGGTTTTGAGATAGGGAAGGAATATTTAACGATGCAATTTTGTAAATCGTATGGTCCATTTACACTCATACATATCAAGTTTTTTCTATTAATTATAACTTCTTCATTCTCCTTTAAGTTTACATTATAAATTGAGCCATTGCCAACCAATCCAACATTACCTCTTCCATTCAATAGAGTAAATCCTAGATTGTTCCACTTCAATAATCCTGTCTCAGTCGAGCTTGATATTTTTAATAAACTGGATAAGCTTTTACTGATAGTCTTCGGGTTCTTAAACGTTGAAACATTCAAGGCACCGCCGGTGTAGGCTTGTAACGCTGTGTTATTTAAAATTGCCCAATCATTTGTTCCGTCTAACTGTAAAGTAGCAAACGATTTTTGCCTATTAGTCCACCACAAAAACCGCTTTGAGGTCGATGAAACTAATAATGAAAATGGCATTGTAGAAATAATCCTTTGATACTTGGAAACATAACCCCCATAAATAAACTTTTTGAGTGGGTTTACAAACTCAACCAGACTCTTGATCGAATTCAAAAATGAATTATCAATTCCGTATATTGATAATAATGAGTTTTTCCTGATATAAATTGGTACAGAAGGTGGAGAATTAATAGCTAATACGGAAGTAGGTTGGCCTAAACTTTGAAATTCTGCGTCGTTTAATGTTTTCTCATTCGGTAAATCGTTTCCTTGGATATTTTCAGTTTTGGAAACATTACTAGGTTGTTTTGGTATGGTTACTGTAGGAGGTTGTGTAATGATCAATGATCTAATAAATTGTAATTGTCTAGAGGCCATTTTTATTTTTGTTTTCATATTGGAAGATAATTGTTTATAGTACCAAGGTAGTTTTTGTATTCCGATTTTTCAAGTTTTCGAATTTAAAAATTGTGCTTGATTACGATGTCAAGCTCACGATTCAAATTTTTATGAAAAATGGTAGGTGGAATATAAGATGCTACCGGATTATATATTTGAGTAAGAAACGATTAGGCTTTTGTATTAAATTTTCTGAAAGAATTGCATGTAAATTCTAAATTAATAGTTAGTTTTCATATGATCTCATAGATCTCCAATTTTGTCAGCAGGTGCTCTAGTGGCGCAGAGGTTAGCGCTTCGTGCTTATAGCCGTATTACGACGATTTGGTTATACCATAAGTCACGGTCGTGTGAGGAACGCGACGGTCGTGGGTTCAAACCCCTCCTGGAGCATTTGTCTATTTTTTTGGAAACCTTTAATCTCATTTTAAAGGAACCTTTTACTTTATTTCATTTTAATATGTATACTATGAAAATGCATTTACTGGTAAAAAAATTTCAGACCTAAACCATACTTTTTTGACGATACTAGATATAAACTCCACAATATTTACTGTTTTTTCAAAGATGTATCTACTTTATTAAATAGATCTTACATATGTGCTCTAGATGTTGTGCTCTAGATGTAGATGATAGATTACTTATTTATGATATAGAATATGAAGTTTAACAATAATAAATTAATATTTTTACAATTTTTAAATATAGTATTATTTTTCATATAAATGAGAGTTTTTGGCAGTTAAGAGATATGGTGGGATTTTTTACCTACTAGTTCAACTTTTTTCAAAAGTTGCGAAATAAGACGAAAAATAACAGTTATACTAGATCAAATTTTTTTAATTTTTGATACTAAGTTCTAGTCTTTATGGGGAGAATTGTCAAATAGGAGGCAAAATAAGAAGAGTGTTTTAAATACTAGTCAATTTTTTATTTTTTTTTTATGTTTTTAGCTATTTTTCCAGGATTGCCATTTATTTCGATCGGTAATTCTCAAATACCAAATGAAATCGTACGTTTAGAAGTTTCGTAAATGAATCAATGCATAAAAATAAATATAGGGAAAAATGTATTCAACTTATGGATGATGTTGGATTATTTTATTTTTGATTTAATATTAGTAGTGCCTTCTTTAATAAATTTTAAAAATCTATTACCATATTCTTTTGCAGGTACAGCTGATATGGTGCTTCTTGATTGTCCGATAGATCGCCACATAGTTTCCAATCTCTTTTTGATTGAATAATTAGTTAAACAATCAATAATACCCAAATAATAGATCTCTGCTAAAGGTTCATTCAATTCATTCGTTGCTCTAATACCACCATCATGACCATAAAATATATACTTTAATCTACTTGGGTACAAGTTACTTGGGAGGTCGTTTGCAATATCAATATCTCTTGGGTTCGTATTGATTAAATCATACTTATCAGTCGATTTAGGGTCAAATATAGATAACCTTTGAATCGTATCCGTGTTGTTTCCCTTTTTTACATCATGAATTCCTAACAATAGCGAATAATCCATTACATTGATCTTTTGTAATAATTTAACATCTTTTTCTAATTGTTCAAAAAATAACCTTCTCTTCTCAGGACCAAATTTAATCTTATCCTTTCGATCAAGCCAGTTTAAATCTTTCAACGTGAAGTTCGATAAGTCCTTTGTCATATCCGGTATTTCGTGTTTTCTACCCCACGTTGAACCTTTCAAGTCATATTTTACATGAATGTCTCTTTGGGAAGGGAACAAATTATTCATCACGATAAAATGGACTTTCTTAATACCACTTTTATTAAATGGCATCTTAACTCTATGTAATCCATAAAATTGTGATATTAAAGTATTAGGATTTTCCTTGACATGTGTGTAATAGTCTTTCAATATTCTTCTCAATTGTTTATGTTCTCCGTGATGAATTGTTTTAATAATGAATCTGTAATCCCTAGAATAGTAAAAAAAAGAGCCGCTTTTACCAGGGGATCCTAATTCAGATAAAATATACTTCCCCGTTACTGAGATAAGATAATCAGCAGGGTCAATACCAAACATGGACCTTAATTCTCTAAACACTTCAGGACAATAGTCTTTAAACTTAAAATCATATTTCGACGAAGGCGTTAATTCACTTCCGTCCATATTGAAAGATAATTTTTTTGTAGTTCTAAAATCTTGATCGCTTAAATTCTTCATTATGCCTGAACAACGAGAAACGGCCACCCTAATACCGGTTAACATATTATACGCCATAACAAAATTACCATGTCCTTCACTAATTCTATTTCCAATAAGGACTTTTTCATCTTCAAGAATATTTTTTTTTTTCTTCATGTTTCTCTGAACAAGAAGTGAGTTTTTCATTCTATTAATTTCAGAACTAGTTGAATCACGAACGTACTTATTGCCAATCGCATCAGTACTATCCTCCTTCTTTTTGTTATACGTTGGGAATGTGCTGCGTGCAATCGGCCGCGACGTTGGTCTATCTAACGAATGCCGAGACGATAAATCAGCCGAATCCTTTACATCACTGGTGTTGGGTGCCGTATGCCTTCTGCTATTACTGTATGACAATGAATCTTCTTTGATCATTTTATTTAATAATTTATCCAGCACTTTATCAGTCGTAGTTTCATTCGCACCTTTTGATAGCATTTTTTGCTTAGCAACCTTCGCGTCGACAGGTTCCAATGGATCTATATCAACTGGATGTAAGTGCTCAATTATAAGTGGTACCGTCGGACCATCGACTATTTTTTCTGGCACTTGATTAATTTTTATGGCGATGCTACCACTATTGCTTAGTTTCGCCTTATCTTCCTCCATAGACGATGGAGACGTGTCATTAGTCGAATCAGATACTTCAGAATGAGATACCTTAAATGAGGTAGGTGTTGACGAGTCATGATGGTTGGCATTAGTAGCCTGATATTTGTTAGGCGTAGCACGGTTGTTATTCGTAGATGTCCGCAAATTGTCTGGTTCTGTACTTATGCCATCCCTACTTCCGTTACTCTCTATATTATCGTTAAGAATGGGAACAACAGTATTACTGTCTTCATTAGATGCATTTGATAACCCGTCAATATTCAAATTGACTGAACGCTCACTCTTTAATGATATAGAGTTGTTCATCATTGGTTTACCGGATTGTCTAATTTCATATAAATCATAATTTTTATCTTTGAAATTATTAGTATTAGTGTGAGCTAAATCGTATTGAATCATATAGATCTCCAGTTTTTACCTTTATCTTTCTCTATTATCTCCAATATTGTGAATGTATTCTATAATGGTGACATGCAATCTGTAAGCAATAATCTTTATAATCAAAAAATACGATATGTATAATTATAGCAACTTATTATCCCAATGGTGTAAGTATATAGATGCGAACTTAATAACCTAATGTATATCTTCTTATGATCCCTTCTAAGTTTGATGAGATTTGGACGTAAAGACCATAGTCCAAAGAACTCTTTTTGTGGATTCATCTCAAAAGAACAATAGATTGCAATTTTCAGGTCGTGTACAAATATCATAAATTGTATGACTAAATTTTACTCGTTTGAGCATACTTATCGCTATAATAGCCGCGTAAAATGAGATTTCGGACCGGGAAATTTTGAAAACTTATGTATAAACATCAAAAACACAGCGATAAATAGTAACAGTATACGCTGTTGTAAGTTGGATATGATACGTTGGTTATTTGGTCACAGAGAAACACCAAGTATAGAACAAGAAATCGAAAAAAAAGGATTTTCGAACTCAGACTGTTCGTTTGATTGTTCGTCATGTAGTTCAAAATTCCCAGCTTCTGTATCGATAGAGGAGAAAGATCAATTATGGAATTCCACAAAAGAATATGGGTTACATATTGTTGTGGCAAGTGGTAAGACAGATTGGTTACATGACGCATGCCTGGTTTCTGGTACAGTAGGGAATGCGGTCTCTAATTGGGCGGATACATCTAAAGATAAGTTCCCAGAGTTAGGAACATCTTCGAATATTAAAGTATCCATGTCATCTTTAGGGTCGACAGAATTAGATACAAACGACAAATACATAGAACAAAGGAAGGGGGATATTTTAATATTGCCGTTCTTCATTTGGATTAAGAACGTGTCGGCGAGTGAAGTTGGTTCTTTGCTAGACTTGGCCGTGCCCAAACTTTTAGAGTATAGGGATAGAAAGACAGTACCACCACCAGTGTTTAAAGATTTCCCTGGTGTAAAGGTTCAAGTTGATAACTTTCAGTCGTATATTTTCTTATGTTCTCATAAGACTAGAGATAAAAGGTGTGGCATCACGGCTCCATTGATGAAACGTGAAATGGAGATATATTTAAGGGATCTTAGGTTATATAGAGACTGCTGCGATGATAGACCCGATGGAATTAAAGTGGCATTTATAAATCATGTGGGGGGTCACAAGTATGTTGCTAACGTATTAATGTATTCCAAGACAGGTAAGAATATCTGGTTAGCTAGATGTAGACCACAAAACGTGCGGCCGATTATAGATGAATGCATTTTAGCTGATGGTAAAGTATGGCCTGAAAATGTTAGAATCGTTCAAAATTTCGACCCAATTGAATGGTGAGTAGGTGATTTATTTAGTGTATAGATAAGATATAGTATTGATATTATTGAGATTAATTTATCGTGTTATTTTGTTTATTATTCTATGGTCTAATTATCTGCTACGATAAAAAAGAATGTAATATATTCAATCTTTTTTGAATTGAATCAATAGTTTTCTTTTGTAGGCTTTGCTTATTATTTTGTAGCATTTTGCTCAAGCGATTAATCTCCCTGTCAAAAAACTCAGTTTCGCCATTAATTATGATATTTATTAATTTCTTGTAATATTTAGCCATCGTTAAGTCATCTGTCGCAGATATAACTTCATTTTTGTTAACGACCAGACTTGTACTTAATGAAATTATTTTGTTTAATTCACGTAACAATTCCAAACCGACATTGTTTCCGTAACCGTTGCTTAATTTTTCTTTAATTATTTGGTCTAATTTGTTTATTTTCCCAGCTGTTTCCATTAACTCACCATATACGTCACGATGCAAGCCTCCTTTATCGTTAATAAAGGAAACCAAATTTTCAAGAGTTCTCTCACTATGGAATATGTCAGGTCTTTTTAACCCATCCGCGTCTATTTTGTTCGAATCGAAATGCAAAATAGTAGGAAATGAATTAATGTCAAACTGTGATATTAACCTATCAGCGGGACTATCATTGGTGTCAACTTTACCGATTATTATTTTGTCATCGTTAGCGTATATCTCGTTAGCTAATTTTTCCCATATTGGATGTAATTTTCGGCAATGACCACACCAATGAGCCGTGAATGCTACTACTGTAGTCGCATTCGAATTATCAAGTACCTTTTCTTTAAAATTTAAATCATTCAACTCAAGTACATGTGAAGCTCCTTTAGATCCTTCTGGTTGTTCAGGTTGCTCAGACTTATTCAATCTAATATTTGATATCTGTTGTACGAAGTTACCCATGGCTTCAGTATCCCTGGAACCTTGGAATTCGATCGGCTCGTCATTTCCATGAAACATCATGACGGTTGGAAAACCTTCAATATTATATTTCTTACTCATTTTGCGACCATCTTTGTCTCCATTGATTTTAACTATTTGCACATTTGGTTCATTTTCAAATAGTTGGCTTACTTCTTCATACGATGGTAGCATGTTTTTACAATGGCGACACCAATCAGCATAGAATTTCACTAATGTATACTTTCCCGATGTCCGCACAACATCTTTAAAGTTTTGATCATTAACTTGTAAAACTCCAGATCCCTGGACTAGTATCATGAAGAACGATAAGACTATAGCATTAATTAGTTTCATATTGCAAGTTTGGTTGGTTTCTTGCGTTAATTGATTTATTCTTAACACAATTACTAAGTACGCACATGTATCGAAGACAGTCGTGGTCCTATTAAATTACATAATGCATAGTTTGCAATCATCAAATAAATAATAAATATATTGATCATAAGGTATAAGCTAGGTAAATAAATAATTAAATAAATAAATAAATAAGTAAAACTGGACTGTCCACATGATTGTTGATAACCTATTTGTTTGTGGAAATTGAAATTGAAATTGGACGACATGTAATATATGAATTTTGCCCGTTCGAAGTACCAGCGAACGCATTATACCAAGCAATAAATGCGGTAATGATTCCGAAGACACCACCAGCTCTTGAAACACCAATATTGCCACTGAATTCACCACCTGCTAATAAAAGGAATGTGATGAATAAAAAGAAAAATAAGGAAAAGAACGCTAAGGTCGATTTCATGGTAGTCAAAACAAGCATGAAAGTGAACATTGCCCATCCAAGAAGGTAGAATCCAACAGCATTGGCAAACATTTTTTCGTCTTCATACGCTGCAGCAATGCCAAAACTTTCAATGAATATCGCCGCGTAAGACAACCAGAATGCACCATAAGAAGTTAATGCTGTACCACCAAATGTATTACCCAAAAGCAATTCCCACATACCGGCTAAAAATTGAACTGCACCACCATAAAAACATGCAGATCCCACAACCACGTTTGGAACAGTAATACCCATAGCTTGCGAGTTATATATCGACAAAGCAAATGTTGTTAAAGCAAAAGCTGCTAATCCCAAAGGTGCAGGGTTAGCAAATGAATTCACTGGATATGGACTTAAACCTGGGTTTAATGTACCACCAAACGCCGTCATCAACTCATCTCGAGCATATTTCTTGCTACCGAGTATGACATATTCGTTACTTTGTCCGCTAAAACGAACTTTTGATACCGGAGCATCATGTATTGGTACTGCCGCTTCTGACATTAGGTTTTCTTTATATTCACTATTGTTTGTAGAAGAAAAAACGAAAATTATTTTAATTTGTGGAGAAAACGTACAATTTAAATATTTCTGGATGTCATCAAAAGCGTCATTAACAGCTTTATTTTTTTACAATTGCAATTTTGAGCTCGGAAACCTAATTTGGCTCTTCCGGCAATCTTTTTTATTATGAATGCACATTCAACAGTGTAGGTGTCTCGTTAAACATCGGCGTTCATGCAATAATGCGGTGCTCCCCCACACCGTATACAAGACTTCGGCTCATTTTTTCTATCAAAGTCCGACAAAGAATAAGCAAATTGTTAAAATTGTTCAGAACTTCATATACGGATATAGCTTAATAATCCTGTGGCGTATATACATCGATTTCTTGAATTTTTTTTCTCCATGCTTGGGGTTTGTTGAGCAATAATTAATTACTAATGGTAAATAACAATTTCCATAGGAAGAACTTTATTAAGATATCAAGTTAAAGAGGGATTTGAACAAGTGGGTTTCGTGGTCTAGTTGGTTATGGCATCTGCTTAACACGCAGAACGTCCCCAGTTCGATCCTGGGCGAAATCATTTTTTTGCTACTGTATAGTAATATTAGTGCATTAGTAAACATTTTAGAAATCAGAATAATATATGTTGGGTAATCGTTTTCGACAATAATGCATGTTTTGAAAACCTTAAAGGCTCTTAATGTTCCTGGTACAAGGACATTCTCAACAACATTACGAACTTCTAAGACGTCATTAACATTTTTCACTAAGGAGACGTGCATGTTATGTACCAATGCTAAAAATATTTTGCATGAGACATTAAAAGTTGATTTATTGAAGGATAAGGAAATAACACTAAAAACTATTGATATAATGAAGCCAGAAAATTCCAAATGGTTTGATGTGTACTGTTATGACGTTCCTGTTTTACATGTGGATAGACCAGATCAAGCGAAACCAGTCAAGTACATGCATTACTTTTATAATGACAAGTTATTAGACGAATTCAGTAAATAGTTGTGATATTTATATAGCAATAGAAATAGCCATTGGATGTGATTTGAATCTTGATTAGATTTCGTATTATCTTTTCGATTTGCATCGTTTGTTGTTTGGTTTATTACTTATCCCCTCTGGTGTCGAACTATTCATGTTGTCGAATGAATATTCATATATCAATTAATTTTCTTTTTTTAAAAATTAAGGATGTTGCCTTTTTCTGGTTGGTTTTGGGAGATCGGGATTGTAATTCTTTAAATTTTGAATTTAATTCTTCGTTTGCCTTCTGCAAGGATGAACATTTTTCCTCCGAATCGTTAAAGTACTTTTCGATATTCTCTAAATTTAATTGTGTCTGTTTTCGATCATTAGCAATACCTTCGTTGTCTCCAATTAATTTTTGATATTTTGATGTTAAATCTTTGATCGTCTTAATCTTCTCTTGTTCGGTTTCGTCGAATTTTTTTGTCTTACGCCTTTCAGTCCTTAGTTCCTTTACTGTGTCTTCATATTTAATTTTTAGAGCAATCGAATTATTATTAAATTTCGTCTCTTCGACTTTAGATTTTCTAGAGACTTCCTTAACGGCTTTTTCTAATCCCGTAATTTTATTTACTAGCGATTGGTTCTTAGCCTTCTCGATCCGGGTGGCCAGTATTTGCAGAGCCACAATGTCTTCTTTATTCTCAAGTTTACTTTTGAGCTCTTTTAGCATCAACAGATCATCTCTTAACACTGTCAAATCATCATTTAAGGAAATAATTTTCTTCCTAAATTTAGCTCCTTGATTAATTGCATCATTCTGTAGTGTTTGCTTTTCCTCTCGAAGCTTTTTGCAATCATTGCTATTTTTTTCTTGTTCAAGTAGAAGGGTGTGATGGTTCTTCAGAATATTTTCAAAATCAAGTTTGTATTTTTCTAATCCTTTAATCTTTATTAATAAGATATCTATTTCCTTCTTCATTCTTGATTTTTCTTCCATCACTATTGAATTAAGTTGCTTGTAAGATTGAATTTGAGAATCGAAATGTTCACAATAATGCTGTTTATCCGTAAGTGATTTTTGTTTGACGTTTTGTATTTCAGATGTGGAGTCATCTAACCTCTGTTGAAGTAGTTTAAAGTATTCATTAGATTGCACTAATTTCTGTGAGACTTCAGATTCTTTCGTTTTAAATATCGACAATGCCTTATCAAGTTTAGCGTTTTCCAACTGTGACCTTTGAAACTTATCCATAAGTTCCTGCTTAGAATTATTAAGGTTAGTTATTTCTGACTCCATTTTTGCATATTTTTCTTTATGCTCTTTCTTTAATAACATTGACTGGTATAAATTTTCATTGACATTGATCAAATAATTTTCTAAATTATTAAAAGAAATCTCGCTCTTACTTAAAATGGCTGCGAAATTTGGTAACAAAATGTCATCCTTCAATTTGGAGAATATTGTTTGATTTACATCCCCCATTAGTTGATTGAGTGGATTTAGCTTATCAGATACGTAATCACTTATGGATACTAATTGTAATGATAAAGCGTCGATTTTTTTTTGATTATTCATGTTACTAAATTCATTACCATCTTTTAAATTATTTGCTAAATGTGAGAAATTCAAACTCAACTTTTCCTGAATATTTTTATTGATATCTAGAAGGGTTTCTTGAATCAGGTTATTCTCACATTTTATCAATTCTGGTAATGAATTGTTAAGTTTATCTAGTAACGTGTTCTGCAATTGACTTTGAAGTTGCGCCATCTGCTCGTTATGAATTTGACTTATTTGATCAATTTTTTGTGTTAGCGAGGAGCTTTTTAACTTTTCTTCCGATAAATTACCTGATAATTCAACGACGGTACTATTCAAACAAACAATTTTGAGACTTTGGCTTTCAAGCTTAAATTTAAATTTATTGAATTTTGATTTATAAATTTCAATTTTTCTCAACGATTCATTAATTTCATTTCGATGTGACCGGATTCTGCTCTTTATTGCCAAGTTTTCATCTCGCAAGAGTTTTAATGTTTTTGTGCATTGCTTCTTTTCATCCTGTACCAAATCTAAGTTTTCCTGAAATATATTCATTATTTGTTGTAACTTTTCAGTCTTTCTTGCTACATCCTGTAATTTATTTTTACTGTTGGCTAATTGACCATTTTTCAAGTTTATTTCTTTTTTACTCACTATAAGTTTTGTTTCTAATTTATTGCATTTGTCTTCTAATTCATTAATAAGTATAAAATATGACTTAGATATTCCCACATTCATATCTTTTGGTGGAGGAGATGTCTCATGTGAGCCAAACTTGATTAAGGATGAAGAAACGTTAGCTTTCTCAATGCCGTCTGCAAAACTCATATCCCCAATGCCAGTTGTATTATCTTCTCTAATATTCAGACTGTCTTCATCTTGACTTAATTTGAACAGATCCTTTTTGTCCTTCTCTGTATTTTTGACTTCAATCAGTTCCAATTCAAGATCTAAGTTCTCATTTTTCTCTATAGCATCCATCAGCAGCTCTGGCAAACCAATATTATGCTTTTCCTGATTCCTATAGCTGAATAATTTTGGAGGTCGTCTTGAATGCTTGAACAAAGGATCAGGCTTAAGGACTGCAAACTGGAAGTCATTAGATGTGTTTATTGAAGGATCTGTTAGAATTGTCGAGAGATCATGGGAGTGTTCTACTTCCGAATTATCCATTATGTTTATTTGGTTCTGTTTAGAATTTTCAGACGTCAATGTTGGTGTACTTTCACAAGAAGTAGTGTTATTAAAGCCCGTCATAGTTGATAATGGAGAAAAAGGAGATACTAAAAATAGCGACTAAAAAGTGTTGCAAGAATATTTATTGAAGTATTTCAAATAGTGACATATCACTAATTAACTAGAATTGAATTTAGGAATAAGAATTGAACTTGTTATATTAGTATTTGAGATATGATCTGGCAAAACATTTTGATATTATGTCCAATCTCTTGTAAGGTAGATATATTCCTTTTCATTCAACTGAAGAGCATATTTTTTATGTCACAACTTGAATGACGAAAACTGATTAGAATTTGGAAAGATATATATATGGTTTATAGATTCATCACAAGTATCATTATATTTAGGACTGATTTAAATTGCAGCCCAGTCAAATTTCACATTCAATGGTTTGGGTGCGTATCTAACGGTAAATTCGGGGTGACTACATAATTAAATTCTAAAATAACATTTTTACAAATAAAATTTGGATTTAAACAAAGTATACTATATAAGTAACAAGTAGAATGTCAGAACGTCAAAAATCAGTATTAGTTACGGGTGCTTCATCAGGAATTGGATATGCTACGGCTATTGAATTCGCCAAAAGGGGATATCAAGTGTTTGCTGGTTCTAGAAGGTTAGAACCAATGGAACCATTAGCAAAAGAATATGGAGTTCTAATTTTTAGGTTGGATGTTTCGTCTACGAATAGTATTAAAGACGCCAAGAAATTTATTATTGAAAAGACAGGAGGATATCTTGATGTATTGTACAACAATGCTGGTCAGTCATGCACCTTTCCTGCGTTGGATGTCACCGATGAATGGTTCAAACAGTGTTATGAGGTGAATGTGTTTGGTCCTATGAGATTGGTGAGAGAATTGGGGCCATTGATTATTAATGCACAGGGTACTATTGGATTTACTGGATCAGTTAGTGGACTTATTCCTTTCCCTTTTTCTTGCACGTATTCATCTTCGAAAGCAGCCATCCACCAATATGCTGCTACTTTAAGAATTGAAATGAAGCCATTCAATGTCAAGGTTATTAACATAGTTACCGGTGGTGTTAGAACCAACATCGAGGATACTAGATCATTACCAGAGAGTTCGATTTTCAACATTCCAGGTATAAAAGAAAGGATGGTAGAAAGACAAAAAATGGCTCGTAGAAATCATCCGATCAGTGCAGAAAACTATGCCAAAAAAGTTGTATCTGACTTTGAAAGAGTTAATTTAAATGGTGCATTAAACATATACAGAGGAAGAATGGCAACGATTTTAGGGTATTTATTATGCTGGTGTCCAAGGTTCATAGTTGAAAAGATCTTGCTTAGAAAATTTAAATTAATCGAAATTTACAAGGCTTTGAGAATCAAATACAGTAAGGAACATATTGAATGATTAATATATGGGTCATATATCATTATACTATAGATTAGTTAAGCAGTTAAGTATATCACTGTTATTTCAGAATATTCAAGATGAAGGCAATAAAGAAAAGGATTGACATACTATCAGCTCATACTAAGAGTGTGTATGTTTTCCAAGTAGGTTGGCCTTTCAGTTCTTATAAATTACACATTTAAAAAGAATTATCAATTATAATTTGCAATTATTGTAGAATCATTCCAGGAAATATTGATTTTATTGATTCTAGATCTTTGCCTTCATTTTTCCATCAATCGCATCAACATTATCAAGATGTTGAATGTTAGTATCGAATAATTCTTTACATAGGTGATCAATTACTCCCCAACCATAACCGTTTGAAAATTTCCTTCTTACTATTATATTATTATGGGCATCTGGCGGCAAATTCACTAGAACTTTTCTCCAGTTTAACTTAGGCGTATGATATTTTTTGGCAATTTTCACTTGCTTATCTAGCTTCCAATCATTATAATTAAATACAACTTTTCCTATTTTCGACGATTTAGACCTTTCGTGAGCTTTTTGACGTCCAACAGGCAAGCCATCAAAATGATAATATTTATCATGAAAAATTACTGGATTCCTAGAGTTAGGATTGATTATATAATTGTTTGATGGTGTTGGACAAAATATTGTACTTAGAGCAGATTCAAGGGATGAAGCTTTTGGGGGTAGGTTTAGCATAGCCCCCCCATTCGATTCATTCTGAAGGGCACCTTTTGTTCCACCTTGTAAATCATCAGAGATTCCGTTATTCAGATTTGGCGAGATTGATTCATCAACGTCAGTTTCATAATCAAGAAAATTACTTCCTTTTGCATTAATTCTCAAAAGATTTTTTTGTTTCCTACTTAGTCTTTTCATACTCAGGCTCAGATTCAGATTCAGATTCAGATTCAGATTCAAGCTCAAATTACCTTTACTCCCCAAATTAAAACTCAAAGATAAAAGTTGCCTGTAGGTTTCACTTTTGTGTTTCTTCTTTTCATAGTGAGTTAAAAATCTGTCAGTTTCATCAGCCGAGATCTCTCCTATGAATTCTTTAGTGGTGTCGGTTTCAATCAGCTGTTTATCTTGATCGTAGGTTTCCAATTTTTTACTTTCATTGTTTTGCAATTTTCCTATGTCACCCAATGCCTCATAATCAAGATACAACAATCCACTTGTTCTTAGCGGAACAATTCCATCGTTCATAGCATTAGCGTAAAGTGTTAAATTTTGAAATTTACTCAAAAATTCTTGCAACGGATCATTTGGTAACATTTCTAATAAAGGTCTAAACATGTCTCTTTTATGAGAATTATGTTTGTGTGCAAGTTGTTGAAGATTTGGTATTTTCTTCAGCAATGTCAAGTCTCTCCCAGTCTTACCTAGCGTCCCCAAATCAAGAAACCACGATATTAAAAAATTCATTTCGCTTAAAATACCTAGCAAAGGACTAGCCATACATACCAAATTATGTGGTTTTATATTCTTCCTTTCGAAATAATCCTCACCCTCAGTTTCTAATATATGCTTAATAGCATACAACTGTACAACACCTCCAAGAGAATGACCAATAAAGGAAATCTTTTCAATTTCAATATGTGATGCATTCAAATCCTCAATTGTATTAATTATATAATTTGACAAGCGTAATCCTAGTTTTTTGATGCCTTTCTCACTTCTACCAGTATTGCCTTCATATCCCCTTACTAGAATATTTTCCTCCACAGTTGCTTCTAAGGAGTCTTTCATGTGTAACATATCAGCCGTCACATTCGAAAATATACCGTGAGTAAGTATAATTAAATGCACAGGCGCTTCTGGGAATATTGGTTGATTTGTCCACAAATCTTTAGTATTTTGCTTCTTTACATCTAATTGTGGATTTACCGATACACCCAAAGGAAAATCCTTTTCCCTAGAATTATTCGAATCTTTATTTGTTGTGGATAAGGCGTTCGTAAATGGCCCATGGTTTATCTTCTTCATTCTTTTGAAGTCGTCTCCAATCATAAAATCATACATTATAACGGTTTTCGTAGTTACTACAATTTGGGAAACAACATCAATGGACCACAGGTATATCGGATGTCCACTTTCGGATTCTTCCACATAAGAATTTTCATTTAATTTGAGTTTAACATTAAAAGTTTGACCCGGCTTAATTTCATTTTCAAATAGTATCTCCTTATTATCCTTCAGGTCTGTTGGATTAAAATCTTTAAAGTGATCATAATTATGCGGTATTACGTGACAATACAAGATAAAGGGTCCACTTAATAAATGAATTGCTCTTATAGACGCTCTTTCTATATTTTTAAGGCGATAGTATATTTCATTTTTGTTCGAATCAATTTGGGTATATCTTAATTTGTAGCGACATACACCACCTAATTTTAAACTCTCTTTATCTCGGTACCATAAATAGGGTTTCATATTTGACATTGCAGGCTTGAGATAAAATGTATATGCTTCAAGCCAGAAATAGAATAAGCGATCAAAATGTCGTAACATGGGGTAGATACGACATGCGGAAATTTAATTAACCGATCTAATATTCTATAACAAACATCTATAGTCCTAAGTTCCTGCTCAAGTCGTACTGGATTTTTTAAATAGGATGGAAGCATATTAAAAATCATCGTTCCAATACAATACAAGTTAAATTCTGTTCTAGTTATTAATTCCTGTTAAAAATATGTCTTTATCGAAGTCTAATGAAATGGAGACCTTTTCATTTTCAAGGTCACCATCAACGTCAAATTCTCTAGGTTCAGCTAGGTCAACGACAGATAACAAATTTCACACGTTGATCATTATCGGATTGAGAGGTGTCGGAAAATCAAGTTTAGCTTTAATGGCACTGGCAGCCCTAAAATATAAATATGTGGACGTTGAAAAATGTGTCCTGGAATACACTGGAGTGCCGGAGGCCCTGTTTCTAGAAAAAGTTACGATTGAAGAATATAGGGATCTACAATTCAAGTTGGTTCTAAGGGCATTCAAAGAAAACGAAGGTGTTAACCTGATTATTGTATTACCGTCGACTGTTATTGATTCGCATCAGTTGATCACCTATTTAGCTCATAAGCAATACCCATATATTATAAACGTCGAAACCGAAGAGTCACGTATCTTGAACTATCTCAATTTCAACGCTTCTTATGAAAAGGGTGTCAAGTTAATTCAACTGAAGTTCCTAAAGTATAGGGCCATTGCCAAATATAACTTTTTTAATTTGAATTCAGATTTTAAGTTTATAAAGGAAAACTTAATTTCGATTGATAGTAATAATTTATTCCAACAATGACAGTAAGAGCTATCTTCTTTTAAAACCTATTGAAAAAGAATTTACTAGATTTTTGAACTTTATACTTAGAGGGTCATGCCACGCGGCAACAATATCCGGTAACTTACATTTAAAAATGAACTTCTTAGAAAGATTTACCAGCTGTTTACAAATTAACTTTCCAATTAATATAACTGACGAGTTTTTTAGTAATTTGCATGAGACCATTTATGGCTCAGACGCAGTTGAGATTAAATTTGATTTGATTCAAGTGATCAAGCTAAATATATCCGCATCGAACGTGAAAATCGATGAATTTATTGCCCAGGTAAGACGCTGCACTTACAGTTCAATACCCATAATATTAAGCATATCGAATAGCTTGTCAGAGTTAAACCTATTTATTGATGAATACTCGATTTCGTCAGGTAATGATTTTAATCAAATCAAGACAGACCTAAGAAGTTTTTATTTCAATATTTTGAATTCAGGAATCAAAACGGGATTAGATTATCTTGCGGCTGATTTGTCAATGTGTTTCAATAACAAAGACAATTTTATTGCAAGCGATTCTAAATTTGATGATATAATCCTGACCTTAAAAGAATTGGTAATGATTAGCGGCCATACTGAAATTATTGGATTGTTCGCTTCTACCGATCCAAACTTTTGGGTTTCTAAATATGGAGCAATTAAAGTGATAGAACTAGCTAGCAACATAGGCATTAAGTTCTTACGACTAACGTCTATTGCGGATGAATTGTCTGACAACTTTAAGATTATTTTTTTCCAGCAGAATTTGAAATTGGCATATCCGAACTTGAAAATGGAGATAACTGCATTTAATACCGGGAAGCTTGGAAGGCTATCGAAAGTTGTGAATAAGATTTTAACTCCAGTTTCAATAAATTCAGGACTTTCGATTGAGCCATATTTTTCAGAAAGAAACGAAATATCAAGCTTGTCATCATATGATATACAGAGGGCATTACATTCATCGTTTATCCTTCATTAGATTTTTATATCATGGGAATAAACGTCTCGAAATCTTTATCTCCCAAAATGCATAGTGCTGCGTACAAGGCATTAGGATTACCACATGTTTTCAAATTATTTGAGTGTTCCTCATTAACACCCAACTTGACAAATTTGGTCAATTCGCCTACATTTGGAGGCACAGCAATTATTATGCCATTCAAAATGGAAGCATTGGATTATGTTGATACAATATCAGAACATGTTAAAATAATAGGCGCATTAAATACGATTGTTGCCGAAAGATCAATTGAAAATCCAAATAAGATAATCAAAACTAGAGGTGAAAATACTGATTGGTTAGGAGTTAAGTTGACGCTACTGGACAACATTTCCCCAATTAATGCTATAAATAAAAACAAAACAGCACTTGTAATTGGTGCAGGTGGTATGAGCAGAGCTGCAATTTACGCATTAATAGAATTAGGATATCAAAAGATTTTACTATATAATAGAAGTTTTGAAAAAGCTCAGAAATTAGCGGATTACTATAATAGTTTATCTCCAATTCCTTCATCTGTAGCCATAACTATTAGGGAGACCAATTCAAACGACTTGAATTATTTTGAAATAGTTTTGTTGAATGATGAAGAACATTTGAAGGCAACAATTCCAAATAGTTTTGATCATCCATCTGTCATTATCTCCTGTATTCCAAGTTCAGATCCCGTTACTGGTAAGTTAACAAATTTTGAGTTATCACTGGAGTGGTTTAAGAACCCATCTGGTGGAGTTGTTTTAGAAACAGGCTATGATCCATTGGTGACACCACTTTTGAGAAATACAAGTAATTTTAGGAACAAAGGGTGGGTTGGAATTAATGGTTTGAATTACCTTTATGCACAAGTGTTGGCGCAATTTGAAATGTTTACGAATAAACCGGCACCGGAAGCATTATTGAAGAACGTTGTTATAAATCACTATCAAAAGAAGAAATCAGAGGTTGATTTTAAGTGAAGTTTGAGATAAAAATCACTTTTAAACATGATTTATCTAACGAATTAACTACTTGTAGATTATTTGCTCTTCGGCTATTTTTTTTAATATATATTTTAAACAATAATCGTCTAATTTAATTATATGCATTTATGTGAAATTTCAAAATTATGTTTCACTACTATAGATATATACAATATCATTCTGTAGAACTACCCTATAATCATTCGAAAGAATATTTCGGGATCTTGCCTTGTTTATTCATTCCAACCTCTTTCTTCTTCAGCAAAAGCTTCATAACCCCACAAAAATTGTCGGAATTTTGGGTCAGCCCATCTATTCGGACAACCAACAACTGGAGGATCAATGAAAAGCTTTTCGTCTCTTGTTACTCGTTCACGGCCATCATGCAAGTGGTAAATATCTCTGCATTCAGTGGAGCCTTAAACAACTTGAGTCCATGTTCTCAAAGATTCGCACGTAGCTAATAAATCACGGATTTGAGACCTATTTTCAATTCTGCTAAATAAACCGGTTAATACTGCCGCATCTTCTAAAGCCTGGGATGCACCTGAGACTAAATATGGTAAAGTTACATGAAATGCATCACCCAAAATGATAACGTTACCCTTTTCAGGTACCCATATAGGTAATTCTCTAGAATTTTGTAATCTCCATTTGCCAGTATCGTGGTAAAGCGGAACAAAGTTTGTAATCTTGGGTCACAATCTTCAAATATGGGGACAATTTTTTCTTTATCAGCATGTTGAACAGCAATGTCCTTTGGGAATGTGTCCGGTGACAAGATAACGACATTACAGGTTTTACCACCTTACAATAAGTAGACAACGATATGCTTATCCGGTCCCCACCAGAAGTTAATATTAGCATTTTCGTAGAAATGTGCCAATTCTAGATGACTCTTCATTTCACTGACCTTGATTAAAGCTCTGTATGCTAAATCACCCGTGTAATACGGCAAATCTTCACGACCCAACACAGCTGATCTTAACTTTGATTTGATACCATCATAACCAACAATGGCATCACCGGCGTATCTCTTATCATTAGTAGCAGTAATATTATTGTCAAAGTCGACATGGTTAATGTGCGTGTTTAAGATCATATCGACATCGACTTCTTTTGCCGGTTCAACCAAAACTCTATGGTATTCATCTCTGTGGACATGCAAGTACATTGAATCGTAGTTTTCTTCGGTGTGTGTGACTAAGTTCTGACCGGAAATCTCTTTATCTTCGTCCCAACTGAAAATCTTGAAATTTTCTGGGGTCATAGAATGCTTCAAAAGATTATCCATACAACCAATGGTTTTAATGATATTAACTGATGGCGGTAGAAGTTGAATACCTGCTCCGATTTTACCTAATTCAGGTGCTTGCTCTAATAATTTGACGTTATGGCCCGCTATCCTTAAACCGATGGCTGCCATAACACCGCCTAAACCAGCATCAACAATAACGAAATCAAGAATGATTTTTGCCTTTGTAATTGAACTTTCAACAACAGTCATTACGCTACCTTACAGTTACCTAAATTACTATAAGCCATATTGACTAGATCAGAGAATTGGAATACAATTTATACAAATCTCTACTAAAAAACCGGATAAGTGTTTAACTCGGAGTAATCCGCTTAAATATTTAACCGGCTTTTGATTGCAAAATCGGCTTCCTATGTGGGTTACATAGATTTGGGACACAAATTCAACGAATATCGCGTTCTACGGATATATGTATTGCACTTATCAGAAAGACACACATTCAATAAAGACTTAGGTATTACTAAAATAAAAGCAATCAAATATTTTATTTGTAAATATCTATTTTTCAATATATAGACAAAACTTAGGGATAGGAGTTATCATGCATAATTTAGCTGCGAATTACACCAATCACTTAGTGCTCATAAACTTCTTTCAAGAATTGATCTTCTTCGAAATTATGCATAGCCTTAGTACCAGCAGCTACCGAAGCTGAAGGATCACGTCCGGCATAACGTAAAGACAAATCCTTGTGCTTTTCGGTTTCAGCTAAAACAGTTGAAATACGTGGAGCAGAGTAAGCGTAGGAACCCATGTTCAATGGTTCTTCTTGACACCAGACTATGTCTTCCAATGCAGGGTAGCTGTCTAAAACATCACGCAATTGAGCGTATGGGAATGGATGCAATTGCTCAATTCTGATGAACGCAGTTGACTTGTCTTCAATATCAGCACGTCTCTTATTTAAGGCAGTAAATACTTGACCAGAACAAAGAACAATACGTTTTATTTCTTCCTTAGCATTGATGGTCTTAGCCAACTCAGGATCTTCAATAATCCATTGGAAGCATGATTCTCCAGTGAATTCAGATAAGTCGGATTTTGCTAATGGGTGACGCAACAATTGCTTGGAGAAGAATAAGATCAATGGCTTTCTAAACTGTCTATGCATTTGACGACGTAACAAATGGAAAAGATTAGCTGGGGTAGTTGGGTAGGCAACTTGCATGTTAGCATCTTGATGTTGTTTTTCTAACAATTCTGGCGCTGGGAAATGTCTTTGATCTTCGTTACATAATTGTAAATATCTTTCAATTCTACCGGAAGAATGTTCTGGTCCTTGCCCATCATAACCATGTGGCAATGAAACAACTAAACCGGAACGTTGTTTCCATTTGGATTCAGCAGCGGAAATGAATTGATCAACGATGACTTGAGCAGTGTTAGCGAAATCACCAAATTGGGCTTCCCATTGAACTAACGCATCTGGGGAAGTTAAAGAGTAACCATATTCGAAACCCATAACACCATATTCAGATAACGATGAGTTACTGATAACAAATGCACCTTGATCTTCGGATAAGCAATTTAACGGAGTGTGAGTTTGTTCAGAAGCTTGATCATGTAAGACCGCATGACGTTGGGAGAAAGTACCTCTTTCAACATCTTGACCGGAAACTCTAACGTGATAACCTTCTAATGCTAAAGAACCATAGGCTAAGGCTTCACCTGTAGACCAGTCAATACCTTCACCAGTTTCAACAGCCTTCTTTCTTGAATTCAAAATACGCTTTAAGTTACGGTGGATTTCGAAACCTTCAGGAGCTTCAGAAATAGCGACACCAATTTTCTTTAAAGTGTCTTCTTCAACCGCAGTAGATAAGTGCGGTAAGGCTTCGGTAGCTAATTCCTTTGGTGACTTGAATTCTTCCCAAGCAGTGGTTAACCATTCTCTTGAAGTTGATTGATATTCCTTCGACTTAGAGAAAGACTCATCTAAGATATTCCAAACCCATTTCTTATGTTCATCAATATCTTCCTTAGTGAAAGTACCTTCTTCAATTAATTGCTTAGTGTAGTAATCAATAACAGGATTCTTTTCAGCGATCTTTTTATACATTACAGGTTGGGTGAAAGATGGTTGATCAGTTTCATTATGTCCATGCTTACGGTAACCAACAACATCGATAATGACATCAGTGTGGTAGGTAGCTCTCCATTCAGCAGCTAAATTGAAGATGAAAATATTGGCTTCAACATCATCAGCATTAACATGGAAAATTGGTGCGTTAATGGCTTTAGCAATATCCGATGGATATAAGGTAGACCTCGCAAATCTTGGATCAGTAGTGAAACCAATCTGGTTATTAACGATAATATGGATCGAACCACCAGTCGAGTAATCTGGTAAGTTCGCAAGACCCATGGTTTCATATACAACACCTTGACCAGAGAAAGCTGCATCACCATGTAACAAAATGGACATAGCCTTTTTGTATTCACCAATATCATTTTTGTATTGTTGAATAGCTCTAGTTTTACCTAAGACAACACCGTCTTCGGATTCTAAATGAGATGGATTAGCTACGATAGACAAATTAACGTGCTTACCAGACGTAGTTGGTCTAGCGTAGTTCATACCCAAATGGTACTTAACATCACCGGAACCTTCATCAAATTCTCTAGAACCAGTAAATTCAGAGAATATAGATTCGTTTGGCTTACGGACGACATTAGACAACATATTCAAACGACCTCTGTGTGGCATACCAATAACAATATCTTCGACACCGAATTCAACAGAAGTATCAATCATAGCCTTCATACCTGGAACAACAGATTCTGCACCTTCTAAACCGAATCTCTTATCATTTGGAAACTTACTAGCCAAGAATGATTCAAAAGAACAGGACCAGATCAAACGATCTAAGATTTGCCTCTTTTCATCTGGCGAGTATTTGTATGGTTGGGGAATTTCGATTCTTTCTCTTAACCAGTCACATTGCTCTTTTGATGGAATGTGTATGTATTCAACACCGTAGGATTGACAATACAATCTTTCACAGTTTGCGATGATTTCCTTCAAGGTCAAAGACTTCTTACCGGTCTCTGCGAATCTTGGCAAAATACCAGGACCTAAGGTGATTTGCTTTTCTAAGTCGGCGTCAGTGAAACCGTAGTGATCCAATGTCAATTCTTTCGGAATATAATCGTTGTCACCGAAGGAGATTCCTAAAGGATCAATCTTGGCCTTTTGGTGACCCCTGACTTGGTAGGCACGGACCAATAATTGAACTTTCAAGTGGGTAACAACATCCTCATTTGTAGGTGATGAACCTGGAACAAATCCGGCGGCACCCCCGGCTACTGTTGGAACGAGGGTTGGTGGTGCAGTAAAAGCCTTGGATGGAGGAACGTTGTTAGATTCAATGTTCTTGAAGTAAGCATTCCACGAAATATGCACACTGGAAGGATCTTGTTTCCAAGCAGCATACATTTCATCAATATAGTTGGCATTGTTGCTCAACAAAAATGAATCTTGACCGGTAGCAAAGCAACGAACAAATGGTCTTACTCGAGCTTTCATTAATTGAGCGCGAGGAATTGCACTTTTAAAAGCCCTAAGCATTGTTAATAGATTATAACTTTAAATATACCCAGAAACTATCTAAAACTAATATTTATTTAGTTTATAGATCATTTAATTATATAAAGAAGGAGTGAATAGTTTTTTAAATCTGGCTAACGAAGGCTTTTAATTTGTCCGCGCGGTTCTCGTTGAAAAAAAATTACCGAAAGTCCCCGACATCTCCGGGGATATAATTGTTCTCCGGTTATTCTCCAGCTTTGATGAGCACTTCAAAGCCTGCAGCATACACACTCGTAGGACTGAGATATATACGGACATCCGGTACAAAAATAGTGAATGCAGTCCAATGCCTTAGTGCCTACGCCTGTAGTTTTAGAGGTGTATTTAGGGAGTTGCTATTTAGCACACAATAATTGAAAGTCCGCGAAAGAGATTATTTCCGTAGGCTTGAATTGCGTAATATTCGTGAACTACAAGACATACAAGAAGCGTCATTCGAATGAGTCTCTGGAATCATGGGTGTGGAAGTTTGACTCGCCACTCGTAGCTATTGTAAAGTACAAATTTCAACTTTGCCGTTAGAGAAAAAATAAAAATACGAATAACCTTACTTGCTCGGCCGGAATTCGGAGAGTCCTCGGAGTTTTGCTACTATGGGTTTGTCCATGTTGATAATAACAGTATCATCGAAACTGAGTGCAGACTATGAGAGGTAATTATAGGGAGCCTTTGAGACATAACCAGAACCAAGGTCCGAGTAGTTGGAGCCAGTTATTATTTAGTGTTGGTTTTATGAAACTCTTCACAACCAAAAACAAACATTAAATGGGAACCGTGCTTGTCATGCAGACCCGGCGATGGTTGCAATTGCAGCAGAGCGAAGAGTGCATGTAGCTGTTAGGTACAAACGACTTGTTGGACAGTACGCTTTAGGAGAAAGCGGATAAAGCATTAATTTAACTTATAAATTACATGATTTCATATACTTCGTTGAGGAGACTATGAATTATGATACAAATTTTTACAAAGGAGTAGATTATATAAAAATTAATACAGAAAAAGATATTGAAAATGACCTCAAGAATAAAAAAGATGATAATTACTTTAATGGAGTATATGTAATTATAGAAAATTATATTGAATAGTTTTGGTAGACTGCGTAATGAATGTACATATTGTTCTTCTGAAGATTTGTGTATTCTTTTATCTGACTAGTTTAAACACTTTAGATTCAAATGAATTAATTGATGATTATGTTAAAGATAGTGTAGAATTTAAAGTTTAAAAGATTGACATTTAAATTTTACTCTTGAGAATTAGTTGAAAGATATAGTGGAAATTTTCCTACTGTATTTCAACCTCTTTAGAAAAAATATAAACTAGTATGCTAACTTAAAATACTAGAGTTAGTTCTAAATTTATTTCAATAAAAATATTGTCATGCTTTTTTTGGTCATGGGGAAATGAATCCCGAGATTTTCGAAATCTTTATTTTTGCTATGTCTCGATAATAAAAAATCACTACCATAAGAGCGAGAATAGTAGCCGAAAATAAATGTCGTCTTCGGAAACAACCAGGCCACCAAACCTAGCGCATGGAAATAATAGGCACGACGGACATCGGATTTGATGAAGAAGTTCACCAATTAAGAAGTGGTTACAATTAGATGGAACCTCGTGCTCATAACCATGGAAATGTAAACAAAAAGAAGACCTCTACTTAGAAGCAGTATGGAGGCCCCCCTTAGTCAGACACAAGCGCTCATTAACTCGCACTAGGCTCGTTACTACTCTTCAGGTTATTGCAAGACAAATCACGAACACCAAAAAATGACATGAAAAAATCGCATGCAATAACCCGAATCTCGCTACTACAGTGAATCGTTGGTGGCTCTTTATTGCTTTGAGCTCTATAACAATTCACATGAGACAGGGTTAACCCAACTGAAAAACCACATTGAACTATATACCCTGGAAACTCAAACAAAATGAAAATATAAACAAAGAGGATGTATTAATACAGAAATGTAACTAAATTAACATACTAATTTATGCTTCTTCGCTGATAACACCACGTTCAGAAACATAGACACCATCCAAGAACTTACGAATATCCTTGTTTCTGACACGACAGATTTGTTGGATATCAGCAGCGTTTTGAGAAACGTTTTCTAAAGAGTTACCGGATAAGATCAATTCATCCTTTTGGGTGGTAGATTGTTCAACAGTGACACCATCGAAAATCTTGATTTGTCTGACTCTCTTTTCACCCAAGAAATTTCTGATTTCGACATAAGATTGACCATCAATTTCAACAACGTTAACGTTGATAGGGAAATGCGCATAAACGTATCTCATCTTGTACTTGTAACCCTTGGTAACACCGGTGATCAAGTTAGAAATTAAGGCCTTGACAGTTCTTAAAGCAGCAACATGCTTTCTTTCACCGTTGTGGACAGTGATCTTGATAGCACGGTTGTTGACCTTAGTAAAGGTAACATCAATGTGCTTTAATTCCTTGTATAAAGTACCTCTTGGACCAGTAACAGTAATGCATCTGGCATTGATTTGGACATTGACACCTTCTGGGATATCTAAGATTTGATCAGTTTGAATGTACTTCATTTTGTCTGCTGCTATTGATAAAGAAACAAGAAACTTTTTCACTTGAAAATCTTTCAGTAAGAATATATATACTCTCAGCTGAAAATTTGGTCCTCACAAAGTGAACAGAAAAATTTTCAATTGAGTCGTGTAGCAGATAATAATTCACATTTTTCTAAATATCAAAATGGTACTGGACTGGAATATACACACGTTGGGCTGAGAAATACCCACATCCCTTACAATAGGGCTTGTACGAGATTAGATCTACATGGTCGAGTCAAGCTAGTTAGTTGTTTCATAGATTATATATGACCTACTCATCCTGTTCATCTAAAGTTTTGAATTCAAATGGCTTGTTTGAGTCAGGGAATGTAACACCTAATTCAAGCAAGGTACTAAAGTTCTTGGCATAGTCAGTGAAAAACAACTTTTCATCTTCAGCATACATTTTGACATACTTGAGAAAGGTGGAGTCCTCCTTCAAGGCCATGTCGGCTGGTAACATCATGAAGGAATTGGTCTCGTCATCTTCGAATTGTCTCTTACCCTTCCATTTTTTGATGTGCCAGTCTTGTAACAATCTAACAAAGAAGTCATTGGTGAACATATTGAAGGAAGGGCCCCATGGTCCTTCATAACCAGAGTGTTCGCTGTGACACTTACCTAAACAATGCGCTCCAATCAAACAGACGGTTTCACGTTCGTTGAAACCCATTCTTCCAAAAATGCCTTTAACATAAGATGCATCCTTAGACGCGTCTGGTATTCTACCATTTTCTGGGACTCTCGACTTGTCGTTGATGTCCTGACGACCTGGTCTCCATTTTATCTTAGGTCCGCCGGCCTCTTGGACCGCGACTACCCCACCTAAAGTCCATAAGTCACCATAACTCAACCACGAATATTTCTCCTTGAATTCCTTCAAGAAATCTCTACCAATGTATAAACCTGCGTTCTCCCCATCGGTCGATTCAGGTTCGTGGACCATGGTACCACCAAATGACCCCCCCGAATTATCCTCTTTTTTATACGTACCACTTGTGTGCCATGAAAGACGCGTAAGCAATCCATAGCGACCAGCACCACCGTCTGCATCATCCTCATCTCTTACCTTTTCCGCAATTTCATTATAAAGACTCTGGTAGTCCTTGAAGTTCTTACCATTTGGAATAGCTGCCGTGTTAACAATAGCAGAGCCAGCTAACAACTTATTGTAACCATTTGATGGCCTGTTTTTATTCTGGTTATTGAAATACGAGGTTGCTAAGACCCCTGAGCCGATTAATGTGGCTAAAAGATAAGCACTATATTTATTTTGGGAGCTTTTCTTTCCGTAATCCTGAAAAGCTCTTGAAAGTGAAACACTCTGCTTCTTAAAAGTAGCAGTAGACATCTTATTAGGCGAATTGAGTGAAAGCGATCAATACAATATCAATTGTCTTTTATCTAACAAGATTTACAAGCAATTGAAATTTGTTTGTAGCGGAGAAACGTATGGTTTTATATTTGCTCCACGCTCACGAATGCTTATGACCTAGACGGGGAATCATTATTAATATCATCGCCCGGATATATCGCAAAATTTAAGAGATCCTTTTTTGTCGTATAAATTCTACACCTAATTCGAAATTTTCGTACATTACTACTCTGTACATTATATAGATTGTTCAACATAGGTCGGTAGAACTATGCCAACATCTACTTTCAATTGGGTTAAGGTCTAGGTATGCGTATAGATGGAGAGCAATTTGCAGCATTGACGTGCATGTAACTTCTTACTGAGTGATCTTGCTAATATAGAATTGCGACACTTTGATTGGCCTTACAAACAATAGAACTAATAATAACCTGAGACAACGAAATAACGTTGTTACAGAAGAAGTAATATTACATTTAAATATTATTGTACGGATATTAATAAATTAGAGGGGTCAGGCTATATTACATTCAAAGCTTAGTTGAAAGGAAATTTTCAACGGTCGTAGCGTCCTCGTAAACCCACGAACTTTCTTCGTTGTAAGTTTTTGCATTGGTACACATCGATTGTAAGCTCTCCATAAAGGCGTCGAAAGATTCGAATTTATCTTGCTTCAAATTCTTCTTGATTTGGTTAATTGATGTAGGCTGCTTGATGACCTGATAGTAATCCGGATAGAGCTTTCTTGAAGGCAACGACATGAAAATTTCCGAGATGTTGTGGCCATCGGATTCAGCCGTCAAATGGCAAAGTTCATCGAGAACGCTAGAGCATTTATCGACCCATTCATTTGAGCCGTCAACCTTTTCCAATTCTGAAATATCATCGTTATCAGTGTACCCATTGGTTTGAGGGGTTGTTGAACTACGGGATCTCTTCCTTGGTCTCAAGTCTTCATCCTCTTCATCACCATCCACCATGTCGTCGTCTTCACCACTTAATGCACCAGATTCGGATCTATTATTTCTCCTCTTTGTAACTCTGGCCTCCTTACGACTGATGGCATCCTCCACACTATCCTCATCATTATCCATAGCCATCAACCATTGTTCCTCAGTCAAACCGTCATCGTATTTGACCTTTTTCTTCTCTCTCATACGAGTTAATTCTTTGGTGTCTTTCTCAAAGTGATGTGATACGTCTTGAGTAAAAACAGTTGGTAATTCATCTTCTTCTATTAACCTCGTTTTTGGGCCTCCCTGTCTGGATGCAAGCTTTTCCTTGATCATTCTTTCATTATCGATTTGGGCGAATAGTACTTTTTCATCTTCTGAACGTGCTAATACTTCGTTCAACTCTTCATCATCCAACGAGTCATTTTCTTCATTTTCGGTGTTACTTGCCTCCGCTTCCAATAATCTCTTCAAGAAGGTTTCTTGTTCTTCAGAAGTCGATTTATTATCAAACTTACCTGCTTGAATGACCTTACCATCAATGTCTAACTTTTGATGTGCTCTTTCCAAAATAACTTCTTCCACTGAGTCGTTTGTAATCAATCTCAAAATACGAACCTCATTCTTTTGACCAATACGATGAGCTCTATCCTGAGCTTGTAAATCTTGATGCGGATTCCAATCAGTATCAAAAATAATGACCGTATCGGCAGTTTGCAAATTCAAACCCAAACCACCGGCTCTAGTCGACAAAAGGAAGCAGAAATAGTCCGAATTAGGTGCATTGAAATCCCTCAACATATCTTGCCTATCCTCAGCCTTTGTAGAACCATCAAGTCTCAAATATTTCATGTCACGCCATCTTAAGAAATCTTCCATAATATTCATAACTTGAGTCATTTGAAAGAACATTAACACTCTGTGGCCAGATGCCTTAAATTTTGGTAAAACTCTGTCAAGTAATTCGAATTTACCACTTACTCTCCAAATCAAATCATTTGTCAACCGGGAAGAGTCCAATACAGATTCGACTTCTTCAAAAACAAACGGATGGTTACAAATCTTTCTCAATTGCATAATCTTATTGTTCAACCCTTTAATACCTGACTTTGCGCCACCAATATCAACACCAACAAACAATGCATTATGCTTCAACATTTGTTGATACAAAACATATTGTAAGCCAGATAAGTTACATTTAAGAACTTTTTCAACTTTATCAGGTAAATCCTTTTCAACATCCTTCTTCAATCTTCTTAATAAGAATGGTCTTAATACTTTATGCAATCTTCGAATAACTAATAAGGATTCTTCTTCAGTTAACTCGATCTTTTCTTGCGACCCGGTATTTGCAAATGGAGTATTAAACCACTCGTCAAAAGATTTAACAGAATTAAAAATTTTGGGCAAAACGAAATTTAACAATGCCCACAATTCAGGTAAATTATTTTGTAACGGTGTACCAGTTAAAATTAATCTGTTCTTAGTTTTGTAGTAATTTTTCAAAGTTATAGATAATTTAGAAGTTGCATTCTTCATTCTGTGACCTTCATCAATAATCATATGAGAATAATAGAATTTCGATAACAAAGGCCTTTCTCTGATAATATATTCATATGTAGTCAAAATAACTTGAAAACTACCAGATCTCACTTCTGTTTGCATGGATTTACGTTGTTGTTGAGATCCCTTATAAACAATAACGTCAACTGTAGGAGCCCATTTCTCAAACTCCATGGTCCAATTTGTAATGGTTGATAATGGAACGATAACCAAAAACTTATCTTCATTCTTTCTCTCAATTAAGTAGGTGATTAAAGAAATAGATTGAATAGTTTTACCCAAACCCATTTCATCGGCAAGAATACCATTTAATTTGTTATTATATAACGAAACCATCCATTCCAAACCTTTTACTTGATATTCTTTCAATGTACCCCCTACTAGAACAGAAGGTTGTTGTTTTACATTTTCTTTAACTCTATGAGCTACTTGATAGTAATCAATTTTTTCTCTCAATTCCTCGACATTGTCTTCCTTTTCTGGAAGATCTTCATCTGACTCGGCCTTATCAACTAGGATATCGGCACCTTGCTCAACCTGTTGAACCTTAACTGCTTGAGCTAAAGAATCCAAGAATGTATTGGTTTGCTTAAGTAAATGCGTAATTCTGTGATCTTTTGTTTGATCCAATAATTTAATATAAGCATCTTCATCATTGGCTTTCAAAGCTTGCAAACGTTGCTTAGCTGTCTTTTCTAATTTCTTAGATTCATCTTTTTCAGTTGTAGAATGGAACAGATTTATAGCTCTAGAAATCGATGCAATTTTATTTAAGCGATTCAACCTTTTATTTACAAATTCCTCAGAGTTGATCAAAATTTGATTAACTTTTTCGACATGTAATGCATGTTTTATTCTATTGGCTTCCAATTTGCGTTTTTCCTCCAAGTGAGAAGCAAGCAAATGTGGATTTGGTTGAATAATTTTTGGTCTGGTATATATCGATCTCCTTGCTTGTAACGTTAATGGGACTTTGTTTAATTCCGGATTGTCATAGTGGGCATTTGTCGCTTGGTTAATAATCAAATTCTTTTTCAACTGCTTTTGTTTTGCTAAAAGTTGCAACGATTTCATCTCAATTAATGCCTTAATTTTTAAATCATCATAGTTGTTTTGATCCTTTAAAGAATCAGTACGGAAAGTACCTAAATTGGCAGGTAAATTTTCAAGCTCCCTTATACGGTTTGATATCTTTGATGAAATCATTTGTTCTGTATAATAATTACCAGCCGGCGCATGCATTGGGTTAATGGAACCAACTGGCTGAGGAACTTTTACACCTAAAGACTCGGCTCTTTTCATGAAATCATTCAAAGTTGTTTTGGAATTCAAAAAAGACTCGATGAATCTATCGGTATCCTTGTTGTGAGAGTTCTCACTTTCGGAATCTATCACAGACTCGTAATCCTTTTGTAAGGATTCAGGTAAATCCAAATCCTTAGATAAGAATTGCAAACCAGCAATTTGCTTCTCTAACAAGCCCAAGTCCAAAGAGTCATCCGATTCTTGCGCTTTTATAGAGTCATAAAAACTTTGTTCGTTTTTTATAAATTGTTGATATTGTTCGCTAATCTTGTAAAAAACATTCTCGATGGCCAACCTTTCTTCTTCAGTAGGGTCTTTAAATATAGGTTTAACGTCGTTCGGTGTTCCCTTGAAATCACCTACACCATTTTCCTTATTTTCAAGGTATCTAACAAAATTATCATGTTTCTCCTTTGTTTCATTTGATGCTTTCATCAACTGTTGATATTTATGTAATAATGAATTTAATTCGTCTCTGGTTTTAGGAAAAGCTACGGAAATTGGTTGATGTGATACAGCGATATCACCACCAATCCCGTTGCCAGTATTTATAATGTTTCCATTGGTTAAGATTGATCCTTCACTCATTTTCACTTTTTCCTAATAGTCAGTAATTGGTAAGAAATAAAGGAGCAAACAAATTTTCTTTTTATATAAGACTGAAATTGTTAATATTATATACACCTATAATAATGTGCACTTTTCAGTTAATAAGTAGCCTCTAGATTACCCAACTATCTAATTGATTAGATCTAAAAACATAAGTTGTTTCGATTTGGTTGGTTTTTAATTAATCCTCACCAAATTTTCCGCGTTTTTGTGTTAATAACACAAAACCTTTACCAATGAAAATTTCATTGGGCAAATAAGATCATACAATCTTAATCGTAAAGTGAAGAATATTGAATAAACATTTGGTATTTGTATACAAAAGGAATTAATATAGAAGATGCTTATGCTAAAGAATATTGGAATCTACAACAGGCTGCTTAATACGATATGCAGATCAGTTCGTTTTAATTCAAGTGGTGGCCCCTCATTAAACTGGCTCGAGTTCTTAAACTTGAAGAAGCAAAACAATAGACTTAACGTAGCTTCGTCAATATTCACCGGGTTAGGGGGTGCATTCATAACGTTAACCTACTTAGGTAATATTGAAATACAAGTCGATAAGCCAATTATGGGATTGGATCCATTTATGGTCATGGGTGGTGCCGTTATATTAGGAGGTGGTGTAGGATATTTGTTCGGACCATTTATTGGGACTGCGGTGTTCAATTTGAAGAACAAAGCTGTTATGCATCAATTCAAAATAAAAGATCAAATTTTCTTGCAAAAGATTAGACAGCATAGAGTGGATCCATCTTCGCAATCTTTCTCGAATCCGGTTCCCGATTATTATGGTGAAAGAATTTACTCATTGAAGGATTACAAGCAATGGTTGAGAGATTGCAATGCTTTCAGAAGGAAGGCTAAAGAATTCCTTTAGACAGTTTTCTTTGGGATTAGTTAGACTTCGGCTTCAATCAAATTCAAAATATTGTATATATTCGCCAGTATAGGTCTCATTAATGAATGACTATAGTCATGATGTACAACGTGTAGTATTTTATTTCTTACATATTATAAACTATTAAAAGTTATTATACCTTGTTGAAGTATACTGTGTCGCACTATGACTGATTTGATATTTAATTTTTTTCAAAAATCGTAGACCTATATCATTTACTTAGTAGCAGAATAGCAATGTCATTAAACGTAGCATTCTTAGGGCCCGAAGGTACCTATACTCATCAAGTACGCATCGAATTGTTTAGTGGAGAAATATTTATAGCAATACTAACATCAAAAGGCGTTAATCCAACAATTTGGAACTGATTCTAATGTTAAAATCAATTCCCAAGTAGCTATATCTGACTGCTTTCAAGCACTTGATTCAAGACAAGTTGATTATGCAGTGGTTCCCTTAGAGAATTCAACTAATGGACAAGTCGTGTATACATATGATTTACTAAGGGACTGGTTCATACAGTCAAACCAAAACGAGAGCACAGGAAATGACCAACATAAAGTCCCAAAGTTTAGAATTGTTGGAGAACAATTTGTGTCAATTCATCACAATTTCTTGTCTAATGCTGAGTCGCTAGATGATATAACAAAGATATATTCACATCCGCAAGTCTGGGGCCAAGTAACGAAATTTTTATCAGAACACATTACGAAAAACATTACAAAAATTGATAGCGACTCAACTTCTAGCGCAGCAGAGACAGTCTATAATGACAAATCAGACACAAGCGCATGTATTTCTTCTAAAATAAGTGCAGGTCTATATCAGTTACCAATACTATTCGAAAACATTGAAAACACCTCGAATAACACCACAAGATTCTTGATATTAGGTTATGATACGATTACATCCCATCATACAAAATCGAAAGTCGAAATTACACATCCAGTAACGTACATAACTTCATTAATATTTACTTTGGATCATGATGACCCCGGGGCATTATGTGCGGTGTTAGATACCTTCAGAAAATTTAATGTCAATTTGACTTCAATCCATTCAAGGCCTTCACATTTAAAACAATGGCAATATGTATTTTTCGTAGAATTAAATGGAAGCTCAGGTAACGAAAATGTTTCAAACAGTATAAATAGTTTATCTAGCAGTTGCGTAACATTGGAGGTCCTAGGTTCATTTCAAAGATGTTGGAGATATTGGAAGAAATGATTATTTTAGTTAAATAACTACAACGATTAGTACATTCATAGCAAAATGAATTCATAATTAGATAGTATACAATTTAAAAGCAACCTGGTTAATTACCAAATTTTTGGTAACTCCATTCCCTATTATCTAATGGACATACATTTCTTGATTTTAACCACCTGGCAATGCAATGCATATGGAACGCATGATTACACATCCCCCAGGCAGCAATGCATTCTTCGTTTGAATTGTTCAACGTATTAGGTTGACATTCTATACATGGTTCCATTAAGTGATTTCTGCAAATTGCACAAGTCTCCACAATTATATCTTAATAAAGTTAGTAATAGCTCATAGTATAAGCGTAACGGCGTATTTGAATTTTCCATTTTTGTACATACCCCAAGACCAGAAGGCAACTGCGGTCCATTTCTTCACCTCAAATTTCTGCTTTGAAGATTTTGATTTTGATTCAATTTGTTGTTCATTTTCAAGATCTGTTCATAATTGATAGTTAGTATACTTGTTCAATGATATGAATTTCAATTATTTACTTACGACTATCAATATCCATATGATCGTCACTCATCTTCGTATCTTATCTATACGGGTACTAAAAAAAGGATAAGAATTTAAAGTGTTAGATTTGAACAAACGGGTTTCAAAAATGCGATTCTTAGTAAGAATTATCAAAAGTTATCAAGGTTTTTTGAAACTGTATTTCTAAAGTTAATTAAAGAACTATGAGTAATACTAATGAAGATATAATATCATCTTTATATCCGCCTCCACCACCATATGTCAGATATTTTACGGAGGAGAATTTAAATAATTTGAAGGCGTGGAAGAATACTATACAAGATGACATGCAAATCGATAAGACAGATTTAGAAGAACAAAATGGAGAACAAGGCAATCTTCCCCCAGGAGAATTAAAGTTTTTGATACCACCTAAACAACCAAATGCAGAGCATTATAGAGGATTTGGTAACTTATGGTCTTTTGAAGATAAGTTGCCAGGCTTAAAAGAACTGGGTTGGACTCAACTATACAAAGATGACGATGAATCAATTACGTCGAATACTAAAATTGAAGAGTTACACAAGTTAATGGACTCATTATTGCTTAATTTTTTGGAATTAATTGGCGTATTATCTATCGATCCGCAACAGTTTCACCTTAAAATCGAAGATTTGAAGCTTATTTTGATAAACATTAATCATATCCTAAATACATATAGACCTCATCAATCGCGAGAAAGTCTAATAATGTTACTTAGGAAGCAGATTGAGATGAAACGCAATGAAATTAATGAAATTGAAAAAACTAGTCAAGATATCAAATCAAAGATGTTAAAATTAGTAGACACGAACTACGTTGGCGATCAAGACGAGACTAAAAATGAAACTGATGCTGCTGACGACGTAGAGAGCATTAAGAGTAGAATAATAAACAAACTTTTGAGTCAAAATGTATAGGGAAATATATTATTTGCGTATATAGTATCAACAAAAAAAACTAATATTAAAAAAGATCTAAAAGATCGTTATTTAATTTGCCTTGACTACTAGACGACGAGGTATGATTATTAATATCTAAATCATGAATACCTTCCGTTAAATTTTGATTTTGTGTGCTGCTTCCAGCTGGCGCATTAAATAAATTAAGTATATCATCCGTTGAAGACTGTGCCGCCCCCCCCTGCTGTGGTTCGGCCTGTGAAGACATAGCTGGAGCTGAAAACAAATCATTTAATTCATCTAATAATGATGATGAACCGTTAGAAGAATTATTATCAGTCTTAATTTCATTATCATCATCAAAATCAAGCAAGTTTTCATTTTTAGAATTATTAATGATCTCTTGCTTCGCTAAGTTAGTCAAATCTTCGATATTTTCACTCTTGTTCACGGCCTTAGATCTCTTGTATGTTACCTGGTCATTTGGCAAAGGTGAATATAAGTTAGGATCAATAAATGTAAACGACGGCTTATGATACACTGATGCTAAAGTTGACAATTCTTTAACTAAAGCATCTAAGACTACTGGATTAAACGACGCAATTGTGGTTTTAATTGGAGGTAATCTAGTTAAAACGATTTGTTTTTGAGATTCTTTAGACGAGGATGACAATAAACGCCAATAGATATATGCCTTGTCTCTAACATCCGCATTTTCGCAATCTTTAGTAGCCATTTCCAAGACTTTTTGTAGATAGTTAGAGTAAACTTGATTCTCTATCGACAAATTAATTTTGACAATTGTTGTTAAAATATTTAATTGCAACAAAGAATCATAATCCAAAAACCCATCTATTAGGTCCTGTGAATTTTGTTTTAATTGCGAAAAATACTTTGGATATTCTCCTAATAACCAAATATATCCCGATAGCGCCTCATTCTTGTTTAATTCCGATATATGGTTTGAAATTATTGGAACTATTAGAGTAATTAAATCATTTTTACCTGGGTAACGTCTTAAGATATTAGTCAAAACAATAATTGACTCATTAATAATTAAATCACCTCCTCTTTGATCGATCAAGTTACATATCAAGTTAACTGATTTAATAACACATCCAGCCAATTTGATAGCTACTGTACCGATTGATCTAATAGCGTTTGCAACCAAGGAACTCTCAAATTCCATTGCATATTCTTTTAATTCCCCCAATAATAAAGTACTATTACTGTCATTGGCTAATCTCACCATAATTTCCAACTTTTCTAACTTTAAGTATAATGGGTCAGAATACTTAATGAAAAATACACGAAGCTCTTTTGATAAGATTTGTGGATACTTCTCTAAGATGATTCTAATATTTTTTAAGCCTACATATTGCGCTTCAGGGATAGAAGAAGAAACCAAAGAAACCAATGGAGCGGACAATTTTTTCAAAATAGACGTCCTTTGAGCTGTCACAGTAATCGAGTCTAACTGGTGGATGATTGCTTTAATCGAAGATAAAACAACCGAAGGATTAACATGTTGTAATTGTGGAATAATTCTTTCAATAATATGATTCGCTTCTTCGGAAGTTTCAGATGTATAATCGTTTAATGTCGTTAATATGGTAATTCTACCCCATTCTGTACATTCATTCAAACACATTAATAAATTATTGACCATTCCTTTATTAACTTCAATAATTTCTAAATCTGGATTGCTATTCATATCTTTAATTTCATGTAATGCATTTAAAGCATTTGCAACAACCATTGGATTAGGGTCTTTAATTAACTTCGTTAACTCATGTAAAAAGCCAAATTCAATGCACATTTCCGAATTCAAGTCAAATAGTTTAGCGACGCAAATAGCTGCTGTTTTTCTCACATATGGATTATCATCCTTTAATGTTCTCAGTAATGGGATCTCCATATAGTCAACCATCTTTGAAACTCTGATACATCCCATAGTACGTATCGCTAATGCTCTGATTAATGGGTTTGGATCTTCTGTGTCTTGAACAAATGTATTCACCGCCAATATACATAATTCTGGATGAGTTTTTGCATAATTCATAAGGTACAAATAAACCAATTTCTTCTGCTCTAAGTCATATGTTGCTATATTCTTCAATACGTCCGGAAATAAAGCAGAAACATCCTTACCAACTGTCATCGCTTGAATTACACGTTGAATAGCATCCTTCCGTTCACCACGATATTGTGAAACTAATCCATTTTTCAATTCAAACGTTTCACCCTTTCGTGGACCTTGTAAAAAATTCCGAATCTTTTTTTCTAATGACATAGTTACTTATTTGGATAAGGTTATTTGTGATATTAAACGACGAAGTGTTGATATGATAAATTTTGATTCAAGAATAACACAGTTTATGATCACGTGATTCAATTTGATAGGTAGTTGACTAGAGAACTTCAGGCATAAAGTATGCAACAATCTACCCATTAAGCATTGAATGATGGCTATATATGGAAGGGTTAACAACAAACGGAAACGATTAAGTTTGTCTCTGACAAGACTGATATTTTCCAGTGATGAAGATGAAGAAAACAATATTGAAACGCCAGAAAGTGGAAGCAGATTATCAGAATTAATGCAAGAAACTACAATCGAAAGACCGAAAGAAAGCGGATTACTACCACCTGTTAGCATAAGCAAAAGTAATAATAAGTCAAGAACGAAATCGCCTAGAAAATCACCTAAGAAAATAGATGAAGCGTTGATTGAGGATCATCTAACCAAATCACCGAAGCGATATGTAAAGGTGGTAAATTATATTATGGATGGCCCTGATATGACATCTGTATCGCCACTCGTTTCAACCATCAAGAAAGCTCAACCACAGAAACAAATATTTGAACTAATTCTGCCATTATCATCACCGAAAAAAACTATTTCAACTCCTAAAAGCATAAATATGTCTCCAAGGAAGACACCAAATTCCACACCAAACGAAAACGATGCATGGAAAGATTTGTTTGAAAATATTGAATGTGTTGAGCCAATTTCCGAGAAGTTAAGTATATCTGCTAAGAGAGAAGATGTGAAAGAAGAAAGTCAAGATGTAATCGAACTGGTAATAAATAATATTGATTTGGATAATATATATAGGTCATTGAATCAAGAGATCAAACCAGTATCAAACCCAATGAGAAAACCTAGGCTGCGTAATATTTATGAGAAACATAAGACATACGGGGAACAGAGAAGCTATTTGCTAGAACAAGTCGAGGCCGAATCACTAGGAGAGCACCAAGTTATAAACAAAGAAATGATCAGTAATTATTATGATTATCAAGAATCAAATAAAGACACTGTCAATATAAATGATTTACGATATTTGGGTAAGAGGAATTCTGACAAGGAAGAGCTTGAATATTTATTGGGGGGAATTGTGTTTAACAGTGGGAAAATAATTGAAAGTTGCAACCAAATATTAATAAGTTCATTGATTGATTTAAAAAATTTTAACTGCGAGTTCTTGATGAAGAACTGTATTCAAATCATCAAAAGATTAAATAAATTATTGTCAAGAGTGGCCAAAGTAAGGACTGATAATGGTCTAATACTAATTATGTATTTAATACAGCAAAATTTGATATGGTTTCTTGATCATAATCTCAACAAAGAAGCCATTGATGAAATAAATGATGAGTGTATGGAATTAATTTTCAAAACATTGTCATTTGAAGTGGATAGTTTACATGTTCTGAGTGTTACTAGAAATAATCTAGCTTGTTTTATCGACCAAGCAGAAAAAGTTAAAATTACCGACATTTTGATAGACCAAGATAGAATATACAATGACAAGATATTTGCAATTATGAAATCTTCATCGCAACCTTGCTTGAAGTATTTTGAAAATTTTTACCAGAGGTATCCTACGCACAGAGTAGACGAGATAGATACCTATATAAGCGAATCGTTTCAAAATATATGCAAATTTAAAATCGAAGAGAATGAAATGAGTTTAATGAAAATATTGGTGATGGTTAGCACCAACAGTAATCAGCATTTTAAAACACACATGGAGCCTCTACTTAAACTCATTAACCATAATTACGATAAAATAATCAACAATGAAATGGACGATAATATGACAAATGTATCATTATTTGCAATGGGATATATAATAAATGTCATCGAACATGACAGGGCCATTCTTTTTGCATATCTTGATTTATTAAACAATACAGAGCAAAAGATCCATTTAATCGAGCCTGATACTGAAATAATCAACCACCTAATTGGATATAACAGCATTATCTTAAGCTTCTATATTGAAGACCTAGAATTAAAACAATCTCACATTGTTCACAACTTGAAGACGTTTAAGAGTACTATCAACAATGCAATTTTTGAAGATAAAATCACTACATTATTATCGAAACTTACTCATGAATAGTTGTGCAATTTCATTAGGTAAGCCTTTGCATCAAATCTTAAAGTAGAAATAATATACTATAAAAAGTTAACATTTATTATGTCAGGTATATCATTCAGTAATCTGGATCATGTTGAAATGGTGGACTCTTGTACGATTACCAATTAGTTAATATCTTTTTTATCGCAACTCCATATCACATCGGAATAGCATTTAATTTTCTTAGTTGCGATGTTTTTCATAGAGAATGACGGATACATGTCACTACAGATAAATTAGCCTATAATCTAAAATTGGATTTTCGTAATGTGTATCTAAAATACAATGCAAGAAATCTGTCGCCGAATATACCGATTCGAAAAATCATGCTCATGCGCGATATACGGCCGATGCAAATAGTAGAGACAGAAACCAATCTCATGGTCAGACGAATTGCTTGTATTGACCAACCTATTATATAATTTGATATCCAGTAAATTAAACATGATTACCAATAGACTTGAAGATTTTACGTTTACACACCGCCTATAACTGTCTTATTAAAGGAAGAAACAATAATATTGAATACGATAATGTCGGTTCCTCTACTGTTGTATTGTTTTTCGTCCTAAACACTCTTAAGACTATGGTACTTAATTCAATCAAATATGTGTATTACGTTGTGGCAGGAGAGTGCATTCACAGAATTATAACTTGATGAATGTTACAATGTCCACCCCGTTTCTTTTCCGGGAACAAAGTGATTTATTTGGCGATGTGAAAAACACCACCTCCGTGCAAGGTATTAATTATTAATTAATAAAACGAAGTGATCTTTCGTCTCTAATACCGAAAATGATACTTGATAGGAAATACTTGTAATCATAATTGCAAGGACGGGGTAATGGAGCGCATGTATAATTCATTTTTGATCCAATAAGTGATGTGTTATATAATTCATTATTCAACTCGTAGGTTGTGTTCGGAAAATATGGAACGCAAGATATGTATACTTTCATAGTTTGTAAATTCTCGGGATTATCAAATGCTTTTTGCAGTTGGGTTTGTAACATATATTTTTAAAAAAAACCCAAATTGTACTCATAATTCTATTTGGACCATGATTAACTTCTTGTCTATATGCTTCCTACTAGTTAAATAAATAGAAGTTGTTTATTCAACCCATATATATCCTGAATTGAAACATAATTTTTAATTAAAAGTGCAATTTGAATAACGGCGAGTTAAATGATATTAAATTAATACAGTAAGGACGGATGAGCTAACCAAACAAATTCCAGTTCTTCACAGTATATTTTTCTCCGGCTGCTTTAAATATCTCGTAATATTTTTCCTTGACAACATTTATATCTGATTCACAAGCATTCATCGAAATGATGACATCAGTTTGAACTTTGTTTAATCGTATTAAACTTAATAAAGTAATTAAATTGTTTGATTTTACATAGCAAGTATATATCTTGGAATCTAAAGTCTTCAGGTCCGTTTCCTCGATCATTTTATACTCATTTGTTTCTAAAATATCGTCAATATGGATTTTTAAAGCCTCAAAGACATCGTTTGTAGCTACCTGCTCTAATAAGTCAAATATTATTGATATGTCTTTGTCTCCATCTTCTATTATAAATACTTCTTGAGTATCCGGCACTTGTCTCATATTCGAGACATCTACAATACCATTTGGCAATGTTGTAGTAATCGCTCCTCCATATAGCTCAACCATTATGGTTATATGGTTCACGTTTATTAAAGTTTTGTTCATTAATTCATCTTACTTTTTGATCTCGCATTAAATGAGAAATTTTTTGGAACTTCAAAACAAAAGAACAGGTAAATTACTTTGCATGTTATGAATTATAATAAGCGTAAAAGGCCTATCGTGATAAGTATTATAGTCATAGCGATACTTTTAGTACTCACAAAGTTATTAACTTTAACAAGATCGAGCCAAAACTTCCAGAAAGTGTTTCAAAATATTCCCAATGAAAGCATCTTAGGGATTTCCAAATTAATCTATAACGAAAATGAAAAAACCCAAGACGAATTTTTGAATAAACTAGAAAAGTTGAACAATAAGCTAATTGCCAAACAAGATGAAAGGTTAATTCATTTGGAAAAAATGAATGAAAATCTTGTTAATCAGATCAGGATATTGAAAAACCAAAATCCAAATCTTTCATTAAGAGATAAGTTGATTTTTTTGTATCCGTATGAAGCTGATGCGAGGTTTCCTGCCTATATATGGCAGACATGGAAGCATGGTTTGAACGATGGAAACTTCGGCGAGAAGTACAAAGAAGGAGAACAACAGTGGGCATATAAAAATCCTGGTTTTGTTCATGAGATCTTCAATGATGATACAGCTCATACTGTTATTAAATATTTATACAGTTCAGTACCGGAGGTTGTTCAGGCATATGAACTAATGCCAGAAATCATTTTAAGAATGGACTTTTTCCGTTACTTGATTCTCTTTGCTAAGGGAGGAGTTTATGCTGACATTGATACATATCCATTACAGCCAGTACCAAATTGGATCCCCGAAAACGTATCGCCTCTGGAGTTAGGGATAATCATAAGCATTGAAACTGATTCAACCCTGAATAACTGGAGGCAAGAATTGGCACGTAGATTACAATTCGGTCAATTCATAATACAGGCTAAACCTGGCCATCCAATTCTAAGAGAAATTATCAGTCAAATCACTGAAAAAACGTTGCAATTGAAATCGAAGGAAGAAATACCTAATGGTTTGAAGTTGACGGGTAGCTCTAACCAAAAATCTTTGAAAATATTGAAATGGACTGGTAGTGGAAGATGGACCGATGTCATTATGAACTATTTCAATAATTATATACAAAGTTCAATTTATCAAAAAATTACATGGCAGGAATTCCATGATTTGAAAATCCCAAAGCTTGTTAGTGATGTATTAGTCTTACCCATAGGTTCGTTTGCATCGCTGCTAGAAATCCCAAAGAATGGAAAAATTAACGATCCTTTGGCGTTCGCCAAACATTATTCCTCCAAGATCTGGAAAACAACGTAAAATATTCATTTGGACCATATGGGCCTTTACATAATTAACAATATACATCATATATCCACACATTTGATCTCTGATCGTACTCATTTTTTAGAATTATTCTTTTTGACTATTTATCACTCATGTTTATGATTTGGCTGTATTTTATTTTTATTTGGTGCAAATGAGTTTTGTTTGAACTCGGGACTGTATGAACTCACGAATAGAAATTATATACATTTTTACTTCTTCTTTTATATTGATTACTTTAAAGAATGATTAGACAAAGGACCACCATATTCAATCCAACAGAATCGAATGACGGAATCATTGAATCAGTAGATTCAACACGTTTACAATTATCATCAGCGGATTTTCATTGTGAAGACAAGTTTATATTAAATGCGACTAAATTTAAACACATTGATAAGCTAAGAATACTGTTGAATCAATTTCATAGTGAACTGATCCTTTTCAACAAGTATCAAGCCGGACTAAATATCTATTGTAAACCAAAAGTGGATAATGGGAATTTGAATTTGAATAGAGAAGAATTTTTTAATGAGTTGAATCAAATGATCAGCGAACTATTTGATATTCCACATGATGGATGGATTACCTCGTTAGATTCCTTATTTTATCACGAAACCAGTACAGAATCGGGGAGATTTATTGAGTACATTAGAAAATTGACAAAAAACCAGCTGAATGTAAATTTGGAAGTTCTGCCGAATATTGAATATATTTATGATGGTGAAAAAATTACTCTTAAACTTAATGGACAAACCTTGGCCTGTACGTCGATAGCAAAATATTCATGGTTTAATAAAGAAATTGGACTATTTCTTATAGAGAAAGGAATTAGTTCGGTAGACGATGTAGTGCTATCAGGGTTACGAGTTATTTTGAATGGGGACAATGAGAAAAATGACGAATATTTACAAAAGACGCTTTTTCACGTCAAACCAAGACAGAGACAATTAACAGGATCATATTCGTCACAAATTGACGAAAACGGGATGCACCCATTTCTAACGACAACCATGCATTCCGAAGAACCCAACGATGATGATTTGATACAGTGTAAATTGTACTATTATCTCGATTTAGACAAATCTGTATTCGTTGATAAATACCAATTGCCCATGGAGATTGCATCGTTTATTAGTTTCGGAAATGCTGATTTAGAATTACCAGAATATAAAATTAACGAGTGGGGCTCAGAAATATTAATGGAAATCGAAGATCATCAATCATTAAGCTTACCATTGCACTCAAGGTATCAGTTACCGAACAATGAAAGTAGCACAAGAGCAATCAGAATTAACGACCCATTAGTATTTTACGGATGTGATGTCAAGGATTCATACTTGTTAGAAAGTAGTCCTTTTGATAATAGATTGGATTTTGGGGGCAATTATGAAAGATTCTTTACAGACAACACTGTCTTTTACCATCTAATGTCAGACAAAAATAAATTGCAAATCAATATTCCCCGCGCAAATGGACTGATCAACAGAATTAATAGAATTACGAATTTGACATTCATTGTTGGTATACTTCTAATATTGTACAAACTATTGAAAGGCATTATGAGCAAAAGCCCAGCAAGCAATATAAAGAAGAACGAATAGAGTTCCAGCAAGATACCATACTGAATCATAACCCGACCAGCGCTCAAGTTTACAGCTGGAGCTAATTAAAAAAATTTGCAGCCCGGACGCGCGACATTTCAGTGTCTATTTTGCAATTTTATTGTCAGATTGCTGCAAGCCTTACATGCTACAAATGATTAAACGTAAAATTCATTAAAATGCAAATATAGTTAGAAGTCGTTATCAAATCGGTAGTTTATATACTGGGTTTTTAAATGGTCATCAAACAGGAGTATTTCGTAGCGAAACACCGTGCTGTCGTTGTCGTCGTGGTAAGTAAGTTTTATGAATTGTTGGAAAAAGTCGCTGAATCCAACTTTCACTTCGTTTATGATGCTCTTGAAATATGCACACTCGTTATCTATGAACAGCGACTGTTTACTTAATGTAGATTCGACGTGGTATATGTATTTCTTTAATGTGTTGTAGTTGATGTTTGTGCCACCCGAGATGTGGGTGTTTCTGGTGTCTGTGGTGTCTTCACCGCCAAAGTTCTCCATATGGCTGTTGAAATCGAACACCATGTCGTTTATCTCGTCGAGTAAATTATGCACACTGTGGAAATTCAACTCTTCAAACAATTTTTTCAAGTCTGCGAGCGCAAGCATCATCGCCCTGGAATTCTCGAGTATGCGGAAGTTCTTTACATTGAGCAATATCGTCAAGCGGAGATGCGACTTGACTCTGCCGTATTTCATCGCTAGGTTGTCGTTGAAGTTGCTGATCAACGTCCGCAAGTTGCTAACATGCCCCAAGATGTCCTTCACCATGAAAATGCTCTCGTTCTGCTGCGACAAGCTCATACGCCCGAATTTGTGCGCCCAAACCGGCGCAAAAAGCCTCCCGTCGCTGGTCGCAAAAAAATCCGTCAAATTTATCAAGCTATTGCCAAAAAACTCCTCTATCACGAAAAAGTCCTCCAACGACTTGACCTTATGCATCGAGGGTATCTTCTGTATCACCTCCTTCACCGTCACGCTCCGCGTGTCGTGGCTGTTCATTTCACATTCATCCTCTGCCCATTCCGTGTCCAAATCTTTCTCCAACCCTATATCGTTGATCAATGAAAACGACTCTATTGAGTCCGACCGGAGGGTAAACTTCACGCTGTCTAAGCTCGTCGTACTTATTGTCTTGTACATATTTATTGTCTATTTATGGTCCGCCTATGTATTAATCTCCCAGTTATCTCGATAAACACCATCAGAACTCCCATCGAAATTTCCCCACGGATATGTTCTACTTTTAAACTATTTTAATTCCAAAAGGTGGAGCTTAGACCGCCTTTGCTAGGCTCTGCATAAAACTTGGAATACGATGGCTTGCAATGTTTACGTAAGAATGGGACCTTATATTATATGGGGATTATGTAAGTAAGTAAGCGACCCTGCTGCAAACGCAGCCCACATTAGCCACACTGCAATTCGACTACATTGTAGGGGTTACATAACTCACGATAGCCCTATCTATCGAATATGTATAGCCCCTAGCCAGATGCAGAGTCCAGTGGCTAGTACGGATCCCCAGCATGAACCCCACCAGGAAAGCACACACATCTGGGCCGGGTTACATTTGTTCGCATAGAGGAGAACGCAGGACCTGCGGACCCACACGCGAGGTTGGCCAGGCCTAGTGGAAATGGGCAAGAGTGGTGGGCAGGTAGCCAGCGAAGGGGCAAGGACGGGAGGAAGAGAACAGAGAACGGGAGGATGGTGGGAGGCCCGGCGGAAGGGCGAGGGGCTGTGACCGAGCGACTGGGGTTGGCGCCGAGAAGGTGCAGAAGAAGCCGGAGCACCGGGCGACGCGATTGCGCAAAGCAAGCTAACAAAAGTGGTATGAGCCATGGGTGGGGCGAAGACAATTCACGGTTCGGTAGCGATCAGGAGTTCGGGATGTGGAACATAATACGGGTGATAGACGATATGTGGTGGACAATATGGCGTCTGCGAGGCTGCAAGGTGGACGTGGGAGATGACTCGTAGAGACTTGCGACGGTGTCGATCAATGGTTTGCCCTAAACGATGTGTGGCTGGAAGAGACAGGGGAAACGGATCGTGTATATTAGAATCTATTGGATTGCAATAGATTGCGGTGTAAACTAGTGTATAATATATAAGAATCTATAGCGACAAGAAGTGAACTACAATTCGCCCGTAACGCGGGTGGATGAGTCGGGCATGATGACTTTGTAGTCGATGTACAAATTGCCAAAGTGGTCGTCTTCGCCGAAGATGGGCATACCATTGTGCGGGATGGTTTCGACCTCGCCGTTGAGAACAACGGCCCCCTTTGGCCTCTGGATGGCGACCTCGTGGTCAATGGAGTCGAAGAATGCAATATGGCGCTTCCACCCACCATTCATTGCTTCTTTGGCCGTAAGTACTTCTGTTCTGTAGAGGTTGTGACCGATACGTCTGTACCCCCAGCCTGATGCAAAATCTTCGCGGAAATTCAATATGAGATCGCCCGGGGTCCAGTCGGGGTTTTGGTCTCCCTCGCCTTCCAACACTTGGTGGGAGTCCCGTGGCGCGCCTGGGGGAACGTATACGTTGTAGTGTCTCGACGTTCTGACGGTTCCTTGGCCGCCGCATTCTTTACAGTGGTGTTTGATGGTGGTTCCTTTACCATGACATTTGTCGCAATGCGTGTTGAACGTCTGGATCATTCCCGGAGCCAACTGTCTTTGCATCTTGATGATTCCTTGTCCGTTACAGCGATCACATTGATGCTTCGACTTATCTTCCGACCCGGTTCCTTCACACGCATCACAGATATTCAACATGTCCACATCGAAGTCCACGTCTTTACCATTGTAGAAGTCGTATAACGAAAGATGCAAGTTGGCCTTCGTGTTGTCGCCTCTTCTTTTACCTCTTTGTTTGGCGCCGCCACCACCGAAACCCCCGCCGAAGAACTGGTTGAAAATATCTCCTAAGTCCATATCATCGTGCTGTGGCCCATTGGGATCACCGAATTTGTCATACTTGGCCCTCTTGTCGGCATCGGATAACACTTCGTATGCTTCACCTATTTCTATAAACTTTTCATGCGCTTCTGGAGATGAATTCTTGTCTGGGTGAAACTTCTTACTTAACTGTCTGTAGGACAGTTTAATCTCTTTTTCATCAACATCTTTCGATAATCCTAATACTTCATAATAGTCCTTACCATATACAAATGTTACGGATAATAGTATTATCCAACCTATAATGGTGAAAAGCTTCATTCTTTTGCAGATGTAGTAACCATTCAAGTTGATCTTTAAACACGTCAACAGTTTATAAAAAAATTATAGTAGACAACACTCACGTGATAAATTATATTCTATGCAATTTTTCAATTGATAGCTAATCTTATACCAACCTTTAAGCAATCGATATTAGGTACATAATGAGTGAAGTGATTAATGTGTCCTTTTCCCAAAAGGCCAACCATCTTCTGACTCATTTGTATAATAATCAAGAAGCACACCTTCCATATAGTAAGACCGCAACTGTGAATTATGATAATTCCGTGTTCTTATCAACGTCAAAAAACCCGAATGGTACAGTGAACTATTCACCTCGTAGTCTCAACTACGACTTGACTAGAGGATATGGATCTCTAAGTAAATACGAATACCATGAGCCAAAAGTTAATATTGAAGGACAATATGAGGTTATTCAGACTGGTGAAAGGATGGATAAAAATGAATATCAAAGGGCATTAGATAAAGGAATGAACAAGTCGAGTAATTTAAATGTAGATAATACCGGATATTGGACTGACTATAACAAGTTGATATATAGTCCCAAGTCGTTGAATCAATTGAATAATTGGGAATATATCCAACATGACTTTGGTATTAACAGAAGTTTTCCAAATTTAAAATTTGATACATTTAACAAGGGAAAAGAGGAGTACCACCAATATGCTGAAAGTAGTCTTGAGAATTTCAGAAACACACTAGAGAAGTGTGATCTTATACAGGGTGTTAATTTAATAAGTGAACTAGACAGTGCATGGGGTGGGTTTACCAATGAATTTTTAGTCGATTTGAAAGACGAGTTTTTCAACAACGGTATAAATAGCAAATACAATATATGGGTATATGGGCTTATGAATCATAATTTAAATCCGAGATTAAATCAATTATATTCGAGGGTTAACAGTATTGTTGAATTATCACTGAATTCTACGTTATTTTTTCCAATTAACCTTAGTCCCACTACTGGGTGTTTGACAAATGGATATGATGAAACTAGTGAATGGCATAATTCAAGTATAGAGGCAATATTTTTAAATTCAATTTGGGGCTTGAACAATCAAATAAAATCACCGGTAAAGATGAGTGTTATTGAGGACGAATTGTTGAGAGGCTACGATAAGCGAAACATTGTTAATGAGATAAAAGTCCACAAGATCAAGCAAGATAGTAACGATTTTGGTATGGTTGACATGGATAGAGCAAACTTGTATAATTTGATGGATAATATCAAAATTAAGAATACACCTGATTCGATTGATTTAAGTTTATCAGATTCCAAGGATTCAAGCTATTTTGCGAAATCCTATGTTGTTCCAGACGATGAGAATCTTATTTCGTCTTTGAATAAAAAGGAAAACTTCCCAATAAATATTTATAAAAATAATTCGACTTGTGACATTCTTCATAATGATACGTTTCCAAATATTATGAAAGAGAAGTCTGTATACTCTGAGTTTAGCTCAAGTAATAGCTTAAAGAAAGACTTGAAACTTTATAGAGAGGTTATTAAAAGGAGTAGGGAAAATGACGTTATAGAGGATAAGTTTGAATTGGTTGAAAAAATCAGTGAATTAATCGAGGAATATACGATGGGATATGATGAAAGTGACGAAAATCTCGATTAAATTACTTAGTTATATATCAATATAGATTAACCGACGGTCTTTTCAACTAAATAAATACTGTAATCATCCTTTAAGGTCTTCATAATTGGGTCGTTAATGTTAGAGGACATTGGAGCTAATAATCCCTTAGTAATTAAGGTACCATCCAAAATTTGTTTAGTGGCAACAGCACATGGAACACCAACTAATTTAGCCATGGAAGAATAACCATCTGGGTTACCATAATCAACAAGAGTGGATGTTCTTATTTCGGTTTCACCATTCTCCCATTCGATACCGAACTTGTGTTGTAAAACAACTAAATCCCTTTCTCCCTCTTCATATTGCATCTTCTCTTCTAAAGTAGCACATAAAGTATCCAATGGGTTACCTCTTGGGGTGTTCTGCTTGTCAGAGAATAAACCTAACCATTTCAAACCAGATACGATACGTTCCTTATCTTCTTCGTTCTTAAAAGTGGCAACTTCAGTAATCTTTGCAACTAAATCTTTTTCGTCTGAAGATTTGGCACCAATCAATGCAGCTAATGCATCTTTCCATGCGCTTGGCTTGCTGAAAATAGGAGATTCATCATCCTTTAAGAACCCAAGATCGACTAAAACCTTGACGAATTCAGGGAAACCTTGAAACCTTAAGGTACCTCTGATAACTGTTTCAGCTTCAGGGATGTTGTATAATTCCCTATAGGTGGTAGAGTCTCTATTTGGGTAACAGACAAAAGCAAAACCTGGATAGATAAAATATGGCTTAGCAGTAGCCATCAAGTCTTCAGACTTGACATCGACAACCTTACCGTCTTTCCAGTATTTGGCAAAGTTTCTTAATGCTAATAAAACGCCTCTTGAAGACCAAGAGAACTTGTAACCTAAAGGATTGTCAGAATTTTCTGGGGATGGTAAACCACCACAGTAACTTAAGAAAGACTTAATCTTACCATTCTTTTGGTGAACTTCTTCGATAGTCTTAACGGCGTATAAGTGGTCAATACCTGGGTCTAAGCCAATTTCATTCATGACAGTAATACCGGCATCCTTAATTTGTTGTTCCAACTCTCTTAATTGAGGATTGATGTATGAAGTAGTGACAACATGTTTCTTGTTCTTAATTGCTGATTTAACAACGTTGACATGGAAGATGTATGGGATTAAAGAAATGACTAAGTCGACCTTTGCGACTTCAGCATCAAGGCTCTTTTCATCAGTAACATCTAAAGAGATGGAATCGGCAACACCGCCAGCCAATTCCTTAGCCTTTGATAAGGTACGGCAAGCAACCGTAACCTTAATACCTGGAGTTTTAGACAAAATGTCCACTGTTGGCTTAGCTACGAAACCTGATCCTAATAAAAGAATTTGTCTATGGATATTAGTATACCGATTAATTCCAATTCATTGAAGGTATCAATTACTTACTTAACCATGTTTGTATAATTATATGATTGATTTTATAAAAGAAGAATATAATAAAGTGGTTTGAAAAATTCCGTCAAATTTATAGCGCACCTGAGATTTGGTTCCATGAGTCACGGTAAATTCAAACAACTAAGACACACCTTAAAATAAAGGCTTTTTTTTGGTTTTTAAATACGTTTTGACGAATTGGGAATCACAGTTATCTACTGGTAGCATTCTAATCATAATTTACATTGATACCATAAATAAAGTTTAATTAAATAAATGAGCTATCGCTTACTTCCTATTTGGGACGTTATAAGGGAGAACCAAAAATGTCGCACTATGAGAATCGCACGGATTTCAAGATAACTAGAACAGCAGTTACACTCCAGTGCATCATGAAGTTCTTCTCATGATAACCCCGCCGATCTTGGAGAGCATAGTGTCTGAATCAAACTTTGTGAACCGCTCCATGTTTGTGTTCGTATACCAGAACATCACTTGAATATTCATCTATTTCTTCTACTTCCTCGACAGCATCTTCTGGTACAATCAATGCTCTATGGAATCTTTCGGGACCAAAGAAAACGGCTATGATCAAAGCAGCATAGACAGCACCACAGAAAATTCCCATGACTTTGCCGTAATCATACGAATCGTTTGAAACGTCCGTATTTAATGGAAACCTAGTTCCGATCTGTGCTTCAATAGTAGAAGATGCTGAACTGGCAAGATTACCTAATTGATATGCTATAATTATGTTAGTTTTGCACGTATAAAAAATGCACGAATATCCAAAGACTTACCTATCCCACTCAAGAACACACGGTGTTCCTTATTGACTAATTCCATTAAATGCAAAGGTGCAACACCCCATGCTCCCATAGTTGCAAAACAGAGGAAGAAATAACCCCCGGTCATCGTTGGTATATCGTCAGAAAAGAATGATGGGTAGATGAATGCACCACCCATTATACAACAAATAATAATGGTTAACCTTCTTCCCAATAATTCGGTCAACTGGCCCATGAAAAGACCACCGGCCATAGCTCCTAAATTAACAACCACCATAAGAACTGTTTTCTTGTCAGGACCAACGTTATGCTGCTTAACCAATAAAGTTGGGTATAAATCTTGGGAACCATGGGAAATGAAATTATACACCGACATTAAAACAACCAAGTAAGTGAACATAAGCCATTCGGTCCTGAAAACCAGACTAACAGTGTTGTTGAATTTCTTTATCATGCTGGGGTGTTCTATATTTTTGTTCGCCTCTAATCTACGCTTTTCCTTTAGTCTTACGAAAGCTTCAGACTCACCGTGACACAATCTCCAAAAAATCAATATTACTGGTAATCCCGATGAAAACCAAAGTAATGCTCTCCATCCCTGGTCTTGCTTGTATGTGCCTTCAAATGCCCTGAAAAAGACAACAGCCAATAAGTAACCAAAGTTATAGCCAGGCAAAAACAAACCGGATAAGATCGATCTTGCCTTTTCTGGTTGATCTTCTAACGCAGTGGCGGCAGCATTTCCATACATACCACCCATAGCTATCCCAAACAATGCTCTTACTGCTAAAAACTGCTTATAATTCTGGACAAACCCGGTCCCGATTTCCAAGATAATGAAAATCACACAGCACACAATAAATGGCCACTTTCGCCCGTAGAAATCCGAAGCAACACCAAATATCACGGCTCCGACAGATCTCAACATTAAAACCAACGTAACACCCCAGGTGATATCGGTAATGTCGACCTCCAAGGTGTGCGCCATCTCTGAAGCAGCAGCAGACACACAAAAGAAATCAAGCGAATCAACGGTCCATGCAAAAAATCCGAGGCCGTAAAAACTCCAGTCTCTCAACGTCATCTCTCTTAATCCTGGTATCGGATTCATCGTGTTCAACCCAGTTTTGCTTTGGAGTACAGGAATCTCAAATAACGTTGTTAACCTGGTTCTAAAGTAATGTACAATAGACCTAGTGGACAAATTTGGTGTCCCATCTTCCTTGAGATATTCTATTGTATCGGCCATTCTTACTAATCTTTTAGCTAAAGTCTAAAATTACCTCCATTTACGTGGGCACATACGGTCTTTTTGTATTCAATTAACTTGTGGAACTCTGCGGATAATCAATTGCGTTTTTGTGGGGTACACAAGGAGACACTCGAGGACCAGTCTCAACATTAACTAATTCTTCAATTTCAAGTTTGCAATATAGAGGGGCGGTCAGGATGGGGAGCGCAAGCGACAATCCAAAAGCTAAGCAATTTTGACACCAACCAAGAAATGCGTCAAAAAGCCGCAAATTGTCACAGTGGAGGAAACAAAATATATTTCGCTTCCTTCATATTAAAACCAAGTCTTCACTTCGGTGGCATGATTGTCCGGCATTAAGGGCATTGAAGGTAAGATCTAGATGAAAGCCCCCTTTTGCCAATACACAAGGAACTACAACACCGACAATCTCCCCACATTCAAGCACCAAGTTCATGTATGAACTTGTCTTAACAATAGACGTGCCGCATACAGCAGAATAGCGCCTGTTGTTAATCCTAATTGGTATAATATATCCACATCAACCGACAGTTTGTGAATATTACCTCTGCTTGACCACTATTGGAAACGGTCAGCTTGACATCTATTGTAGAACGGATTTGTTGTGATCTGTTTCACCCGCATTGGTCGCCGAAAAGTGAAAAGTGTTCCGTAGCATATGTCAACGATAAGCTGAGGACTCTAGTAGTAATCTGATCTGTTGATTGAAGCATGGGTGGTCGCAGTTGTAATCATCGACCAGGAAATAGACAGGGACATAGCGACTATACGGATTCAATAAGTCTTCTACCGTTTTGCATATACAATTGTCTTGGTCTTGAAATTTTCTTGGTTGATATCTATAAAATTGGGAGTTCCCCCCCCACACCAACTTTATGTTACATTGACAGATAATGCAATTGCAAGAAAAATGACACTCGAAATTTGACAAACAAGAAAACCCTTTGGAATAGAGCCCGGAGTTTGAAACATTTTGAACTTGACGTATCAGCATAGCAAGCAAGCATGCGGAGGTGTGGAGATGTGTGGAGGGGGCTGTACCTGTCAGGAAAGCATTCCTGAGTATATGAAATGACAAAGGTTAGAGGTGTGGATTCACTTTCACATTGTTTCATTGGGTGTGTACACGCATAGGAGTATTCAGTGGTATTCAGCCCATGTCTGGTCTGGAATAGCCCCGGTTAAGTAACGTCCGGAATTCTTTAACGAAAAGTTGTGTGGGAGAGATGTGAGAAACAAAAAATTTAGACTTTTGCAAGATATTTTAAATTTTACGATATTTGCGAGGTACGAAAGGGTGCTGATTCGACTTACTAAGTGTTGTGCTCTTAGAGTTTATTGAAAACGAATAGAGTTAGAATATTTGTAGATACTGTAATTTGTAAGGTTTACATTATCAAGATATTGAAGTAACTAGAGGGGAAACATTGTTCAGGCAGTCTTAATTTGATTCTAGCAGATGAACTGAGAAATATCTACAGATTTACCATTTGTAAGATTTGCAATAACTGGATACCAGATACTTCTCGGAGTCCCCATGCAAATTACAAGATTGTAGAATATATACGAATACGCACCAGTTTACGCCTTTCTTGCGTTGGCTCGTATCGGATTCTTTAATCACTATCAACGTTCCTACAGAGTAGCTTTATGGTCTGTTGATACTTTATGTATAGCGCGAGATAAGCCACGAAAGTCACGAATATGATGCGGAATGATCTCTGTGATAACTCGGATTATTTGCAAGTATAACCACCAGATAAATAGTAGTACATGCAAGTGGCGAGCAAACACAATTGTATCATAGTCCATACCGTACTAAATACGGAAGTATGGCCAGTTATATATGTTAATCATTGAAAGTTGAAGTCGAGTTACCGGACAGATCATGGTACCAATATTTCAAATATACGAACATGATCACAACAACATAATACAGGCCGGTAGCTGAGATATCATCTCCTTAACCTCATAGTATAGGACTGATATTTGATGGATATGTGTTCAAACAAGCTGCAAAATTTAAGCGGATCTTATATAATCAGGGCAACCTTCACATGCAAATTAATTGCGAGTTCATCCTACGATTTTGGGCAGATGGTGTCCTATTTAAATATTAAAAAAACCATAAAATATTCATTCAATTGATCTTTCTAGAAAATAACCAAACTTGCAATGAGTTTAAGAGACGTACAATATTTAGTGGAGAATTTTTCCGATTATATTGTGTTTAATTGCGAGATTAAGTACGCAATTGCTTGCATTGCCTTTAATCCTATTTTTTGGAACATAGTAGCGAGAACTGAATACAAGAGCCATTTCCTTACAAAGGCAACGGGATCCGCTAAGGTCGGGTGTTATTTATTGGCATTGACCATTTTCAGTTTAGGTATCTACAGAGATAATGTCTATCATAAGGCATTGCTCAACCAACCAACGTACGAACCATTCGTGAAATCTAATATGGTTAAAGCTTTGGCCATTGGTACTTTTGGTTTTGGTAATGTTTTGGTTATATCGTCGATGTACACGTTGGGTGTTACTGGGACATACCTTGGGGATTACTTTGGAATCTTGATGAAGGAACGTGTCACAGGATTTCCATTTAACATTAATGATAATCCTATGTACAATGGATCCACATTATGTTTCTTGGGTACTGCTTTATGGTATGGCAAACCAACCGGTATTGTTATTGCCGCATTTGTATTTGTCATGTACAAGATTGCATTATTTTTTGAAGAACCATTTACTGCAAAGATCTATGCAAACAGAGACAAACAATCCAAGAAATTAGAATAATTGTATATAGAAAGTAGTTATTAGTTCGCTATTATTATATGCGTATTTAATAATAGTGGATATACAAAAGTAAATCAAACAAAATCAAATTTATTAGAAATACCGTTGTCTTCAACGCAACGAAGACTTAACGACTGGAACTTTTCTGATTCTTTATGATAATACAAACCACTTATTGAACCCGGTAATTTTGAAGTGTGAGTTAAGTTCAAAACGATATAGTAGAACCCTTCGAATGACGCACCGTTAATCTGCTTGATCCTCGAGTCGGGTAATAGGAATTCTTCTTTCCATCTCATATATATACATTCGTCATTATGATTGAAATCATTTTGGATTCTATGCAACTTCTGTTTCAATTCATGGTCATTTAAGCCCTTGGAATCTGTCAACTGTTTCCAGTGTTCTAAATCATTCTTAGTGAATGATCCCCATTGGTTATTCTCAGTTATAAAGGAATATTTTTTTATAGTTGTATCGTTTGGCAGTCTTTTGGACCTCGTCTCCCATTTGTACTTATTGAATGGATTATTAATAATTTCACCTTTGAAGAAGGTGGTAATCTCTGGATGATGTTCTGTCAATCCGGATATTTGCAAAAACCCTGTTATTAATGAATTCACCCAATCGATAGTCTTGAACTCGACCTTTATATGATATTTAGCCTTTCCCGATTGTTGTTCTCCTACAAAAGTTGTGTTAGGCTTGAGATAAGAATTTGCGATTACTGGTAACTTATTGTACGAGTCAAATCTAGGACTAAAATAGTCGAACTCAATACCTTTATTGGAAGTTTTCTCATATTTCCTGCCTTTCGAAACCTCTTCAGTATATCTATATATTTCAGGTTCCTTCTTTGCACGGGTGTAGTTTTCATTTATCAGACATGTAAAATTAAACTCAGATATCGAATTATTATCGTCACTGTCATCATCTCTGGCCGCTGATTTCGGATCTTGAAGCCTATTTGTTTCACTGACAGGCATATTCTCTAGTAAGCCTCGATAATTTTTAGTTTATACTTCTTCAACGATATTTGACCAATAAATACACTGCTGAATTAAAAGAAAATATTACGAAATTGTATCATGTTTTATCTGATTGTGATTGTGATCCTTATCTGAGAAAATCGTGAACCATTTTTTTTATGAGTATTAATTCGAATCGAAAGACAATGGATTCACCACCTACACCACTACATCCGGCTGCTAACGAAGAAGTTAATGTCATACCAGAAGGTGCATTACCGTCGGGGACTATAGCTAATTTGGAACTTAATCCTGATTTATATGACAATGACACTGATAGCAACAATATTGATTACGACGGGAGTAATGTGATTATAACGGAAGATGATATCAGTGATAACTATAGTGGACAGCGATATGATATTGAAGCTCTTACAACCTCGTTTGATCAAGGATATGAATTATTGAAGGCAGAATTTGATAAAACAACTAATAATGATAGAATAGCGAATTACCAGCAAAGTAAATTAATCAATTATGTAGACGAACAGTTATTGGCGATACAAAGAAAGTTCATCAAGAACCAGGCTGAATCTCAAGAAGCCTATTCATTTTTCCAATTAATTGGTGAATTGTCGAAAATATTTGATTTAATTTGGTACTCGATAAATGCTAAATCGGGCTTATTTGGCCAGCAAGACTATTTAATTAAGTTAATGAACGACATGGAAGACTATATAGTTCATTATAGACTATTTGGGGATATAGGTAAGTACTCTATGTTGGAGGTTCATTTGCTTGAGTTTTTCACCTTTTTCCAAATGTTAGATTTGAGATTAAGCTTTTTGATTGATGGATTTACAATGAATGGGTCCAATAAGATAGAGAAGCTTAATAATACACAGATAGTACGATTAACTCCAATTGCATCTAGGTTAAGAATCTTGGTCATATCCAAGTTAGATCCATTGAGATTGAAATTGTCCCGTGAAGAACCCAAATCAGAAGAGCAACTACATCTCGGAGAAAAAGGAAACAGGAATCGCTTACAAAACATTATAGAGGTCGAAATAGGCCGAGTTTTCGAAGGAGTATTGGACAGAACATGAACATTAGTTAGACAGATAACTAAAGCGTGTATTTACCGATAATTTAAACTAGAACGTTTTAATAGTTTAACTAGTCTGTATAGTAAATCAAAAGTTATATTAATAAAGTTATGTGGCCATTTACTTCAAATAGCGGTAAGGATACTTCTGAATTAGCCAAGGAACTCCCAGACAATCTAAGGGAATTTTTTAAAGAGAATAATCCTGATATAAAGCACGAAACAGTTTTCGATGTTCCACCTCAACAGAAGAGAGTGAACGAGATTCTACACAAACACGGAAAGAGTAATGAATATTCGTATGAATTTGAAAAGTATAAACATAAAGAAACAGCAAAGAAAGTTTCTTCAGTAAATTGTGCGGAATTACAACAAAAGGTCGTAGAGTGCTTTAGAGGATGGACATTTACCCTGACAACCCACTGCTCACAAGAAATCAAGAATAATACATCCTGTATTGAAATCCAAAACAGTGCATTGAAGAAATTGTATTATGATGATTGTTATGATGTAGATCAATGCACAAAGATAAGGTTTGTTATAGATAAATTGTTTACTGGCAATTTTGGTCAATATGGAGAAAATATGAACGATGAAAGTAAGCAAAGATTTAACGAAGAAATTGATAAAACATTCTATAAGCTTTGGAAATAATATCTAATACCTGTAAATAAAGTCTAATAATACACGTACGTGAATATTTTAGTAGTTAAGTATATCCTGGCCCAAATCGTTCCATAATTGTAATTTTTCATGGTATTTCAAACTGGTCACCAAGCCTGAAGTATTAGGAACAACGTATAAATTATATACAAATCCTAATATCTCACTGAGCCTCTCCAATATCATGTTATACGATTCATCCTTACCAATCACCTGCTTCCCCCATTGAAAATTTACCTTTGTCAATTTAAAATTTGTGTTCGATAGTTTAGTGATATACTTGACTATGATTTCCCAAATTCCTTTACCAATGAAGACTATAAACTTGATTCTACTCTTCCTGAATTCATTAAGTAGCCGGGGAACGTTTTCCAATTTTTCACTGACGGTTAATTCTTGTGCTGTCTTGGTGCATCTAAGTACTAGATCCGTAAATCCTATTTTGTACTTGACTATTTCAAAATCGTGAGCTGGTTTAACGAATGTTTTAAATTTATTATCATCAATACATTTAATAAGTTCAGCCAATAATTTGTCTTCTTGAACCGCATCACGTATGTTGATGCCCAACGATTGCAACACTTTGATTAGTAATTCTGATTCATTAAACAACTTCCAAAATAAGTTAGTGAAATGCGCATAATGGTGCTGTTGGATAGACGATTGTATACCTGGATTAAATCCGATGAATAGAACTTTCAAATTATCGTCTAATGATGGCTGTAAGTCCTTATATTTCTCTTGATTCGAGTCCGGGGTTTCTTTCTTCATCTTGCTCACCTTATCACGATTAAAAGCAACAATTTTTCCATTGTCGTATTTAAAAGAGTGAATTATGGACTTTAAATCGATACTCTTATCCATAGCATCTCTAATCTCTATACATTTCTTAGCTATGTCAAATGTAATGACAATTATAGAATAAGTCAATCAATTCTAAAAATCAAAATATACTATAGGCACGTGACCAATGAAATGTTGAGTAAAGTATACCTTACGACAGAATGCTAAATAAACAAACAAACAACAATAATAATCATAATGTCTGATGAGTCTTCATCATTTAACCTTTCGTTCTTGAGCCCATCTACATTCAATAGCGGCTCAATGAATAGAGGCGGAATAAAACTGGTTTCCACTCCTATCAATTCCAAGCAGAATGCTGCAGAATTATCCCCAGTAGATCTTGAAGAAATAACGAAAGCTTCGAATCCTCGAACTCCAACATCAAAGAATAATCTGAAACTGGAAAAGTTACATTCTATTTTAAAAAGTAGTCGTAACAAGTCACCATCAAGGAAACAATGCCAAGATGGTTCAATTCCTGAGTCATTATTGAGGAAACATCCGGAGTTGAAACTTGCAGCAAAAAACGGAGACATAAACCCTGTAAAAGGGGCCAGAGTGATATTTTCTCCCACAAAGGAAGTCGTATCTTATAGGAATGATTACTTTGACGACTCTAGTGAGGAAGAATCTGTCAGCAATTTGAAGAAAATAAGAAGAAATAAAAGCAAGAAGGAATTTGATGATGATTGTACAATTGACATGACCAGTGATAAAATTGACTACAATAATGTGACCACGAATAAGAATAAGAATAAAGAGAAAACAAACTTCTTTACCAAAATAATCACAGATCCAACAATTCCGTATGTGCTATCGTTGTATCTTCAATTATTTTTTAATCTTCTATTAATTGGAGTGATATTATATTTGCTATTCATCTTCATTCGGACAATACAAGCAGATATAAGTCATAAATTGGAGACGTATACCTCTGATGCAATACAAGAAATCTCGCGTTGTTCACGGGAATATTATAGAAATAAATGTTCAATTGAAGACGGCCAGAAGAGAGTACCGGCATTGGAAAAGGCGTGTACGTTGTGGAGTAAATGTATGAATAGAGATCCTCAATTGATTGGAAAATCCAAAATCACTGCAGAAACATTTGCGGATATAGTAAATGGTTTTGTTAAACCTATAAGCTGGAAATCATTGTTTTTTATGAACTTTATAATATTCGGGAGTCTATTCATAACCAATATAGCTTTTGGTAGTTATAGAAATTCATCTGCTTTCAATAATGCTTCGACGAAGGAAGATACGGCTATGCAAGAGACCCTTGAAAAGAAGATTGAGGAGCAAAATAAGTTACTTCAAGAATATAAAGGCCAATTGCGTGATCAAAATGATACATCTGTAAACCATAACAATTCCTACATAACGTCGTATGCGGGAAATACACCAAATATGAGTAGAATACATCCTTCTCATTCATATAATCAAATAATGTTACATGACCATAATGGTAATGCTTATGCATCGCCCTTATTAAATAGGAACAATCCTAATAAATAAACCAATAAATGCTTTATACATATGCGCCTTGCATATTCAAATGGATATAGCAAAGGTAAAATTAGTATACATGCAATGTAGAGGTACTAATGTCTACTTGGTAACGCTCACCACAATATTTATTGTTGAGTCTCAAAGTGGAAAATTTGAAGATAACTTGAAGTTAAAAGTAGGTTTTCAAATTTCATTTGTAGAATCAAAGTGGAGTACTATCAAAGTATATGAATAACGTAATGTACTTCTAGCGAATTTAATTCTATTAGCAGATTGATTTCTGAGACTTTCGAAAAGATGGTACAAGGTGAAGTCCCTGATTTATTGAATCCTTTTAGTGATCTACGTCAAGAAAAGTTCAATGTGGATAGAGAACATGAGAAGAATCACTCGAATGATGACTTGAAGAAGGGCCATTGGAACATATTCATGTTTGTTGTCAGTAAGGATTTCCCCTTTATTCTGATGGCATGTCTTTTTATGTGTCTATCGTCTGTTGGAATTCCATTGCAAACCATAATTTATGGTATGGTTTTCGGTAAACTCAGTGACTTTTACAAGAATAAATATTCGAACCTTGGAGATTTTATGTCAGAAGTAAGATTGTTGTGTGGGTTAATTATGGTAATAGGATTTGTGAGAATGGTAGTTAATTGGGCAGGGATTATTGCATGGATGAAATTTGGAGAGAAGCAGTCAACCAGAGCAAGACTCAAGATATTAAGCCTGATACTAAATAAAGAAATGAGATGGTTTGAAAACAAGGAAAATTTAATGGGAGAAATATCTCAAACCAATAGGTGTATTGAAGAATTAAGATGTGGTACATCTGAAGTAATAGGCTTATTGGTCCAAAGTATTGCGTCGATTATAGCGCTATTTATTACTGCAATGGTGCAATCATGGTCATTGACATTAGTTATTATGGCCAGTGCGCCATTGATGGGGTTATTTGGCTGGCTCTTTGGTAGATTAACTTATAATGCTGCTGAAATTGAGAATGATTTAACATCACAAGCTTCAAAAATATTGGATTGGTCTTTAGTTTGCGGTGCCGAAGTTAGAATTTTCAATGGAAAGTATTATGAAATGGTAAAGTTTAATAAGCTTGTGGAATTATCAGCGAAAGCGTATTATAAGTTGGCTAATGCTATCGCCTGTAATACGGGTATGTTAAAATGTTTGGCTCTATTGATGTTTGTACAAGGCTTTTGGTTTGGTAACTATATGATCAGTATTGGTAAGCTAGAAATAAATCAAGTATTCACATGCTTCAGCTCGTGTCTTATGCTAGGATCGGAAGTTTCCGAGATATCTATGTTGTTGGCTACCTTGAATAAAGCTCAAGCTGCCTCACTAAATATTGCAAAAATGATTGAAAGGAATGAGAACCCACATGACTCTGGGATATTCCCTGAGCTGTGTAAGGGTTATGTTGAATTAGAAAATATTAACTTCAATTATCCAGCAAGACCTGAAAATGTATTGCAAAATATAAGTATTTCATTAAGACCAAAAGAATTAAATTTTATAATTGGCCCTTCTGGCTCTGGGAAATCTACTATTTCCCAATTGCTACTGAAAGTTTACCAACCCAAAAGTGGGGCAATCAGAATTGACGGTTTCAACATTTCAACCTTAAGTAACAAATGGCTTAATGATAACATTACTTTGGTCCAACAAGATCCGGCAGTATTTAACGAATCAATAAGAAACAATATTGGAATGGCTGCAATTAATAGATTTGTTTCTTTAAATGACATCCCTGATTTGTTGATTGAGGATGCCGCAACATTCGCATTATTAGATAATGTCATAGACAATTCATCTGATGGGATAAATGCAAATATTTCACTTAGTAGTTTATCAGGAGGCCAACTACAAAGAATTGCCATTGCAAGAGCTAAAATTCGTGATACTCCAATTCTAATCTTAGATGAGGCATTAAGCGCATTGGATGAAAAAAATAAGCGATTGTTATTCAAAAAAATTAAAGAATGGAGAAAAGGCAAGACAACGGTTATAATAACTCACGAGTTTAACCAGATCGATAATGATGATTATGTGGTTTTGATGGAACATGGACGAATTAAGAATAAAGGTTATATGTGTGAATTATCGCATGAAGATCTAATACTTCAGGATAGATCTAACATACGCAACAAATGTGCAGATCAAATAATTGGTTCAAGGATCTATAATAAAGATAATAATACAAATGACTCTTTTATTTACCATTATCTCAAGAATCCTGTTGTACTAAAGGATCTAGAAAAATATTCCAAAACACGTAGCGACATAGATGAGAGACCCACAGAATTATTACCAGTTCTATCAATATTGAATTATTGTCGAAAAACAATCGATCATAAGTTTTTAATTGTCATGGGAATAATATTCTCAGTATTAGGAGGTGCTGCAAGCCCTGTTTTTTCGTTTTGCTTTTCAAAAATATTAGTTACAATGATAGATGCTTCTATTGGGAAAAACATACACATGGAATTAATCAAGTGGTCATGTGTAATTGTAGGTATTTCGATAGGCAGTGGTACTATTCATTATTTATCACTGTTTATATTATCCTTCGCAAGTGAGAATTGGATAGTTAATTTAAGAATACTGGTTTTTAAGAAATTAAATGAACAGGAATTGTCTTTCTTTGATTCAGAAACCACTAAACCTGCAGAATTAACTGCGTTATTAATGAATGATACCAGAGATTTAAGGAGCTTAGTATCTGAATTTGTTTCAATTGTAATTAACCTCATAACAATGTTATCAATAGGAATTATTTGGTCAATTGTATCAGGATGGAAATTAGCATTGGTAGGTGTTGCGTTTGTTCCGTTAATTTTAATCATTACTCATGCATATTCAATTATTTTAGAATTATCAGAGAATAATTACAAAACAAAGATAGCAATTTTAGAGAACTACAACCATGAAATTGTGAATGGAATAAAGTTGGTTAAGTCCCTAAATCTAAAGAAATACTTTATTGACGAATTTGGAGTAAAGTTAGAAAATGTCAACAAAGTAGGTTCCGTAAGGGCTGTTTGCACAGGTTTTGGGATTTCACTATCTGACTTATGTACGTCGGTGGCCACTGGAACTATTTTGTATTATGGCATTGAATTAATCGGTAAAAAGGAATATACACAGTCACAATTACTTCAAGTTATAACAGTCCTATCATTTTCATTGACCAATGCAGCAAGTTTATTGACCGAGCTACCTGATATTGTACGAGGTCAGAGAGCCGGTACATATATTATTAAGCTATTGGAGTTAAAAGCTTCAGCAATAGAAAACGACGGCAGTGTTAAGCCATATATGTTAGATGATAACGAAGCCATCAGTTTCCGAAATGTCAATTTCCAATATTCTAATGCACGAAATTCAATGCAACCAGTATTACACAACCTTTCATTTGGTATTAATAAGAATGAAGTTGTTGCAATTGCTGGAGAATCTGGCTCGGGCAAGTCGACTTTAGGATTATTGTTATCTAGACTCCACAGTGTCGCTAATCGTTCTATTTTTATATCAAATTACGACATTAATAATATTGATATTGATTGGTTAAGAGATACAGTTTCGGTTGTCCCACAGATCCCAAGGTTTTTTGAAGGAACCATTTACGACAATTTGGTTTATGGGATGGAAAAAACCAAAATATTACAAGTTAGAATTGACCATTGCTTAAAAATGGCCAATATTTATTCATTCATAGTATCATTACCAGACGGAATAAATACGAGATTAGGAGAAGGACATCATTCCCTAATGTCTGGAGGTCAATTGCAGAGGTTGTCTATAGCAAGAGCATTGGTAAGAAACCCAAAAATATTGATAATGGATGAATGTACATCCAGCTTAGATCCCAGCAACACGAATTTAATAATTGAACTAGTTAAGAATAACTTGTCGATTCAAAACATAACTGTAATCCTTATAACACATAATATAGAAATGATGAAAATTGCTAATAAAGTTATATTTATTAAGGATGGAAAGGTTTCCGAGTATGGAGATTTCAGTGCATTATATAATGAACGGGAAAGTGCGCAGAGAGAGATGAGAACACACACACAGGTTTTAAGTTAATACTTGAACGATAATATTTATTTCATTAGCAAATATGTACCTTTAATTAAACATTTATAGAAAATATAAGGAAAACAAGAAGTAACAGAACAATTTATTATAATTATAATTTAACACAAATATAAGGAACTTCAACATCTTCACCCTCTTTATCATCACAACAAACTTCAAAAATTAAATTTTTAACATGACTTGGGATATCCTTCTTGCTAACTTCTTTGATTAAATCAGTCAATTTCATAGTTAATCTATCCTTAACTTTCTTAGGAGGGAAGAATGATGCATATAACAAAGAAACGCCATAAGATAACATAGAAATTTCCAAACCTTCGTTTTCTTCAAAGTGGTCCAATAATTCTTGTAAAGTGATGTTGCCTTCAAGATCAAACCTATCCCAAATTTGGTCAAAACTCTTATCGTTGTACTTACCGTGGAGTGATTTAATTGGTTCTGAGAAGCCAATGAATGGTAAAGCCAAATTAATAAACCCATTTTTAAAGTCCTCAACGTCATTTTTTCCACCAACGACTTTGTATAATTCTAGACAAACCAATCCAGTAACTAAAGCGGTTGTGGTAGCTATTGCCGGAATGATCTTACCCGCAATGAATTTGGTTTTAGAAGCATCAGCCGTTTCGAGAGAATAGTTCAAAGCTCTACAATTGGATGCAGCTGTAATAAATTCGATGTGGTGATTGGTATCATCGTCCTTTTCAAATTCAATTGGACTTAATCTGTAACCCGCCAATGTTGATGGTTCAGGTAAAGAAGCAGCTATACCTCTAATTTCGTCATCATCAATAGTACCAGACAATTTATTACTTTGTTCTTCCGCTTCGGTATCATTCGCAGCAATTGTAACGCCCGATCTTGGGCAGAAGGGTGCAATTTCGAGTTCGCCCAACGCGTTTTTATAATCGTTGAAGGTTGCCTTAGGTTCTTTTAATCCATAAATGTACGCCAATAAATTTGCACCCCCAACTACGAAATTGAGGTGATCCGCATTATTAATATCGAAATATAAAGGTTCCGGGGCTCTCTTAGGACCGGACCAAAATGGAGCATCATTTGAAGTTTTAGCATCCTTAGGAAAGTTATACAACAATTGTTGAATATCATGATTAAATTTGATTTCGAATTCCATTCTTGCCCATTTAATACAATCATTAAAACTGTACGGACGCTTATTTAAATAATTGGAAATATTCTCCAAAGTGCCCTTAATATCTGGATTTTGTTTTAAGGTCTGCTCTACATAATTTGATTGAGTTAAGTACAAATTAACGCTCTCAGGGGAATCCGCAAAGTAACCTTGGAACACAGATTTGGCCCACGCGATCGTGTGATCAATCTTATTTGGGAACGATCTTAATGTACATAATGGAATTGACTTTTCAGGAGGATCTTGAGAACTTGAGTAAGATTCAGTCAAATTAGGGATAACTACTTGTGTGTTACCTTTTGTACCCAAAGTACCCGATTCTAACAATGGCTTTCTATAGAAAATACAACGACGATCAACATAAGTTCTGGCATCGACATTATCCAACGCATTGGTAACGAAGTCCACGTTATTCCAGAAAGCATCATCAAAGATATCTTCGGTGTCGTTGCCGACTTTTTCTAACTTTGCTTCGATTTTGCCGTTCAAATCTGGATTCATGGCTTGAACCGCAGTAGCAGCCACATCTGATTTGTTTCTACCAACATCTTTTGGTCTGAAAAGAAATTGTCTGTTTAAATTTGACTTCTCAATTGAATCCATATCGGTAATGGTGATCTTACCCTTCGGGCCGGTACCTAAACCCATCATTGCCCAATTTTTTAACATTTCACAACCAATAGCACCAGAACCAACTAAGAAGACTTTTAAGTTGGAAATAGTTTCTTGGTATAGTTTACCGAACACCGCAATCTGAGAATCGTATCTTGTACCTAAAGGTTTGCACGTCTCTGAGTTTCTTGGGTATTTATCAACAGGTGGCAAGGACTCCAAAGAATCGAAGTAGAACCATTGCTTGATTGGGCCGAATTTGGATGAGCAGCACTTCAAAACCTCTTGCGCAATCAATCCGCCGTACATGGCCACCATACCCGGCAAATCACCGGTTGCTTGGAAAGACAATTCTTTGATCAAGTTTTCGTTAACCGAATCTTCGCCCAAAACGTCAGGGTTCTGGGTAGCGATTTCGGACACCAACTTCACCAACTCATTTGCATCCTCCTCGTGGAGGGGTCTGGGTAATTTCCCTTGGTGTCTGGTCTGGAACGCATGTAAACCCTGGAAACCCAAGTGGTACTGGGCAGTTCTATCGAATTTTGCAAAGTCTGAGATCACGTATTCGGGGTTCTTCAATTGCTGCGCCAACGGCTCGAAGTCGAGCGATTTGGGAACCTTGACTTGCTGGTACAAGCCACCCTTGATGTAGGTGCCGTGGGTCTCGTTGAGCCTAATCTTAAACGCATAGGGGCCCAAAACCTCGACCCTATGGAGCGAGCCGTCATTGAGCTTCTCCATTCCCTGGATCTCGGTGAACTTGACAAAGTCGCCGTCTTGCAAGCCGTGTCTGTTGTCGTCCAACATGGTGACCGTGCCATCCTTATCGACGTCCGAGACAATCCCCGTGAGCGGCTCCTCGCCGGTTTGGTCGATGACCTTGAAGTCCTGGCCGAAGTCGACAAACGCCTGGCCAAACAAGCCTCTAATGTCCGCGGATATAAAGCCTATTTCTCTGGGGTGCGTGAAGCTGTTCAATCTGACCTGCTGTTCCAACGAGACTTCTGTGGCCACAATGCACTTGAACAGCGCCAACGTGGACTCCGACAAGTCGTCCACGATGGAAATGGGGACGTACTGGTTCAACTCCGACAACTTGATCGCGGACACCTCCGCCCTCGATCTGCCCACGTCCGCCGCCGATAAGAAGAACTGCGTCGACAAGTCGCCCAACTCGACGGCGTGCGGATCATACAAGCTGAGCGACTTGACGCCGGCCAACGCCACGTTTTTGGCGATTTCGATACCCAAACCTCTCAACCCGATGATTAAGACGTTGGCGTTCTGCATTTTGATCATGGCCTCCTTGCCCAAGACGTACAATTGTCTCGAGTACAAGCCCTCATCAATCGTCCCTGGTGCGGGCGAGTCTATCTGCATGTTATCTGACATGGTTGTGGAAGAGGACATGCTGAGCGGGACGACGCTTCGTCAAGATTGCCACTTGTACGCCCGTCCGCGCACGTGCCCCGCGCACGGGCCACCAGCCGGCCGGAGGGTCCTGCCTCGCCCACCGCGCGCATCCAGCCACCGACCTCTGCACCGCCCACGCACCCTCTGCTCGCGCCCTATCCACCACGGGCGTGCTCCGCAGCCGATGTTCGCTGCGACCGTTGTTCGATCCTTAGCCTAGACCTTCGCAGCACCACGCTCGCGTCCACCGCGCCCGGGCCCGCACCGGGCCCGCCATTGGTCCAGCGTGCGGGTGACCCGGTCCAACCTACCGTCCCTGCACCGTCCGCGCTCGCCACACCACGACGCTCCCCATACTATTCGGTGGTGCGTGACTCAAGTGCCATGTTAGGGGCACCCCATCCGCGTCGAACGCACCGGCAAGATCCAGAGGCGGCTTGGCCACTAGTGCTCGTATATCGAATAATTACGAATTCGTAAAAAGAAAAATATTTGTGACTGGCGCATCAACAGAAAATATATATATACATACGGACCCCAAACAGAAAGCACCGGAAAATTTCACGTCCAAATCACACTATGAACAACCAGCTAACCAACGACACCAATTTTCAGCTCAGATGCGATGCGACGTCGTTTGGTGTGCCGAAGGGATACAATATGACCACACACGAGGGACCGACGGTGGGACCGACGGGGGGACAGCAGGCGATGGGGCAGCAGGTGCACGTGCAGCCCAAGGAGTTTGAGCAGCCGCGGTACTACGGGTCGCCGATGGTGGTGCAGCAGTCGTTTGTGGGAGGCCAGATGGGCACGGGCGCAGCGTACCTGGCGAACCAGGGGACCGTGTACCCGGGGCAGCAGCAGATGTACGACACGAGGCCGATGGGCAGCTACTTGTTGATGCACCCGGGGCAGGACCAGGGCCAGGCGGCGGCGAGTTTCTACGGGGCCACGCGTCGAGGAGCGGAGCCGGTGGTGTACGAAGGGTTTGTGGCGCGCCTCCAGCAGCTGCTACCGGTGCCGCCGATGGCACAGGCGGCGAGACGGCCTGAGATCAACATGCAGCTCAACCAGAGGCGCGCGCGCCGCAAGTCCAAGTTCACCAAGAAACAGGACGACGTGATCGTGGAGTTGAAGCGCAGGGGCAAGTCGTGGGTGGAGATCGCCGAGATGTCGGGCGTGGGCAGCTACCTCGCGGCCAGGAACCGCTACCAGGTGATTGTGGGGCAGCAGGGCAACAACAACTCGTCGTCGTGGGGCGACGACGACAAGTCGTTGTTGCAGAGGCTTCTCGACGAGGCGGAGATGGGGAAGTGGAAGTTCATTGCGCTGGAGTTGAGCAAGGCCACGGGTAAGTCGTTTACGGACAACGAGTGCCGCGAGACGGTGAGAATGTTGTTCTGGGCAGACCCGGCGTCGTTGGGCGTGAGCGAGGAGACGGTCAACGAATGCGTCAAAGAAAAGAAGACCAGCGAGAGGGCCAACGAGCAGCAGCTGTACATCGACAACGACCGCCAGTACGCGCAGCCGTTTTTGGCTCCCCCCAGCGCCGCTGCCAACCACCACAGCAGCAATCCAGATGCCGCAATCAACTCATCGCACCACCTCCCGGCCCTACAACTGTATCATAGCTACAATTCGAAATCGACCCCCGAGTCGGTGGACACTTACTACTACTAGGTCGGTCGGGCCCGCTTTGCATGTATTGTATACTTATTTATGGATTTGGAGCTACGTATTTATTTCTTGACACTGGGAGATTGCATCGCCCGTTAATTTACACTTTCCCATGATGGGCTTTACTTACTGGCGTATATTTATGTGGCTATTCTACGACGTCGATGAAACGGTCCAATGGCAGTCTCTCGTATCTCTATTGCACAAGCGTTATTTTCTGTGCCCATTGTTGCACGTCGACCCTCATTGATCCTTCAGTCGCTGCCCAATTGTTTCAACTTCGCTTCAACCACGTCAATCTTGTCTCTGGGCGATTGTTGTTTGTCCACCCGGGTTCCCACTCTGATGTCACTCTGGATTCTAACAACCCCGTTCTTATGCAACTTCTCGTGCATCTGCCCGATCAAATCCATCACTTCGCTCCACGGTCCCGCAATTGTCGTCCCTGCACTGTGCAACGTACACTCTAAGTGGGATTCTCTGGTCATTTTGGTGATCATCGTAACTTCATTGGAGACAGACGGACTGCTCGTACCAATCTAGCATGTTAGTATTGTACATGATCTAATTTTCTTCCTTTTAAGGTCTCCTCTTTCTTCCTTTTAAGGTCTCCTCTTTCTTCCTTTTAAGGTCTCCTCCTTCTTCTGCTTTTACATACCGGAATCATACACACGTCCGCAAGACAATGTAATCCTACTGTCATTGTAGTATTGTCGTCAGTCTCTGGTGTTGGTGGTCTGTTAACAATAACGTTTTGGGGGTAAACCATTTATTTTCCACTATGGACCTGACTCTTTCCAACCTATATACAGGACCCAACATATCGTCCCCCTGGCCGTTTCCGCTCTACCACGACACTATTTTTAGTATCTCAATTGTGTCTGTTGTTTCCAGACCAAAAAATATTGGAGAATAGTCATTGTTTGCTACGAAATACCGTAGCGGCAGTTCTATTTTCTGCGAGGCATCGTATCCCACTTATGTGCATTGTGTAGGTGTGCTAGAATTAAGCGATCCGTATAGGGGTGACGACGACCCGCGAGGACGCTTGATGGTGTAGTGGGAGTGTACTTGTTAAAATGTACGCCGCCTGACTAAGTGTAGCCGGTTCGACTCTAACACGCAACCTGTCAAACAAAATTATTCGATGGTGTTATTATTCCCGTTTGGTTATGATAAGAGATCGGTCGGGTACGTTCGTATACATCTACATTATTAATGTTCAATCATTTCAGTATATTAGAAGCTGTCATGTTGTTTATCCAGTACTCGGAACATTTGCTATTCAGGTGTTACACTTGTACCACACGCTCGCTCTAAGGTAACGATCTATCCTGCTTTCCTTTCTCTTGCTCTAACTTTTTCTTCAACAAATTGACGGGAATTTTGGAGACCTTGTCAAAGGATTCATCGGCGTCGAAGCGCTCGGGGAACTCGTGGGGCTTGGCTGTCGATTGGCCTGTTCTTGGAGACTTACCGGTGTTGGTGGAAGTTTCGATGTCGGCATACGTCTGGGGAACCTTGAGTTGTTTTTTTAACGTCTGCTTTGCCAAAGACGGCTTCGCCAGATGGTTCTTCGCAAGCGGTTTTGACGGGTGTCGAATTGCAGGCTGATGCGACTTAAACGACGTGAAGACCCTTGTTGGAGGCGCCTGGCCTCGTCTTTCTTCCCATGGGAAAATCGATGGCGCAGTCGCAGTCGCATCTTGTATTTTTTTGTCGACGGATTCAATGTCCCAGACATTGCGAGTGGGTTCGATAACCAAGTCACTCGCCTCGCCCTTCGTGGAACCGTTTTTCTGTAAAAGATACTTCTGCACGTCCAGCGGATTGTGTTTGTTGAACGCATCCCACCAGTACGTCTTGAATCTGTCATACCCTCCAAAGTGCCATGGTTTTCCCTGGCCAATGTAGTGCAAAATCTTTATGTCTTTGAAAAACCGGTCGAATGCAGGCAAGTACTGGTATGACTGCGAAAACGTAACATTGTAGAGGAACGGCAACCTGACCCAGTTCAAGCCGTTGGATGCGATATTGAAGAACTCGTTCAATAACCCTTGGTCTGCTCCGTCGAAAGTGTTGTCCACCGACGTGATGAATTCGTTCAATTCGTTGTACATAACCATGCTTGGTGTGAGAACCATAACACCCGAGTTAAAAATGTCGGGCCACCCGCTGTCCGGCGACGCCGCCACCTGGTTCGGCTTAATCTCCACATCTAATAAACCGTCTATTCCTTGCATTGGTAGCACGTCACAATCAAGGTACACCAACTTGGTATACTGAATTTGCTTCCATAACAAAATCTTGGTAAATGTTACTGATAACTCTAGTCTATTTAGCTGTGACATCAACTTGTCGATCGGAGACAACACCAAGCTTTCACCGATGGGAATAATATCGTCGTAAACTTCTTTAATTAATTCAACCAGTTTTTCGCTAACTTGGCTCGTATCTAACAATATAACTAACGCATGGTCAGTCATGAAGTCATTCTTCAAAACTTGTGCAACCGTTAACGCTCCGGGCAAGTAAGCTTCATTGACTAATAAAGTAATATATGCAACTGTCATACTGTACTATTTTAGCATATATAAATTGTTTTTAGCAAATAATTCGAATGAAATTTCAGGGGTTTTATCTGTTTTGTTCTTATCAATATTTTTTTTTACTCGAATCACATGGGTCTGTTTACTTTTCATTACATATCATCCTACGATACGATAATCTTGCAAAAATCAATTCAACGGGGTCCCATCTACTCGGTAACTACAAAGCTGTAAATTCATTTATAAATATTCACTATTGTAATCTAAATACCTTTTATCTACCTATTGACGTGGATAAGCATTGTCATTTGGAAGCATGCTTTGGGAGTGTTGAACAGGCTGTTGTTGTTGGAGCTGTTGAGGTTGGCTCTGGTTTGGGTGGTGCATGGATAATGGGTTGGATTGCCTGTTTGGATTGTTGGCATTTTCCTTTAACGCAATTAATTGCTTGGATCTAAAGGTTTCGTAGTGTAATAAAGACGTAGTTTCGATCAAGTCTTGCAAGTGAGTTCTGGTCAAGAAATCTCTCAAGAATACAAACTCACACTGGGAAACGTCTTCGACGTTAATTAATCCCCATTTAGTCTTTCTGCCCTTGACAAGCTCACCGTTGATTTGAATCTCCTTCGCTGAGCCCGCAATCGCGAATGGAATCAACGACTTGATGTCCTCATTCAACTGTCTCTCGTCGTCATATAAGTCTTCGTTGTCGTAAGGATATATGTTGAAGTTGTATTTGATGAATTCGTTCTGTAAAATCTTCTTGAATTCGCTTCTTTCTTCTAAAGTCAAGCTGTCCGACTTGGCAATCACTGGAATAACGTTGGCAATCTCGGTCAACTTCTTCAACACCTGTACGTCTAATTGCTTCAACTTCTTCCCGTTTGGCTGGATGAAGTATAATATACAATGGACTCTCGTGTCATTGATGTATCTTTCTCTCTGCGCAGTCAACTCCTTTCTCAAATACTGCGAATGTTGTTCCTTGATGTACTTAACTAATGGTTCCCAGCATTTCTCGTTGTTTATCTGGTCCCCAAACCCCGGGGTATCAATAACGTTGATGTTCAACCTAACGTTGTTTTCCACCAAAACATGCGAGCTGACCTTGACTTCGGTGGTCTTTTCAACTGGTTCTGTTGTATGTCTGCGTCCGGTGCTCTCTGTCAACATCGACGAAAATAATGTATTAACCAACGTACTTTTGCCTAATCCTGATCTACCAACTGCCATTATGTTGAATTGGAATCCTCTCTTCAACAACCTATTCTCAATTTGTGTAGTAATCGTATCAAACCCGACATATTTTTGTGGTTGTACAAAGTGAGGTTCGTTGAGCGTTTGTGACATCTTGTTTGATTACTTTCTATCAACTATCTTGTCCAGAGTTAACGGTATTTACTTAGAATTTCGACCAACTTGTTTATTTGATCTCAAATGCTTCTCTTTGTGAACGCGTAGTGAAATGTGTAAACACACGACCTGTTTTGAAACCGCACAAGCCTTCAAAACGTGCTGGATTTGGGTGCTTGTGCAGTGCTGAATTTTTCACTTTTTAGCTCACAGAAGACTTCAAGATAGACTACGACCGATATTTGGAGGTATAACGACTACATACCTTAAGGCTACGAGTGGGAATATGTCATTAGCGTTCAGGTTAGGAGCTGCGCCATCCTTGAGTGGAGGGTGGATGGGACTTTTGCCCCGTCTACCATCTATTTCTATTAGAATCCCAAATCTATTGCAGACACAAGGATCCATACACAACGACAAAAGATTGCAGGAATTGAAGGAACAAGTTGAGAATAATAACGGCGAAGCGCCATTCATGGTAGACAACGGGATGATTTTGAGGGCGGCGCCAAAGAAGAAGCTATCGTATCGTAGAACCAGACAGAAGTTATATGCGCCCGGTGACAAGCAAATCAAGCACTTGGACAACTTGGGGAGATGCCCGGCATGTGGACATGTGAAGAGATCGCATTTCATGTGTATGCACTGTTTTGCGGAGATCAAGTCCTTCCTCAAGATGAAGAAGAAGTCGACACAGGAGCCAGTGGAAGCACCGCAGGCGAACTTGGATCCAATAGATGAGAATATCGTGTATCCTGGTAAGCACGAAAGTGAATACGAGAGAAGATTAAAAAAGAAAGAGTGGGTTCCGGTTAGAGAAACCCCTCTAATGTTCAACGCTGAACAGTTGAAGAATCCAAAGAAATAGATGCACCACCCACACCTCTTTCACTGCACATGTTTTGCATGAAACCTTGTACATATACTAGTATTTAATATATATGATCAATAGATATATTCGTGTAAGATATGATGGCATTGGGCTATATGGCAGACCAAATTGTAATTTGAGGTGGTCATTTTGGACAGAACTCATCTGGAAAATTTCACAACCATACGAGCTTTACTATAAATCAAGTCCAGCGTATAACAATCACGAAATGACTGTTACAAATCGTGATAATCATGCCACTAGGCCGATAACTACAGGAAGAAGTATATCGTTGTTCACCATTAATAGTAGACACCCGTTGAACGTAAAACCCCAGGGAAACTCCTACTTATCCACCGGAGATGACTACGATACTACAAAATTTTTACCTAGGCGTGTACAAATGGGAGACTTTGGTCAGTTCCCGGATGAGTTGATAATGGAGTTGTTATCATATATCGGGGACGTTGACTCATTGAGAAACTTATCCCACACATCGAGAATAATGTATGCATATTTATACGACGAAGAGATCTGGAAGAAACTCTATGTTAAGCAGATTACGGATGGAGCAAAATATGGCTCCAGTGACAAAATTTCGGATTGGAGGGGGTCATGGAGAAATACCTTACTTGACTTGAAAGATACTGATCAGGCAAACTTGCAACTTCCAGGAAATATGTTATGTTCCGACGTTTTATATAGACCGTACCAGTGTTCGCAAGTGGACTACGAGAAACTTTTCTATAAGATAATAAGAGAGGAAGAATCTTACCACAGTCGTATCAATGATACCGATAGCGACTTGCAGTCAGAATTGAAAAGCTTACCAAGAGGTAGAATTTTGAGGATATCGGAGAATTTATTGACTATGGGTGATTTTAACGAAAACTTTCATGACAAGCCGTTCATATTAACCAATTCTGATAAGAATAGGTGGCCTCATTGGGACTTGAAGGGTTTGGTGAAAAGATTCCCTGATGTTCTCTTTCGACAAGAGGCAGTTCAATGGCCATTATCGTTGTATTCAAAATATCTTGCCAACAACAAGGATGAATCTCCGTTGTATTTATTTGATTGTAATAGTGTGGCTATGAAGACATTAAGAGAGGAGTATACTGTTCCAGAAATTTTTCGATATGACTTGTTTACCGTTTTCGAAAACAAAGAGATCAATTGTCGTCCTGATCATGCATGGTTGATTATCGGTCCGAAAAGGTCAGGATCGACCTTCCACAAAGATCCCAACTACACATCCGCATGGAACACTGCTATCTGTGGACGTAAGTTATGGATCATGCTACCACCAGATACCGTTCCACCTGGGGTAGGAACGGACGACGAGGAAAGTGAGGTCACATCCCCAGTTGGGATAGCTGAATGGGTTATTTCGGGATTTTTCAACGATGCACTCAAGATTGGGTCCTGTTTGATTGGTATCACCTTCCCCGGTGAATGTATGCATGTGCCGTCTGGGTGGTGGCATGCCGTTATTAATTTGGACGACTCTATTGCATTGACACAAAATTTCGTACCTTTACCCAAATTGAGTAACACCGTCAATTTCTTCAAGAACAAGAAGAAACAGATAAGCGGGTTTCGTCCCAAACAGCTCAAGATGACTCTAGATCAATTGTTAGAGAACTTGCCAGCAGAGAACGACGACGTACGTACATTAAAACACTACAAGCAGCAATTTGAGACCTTGGACTTGGAAAACGACTTGCAAACAGAAGATTGCGGTGAAATAATGTCCTCCAAGCTTCTTCCTATGCCAATATTTGAGCTTTTCAAGCAGCTATTGATTTTGGACGGCAAACAACAAGAATTGGATACGGCATTGAAGAAGCTCGTCAAAAAGGAAAACTCTGACACCAAGCAATCCAACAAAAGCAAAATATGGCAAACTTTAATTGATAGCAGTAATTTAACACAAACGGCTGAAGAAAAGACTCCTAAGAGCTTTTCGTTTGGCTTTGCATTGGATGAGAGTAGTGATGAAGAAATTTAGCACCCATTTATTAGGCTTTGAAACTTTGTGTAACCTTCGAGTAGATCTCCAGATCCACGGCATGACGAGATCAGTCATATCTTATATATTCATAGTTTTCTAAATACGCTAACCATTTTATCTAGGATCTAATACATGTTGAAGATATTGTCACCTATATCACCAAGTATCAGAGTAATCCAAAGCGAAAGATCTCTAATAAGAAGCTGCTATAGAAAGATGTCACTTGAGAAAAGAACTGAAACCCCAATTATATTTGCTCCCGAAACGTACCAATACGACAAGGGTCACTTGAAGGAAGATGAACTTCAGGCCAACCCAATTGAACAATTCCATGAATGGTTTGACTATGCTAGAAAATCCAATACTGATCAGTCCTTCCTCCCTGAATCCACAACGTTCTCGACTGCAAGATTACCATCGGGAAGAGTGTCAGCTAGAACAGTTTTATTCAAGGAATTGGACACACATGGGTTTATTATCTATTCGAACTGGGACAAGTCCAAGAAATCACAAGATTTTGAGACCAATAAACATGCTGCGTTGACGTTTTTCTGGCCAGGTATTCAAAGACAGGTGAGAGTTGAAGGGATTATGCAGAAGGTCACCAGGGAAACATCGCAAAGATATTTTGATACCAGACCTAGAGGTTCGAAAATTGGTGCATGGGCGTCTCCTCAATCGCAAATTTTGAAAGGTAGAGAGGAATTAGACAACATTGACAAGGAATTTGAAGAGAAATTTAAGAATGTTAAAGATGAAGATATTCCTTGTCCTGAATACTGGGGTGGTGTCAGAATAGTGCCATTAGAAATTGAGTTTTGGCAAGGAGGAATGAGTAGGTTGCATGACAGAATTTGCTTTAGGAGAGAGTCGATCGATGACAATAAATGGAGTATGGTTCGTCTTTCACCTTAGAAAATGTCTACATTCGAGAAGATATACTTCAGTATAGAAAAAACTAGATATTTTAGAAAAATAGCATGATAATACTTGAATATCGTAGTTAAATACACGATTTTTCAGACATGTTGATGTCTCGAGATGAATCCACCTTATGACTTAATATATGAATACATAAGCGAACCTTACTTGTACATTTCACAGAACAATAAGGGCACAGAAATGATTCCGCGTAGCTGCAACTAGATATCCCGAGTGACTTCACTTGAATCATCTCGTTGAGATAGTAAATGTCATTGTATAACATTGCTCTATCAATATCGGGATAATCATCGTCAAATGCACGTATTTCGTCATGGTTACCTTCTATCTCAATGATATGTATTCCAAGATGCGTCTTGAAAAGTCTAGAGTCTTCAAAGTATTCTGCACATTTGGGGCATTGTACCTGTATCATTGAATGCTTCTGGCAGTGGCTGGACAAGTCATCCAAGGTGTGGAATATGAATTGGCATTCCGGACATATAAAATGTACTTGGTTATTATGTGTTCGTTGGTGAATTGCCAAAAACGAAAGCTTCCCCACGGTTTTATCACATTTAGTACAACTGAACTTCCCAAGGTTGCGTTTTGTTAACTGTCTATCATCAACCTCTTGTTTAACGTTCTGCAACAGATTTGACGGCTCAGAGCTTCGTTGGCGGATAGTTTCTGTTACAGCCGCTGTGTATTTGTATTCATCATAGTTCTTTGCAAGATACGAGTCAGCCAATACTGTTGTTGTGCCGACCTCTTCCTGCTCGTCGAAGACTGATTCATGGTTGAATGTGGAATTATCACTGACCGAATCTCTGTATCTGTCCGTTAATTGCCTGTAAGAGTTGCGCAAGGTGAAAACAGGCAAGTTTAATCTCCTTCTGGCGTTAGTGTTGTCTGCTTGTTAGTATTGGTCTCTGACACACCAACAAACCAGGTAAGTCTTACTATCTGTCATTGTTAAGCTTTAACCAAATATATTTCTTTCTTCTAACAACAAGCAAGTGACCAGTCGCCAGTGCGAGATATTTGCACCCTAAAATCGAAATGATAACAATCTGTTTATTGGAAGTATAAAAATAATCTAAAACTTAGAAACGGTTTGATAGAAAGTTTTACCTTGGATGTGGGCAATTTCCAATTCTAACTTGGTTGGTTGTCTAGACCCATCGACACCAGCGAAGGTTCCCGCACCCCATGGGGAAGAACCGTGAACTTCATCCAAGTTGGCAAGTTGGCTGAAACAGTTGGCGTAACCTAATGGGACGAAGATAATACCGTGATGAGTCAAGACTGACAAAGAGTTCATGACTGTAGCTTCTTGTCCACCACCTGGAGTACCAGTGGAAACGAAAACTCCAGCAATCTTACCGGCTAAAGCACCAGAAGCCCATAAAGCACCAGTTGCATCCCAGAAAGCCTTAAATTGTGCTGGGAAGTTACCGTATCTAGTTGGGATACCGAATAAGAATGCATCGTAACTAGTTAAGGTGTCATTGGTGGCAGTTGGGTAGTCTGGCTTAGCGGGAGCGTGTAACTTGGCTAAGACATCACCACTTAAAGTTTCTGGAACTTGATAGATGTCAGCAGATCCACCAGCAGATTCAACACCCTTCTTGACTTCTTCGGCCATAGTAGTGATGTGGTGGTACATGGAATAAATGATAATTGCAACTTTAGGAGCCATTTTTGTAATCTATTACTACTTATTTGATTGAATATTACGCTGATCAGTTAATTATCCTAATTAATATATTCCTAAAAAAAATTGATCAAACAAGAGAATCGCTTCGCTTTATACGTTTTCATTATGAAATTTTTTCTAATTGCTATTGATAATTATCAAACGTTGCACGCCGCACGAAATTACTACTACTATAAATTTTAGTCAAGATTTATAAGGGAATTTGAAATTTTTAGGTAGCTTACAATCCTTATTAATAGACGAATTCCGCCTGTCTTTAATCTAGTGTATTACAAACATATAACCACTTAACATCTGATACATTCTTTTAGTTACTATTAGCTTTGTATCGAACAGAAACTGCACATTTATTAATTTCACAGCTTAAGTTTAGATTTTGCACTTAGTGTTAGAAAGTTTTTTTTTGAATTATAACATAGAATCATATATACAGAGATGAAGGTTGCAATTGTCTATTACTCAACATACGGACATGTTGCCACTATGGCCGAGAAGATTAAGGAAGGAGTTGAATCTGCCAACATAGCCACCATGGTTGATATTTTTCAAGTGGGAGAGACATTGAGCGATGAGGTTTTGGCCAAGTTACATGCGCAAGCTAAACAAGACTACCCAATTGCCACCACCGAGACGTTGTCTGAATACGACGCGTTCTTGTTTGGTATTCCAACCAGATACGGTACTGTTCCAGCACAATGGGCCGACTTTTGGGGCACTACTGGTGGTTTATGGGCCACGGGTGCGTTAGCGGGTAAGCCAGCTGGCATGTTTGTGTCTACGGGTTCTCCAGGTGGTGGTCAAGAGGCCACCATCAAGAATGCTATGTCGTACTTGGTTCACCATGGTATGCCATACGTGCCGTTGGGATATTCTGATACTTTCACTGACATGGCTAACTTTAACGAGGTACATGGTGCATCTGCTTGGGGTTCAGGTATCTACGCCGGTTCCGATGGTTCTAGACAACCAACTGATTTGGAGTTGAACATCTGTCACGCTCAAGGTGCAGCTTTTGCTAAAACAGCCTCAAAGCTTGTCGCTGCTACGGCCATCACTACTACTTCTGGTGAAACTTCAGCCAGTTCGTCTGGTGCAGCTAAGACCGAAGAGAAGGATGTCACCAATGAGCAACCAACAGAAAAGGCCAGAGAAATTGCCCAAAGAGCTAAGCAAGCTGCTCCGGAAGCCAAAGAAGAAGCCAAGAGTGGTTGTATGAAGTGTACTATTATGTAATTAATTGCTAATGTTATTTTATGTTAATTTGAAGTGTTAATATATTTTTATTTGTTAGTAGACGTAACTCAATAATTTATTTGCATCCAGTACAAATATACATACTTGATAAAAGACGATCCAAAATCATTCTATCTTTTTGTTGCTATCACCGACACATGCATTAGTCTGCAATAAAAGAAATAAACTAGTACTCATAATCTGTACATTAAGACAAGTTCCGAGCTCTGAATCCTTCTTTTTGAACAATGTCCCATCACAACAAAAGCGGCAACCACAAAAAACTTCCAATTGAATAATTTAACATGCACTATATCAAATACACTGGATCAATCCTCGGGGGATAGCCTAAATATTCATTGGACTATTATGTGGTTATTCCTACCGCTAGGGAGATTGTTATAAATAAACTTCATCAAAACATTTTAAGTACGGCGCAGGCTCGAGTCTTACAGTAAGCACTACCCTCCTTTTGATCAGCCGTTAAGAACGTAGTTTATAAATTCGACATGGATGATTTCTAGATGAACTAAAGAATCTCTAGAGCATCCTTTTGAATGAAAAATGAAATCACTGAAACCAAAAATAGAGATCTGAACAACATATTGTCGTGCGACAATAGCGGGTCCTTTCAAACGGCAAAGTTATGCAACTTGTTGGTTCTTCATCGAGATTCGGATATGCAGCAATGCTACAGAATAGATTCCCCAGTTAGCTAGCATCGCCGGAATGATGACAGGTTTGCGTTGAGACATTTCAAATGTCAAGAACCTAATCGGTCCTCTTTTGTATGCAACTATTCATTGAATATGCCCTGCATTCTTAGGTAGCCACAGGGGATCTATAGACACACCTTAATCGCAATTGAGGTTTGAATTAATCGCACCAGTCATAGCTGTGTCTCCTCCTCTCTCGAAATGAACATGCTACATAAGATACCATCTGAGCGGAACATGGATGTTATGAGGTGTCTGGATGTTTACCGTGGATGTCGACAAAAATATAAACTATGGGTATCGTTCCTTTCGCCATTGCCCTGTAAGAGCTGATTCAGTAGTGCTTATATGTCTGCAATATCAAGCGCCCAAACCAAACCATCATTAACTTTGATACGAAATCATTGAAAAATGTCAGAATCCCTGAACTTCCTATAGTTAATATACAAAATAAAGAGACTGGTCTATTTCCACAAACTAAGACTATCGATGTATTAGCATAGAAAGCATTGTCTTATATATTTAAAACAACGAATGAATAATTGAATCAATAAAGAAAAAAAGTATATAAAAGTGATCTAACATAAGCGCGTTGTAACTTTTTTTGTATGTTCAATAAAATATAAACATAGAATATATCAAGATAGTTAGAGCTACCATAAATTGTCGTAATGGGGAGATTTGATGATGACATGTGGGATTTAGATGCCAATTCAATTAGTCATCCAACTCTACATAGGCCTAGATCGAGCAAAAACAATACAATTAATGGTCTGGTGATGAATTTATTTAACGCCCAAGCCACAGGAGGAAAGAAAAGATCAAAGACTATACATGTTTACGGAATGAACAATGATAAAGTCGGGTATGATTTTCTTGATATTATTGCTAGAAGCAAATTGAATTACAAGGAATCAGCTAGAGCGCCGTTACAAGAAAAGGATTTGAATTCAACCAGACCAGAATGCCCGAAAACAGTAGACTTGTTGGACATGGACCTGTTTTTGTCAACTCAATCCCAGAATACTATTCCAATCGAGGATGGCATTGATTTGTTACAAAGCGGTCATACCAATCCAAAAAATCTGACAGGGCTGGAACCTGATACGTATAATGGATGCGAAATGGAAGACCTTCAAAGCCAGATATCTACGGTTACCCTAGATGCTCAAGAGATACCTGCAAAGAGATCACAAACCATGCCAGTTATGTATTCAAAGGCTAAAGATGGAAGCTCAAGATTGACGAAATCAGCAGAACATGCTGGTGTAGACGAAGAGCCTGTAGCTGATAGCGAAGACGAGCCAGAATTACTTTCGACCACTGCGTCTTCTCAAACAAGAAGGAACTCACGGAGCTCCATAGCATATGACATATATCAAAATCATACTCTCGATACAAGCATATTGTTTGGTCAAGATAAAATGATCGAAGACGATGATGCCACAGAAATAATTGCTTCAGAGTCCCAGCTCAGTAATGCAAATATACAAGCAGAAGACTTTTTCAGGGATAAGTCAGATGTATTCGGGATAGAACATGAACCAAATGAGAAACTAAATGAAACAATAAGATACGTGGAAGAGGAACAGCACAAATATCAACTAAGACCACTACCAACTACAATAACGCAAAGCATAAAACCTTCAGTAACAACTAACAATGTTAATTCCCATACAACACTGCTTACAAACTTGTGCAACAAAGTTAATGACAGAATCATCGACGATGAATCTCTCGAAACAGAAACGGAATATACTAAAAACACAGCTAAACAGGAGATACATAATGCTCCAGCTGCAATAATCCCATCTTCATACCCTTCATTCACAGATAGAAAGAGGAAGCCAAGTTTGGCTGATATTTGCTCAAAAACCAATAGAGCTCGTTTAGCACCACGGGTTGGCCTTTCTAAGAAAATCAAAGTCGATTCGCTACACGATTATTTAAAAAAATAGCTAACCTAATTGCATTCCTAGTCATAAGTATACGTATTTGAATTCGTTATTGAAATGTACGCATAGAAATAAACACAAGAATCATTATCAGTCTAACAGATATCTAATCCAAAAAAGAACGCATTCATCTAGTTGCTGTTTTGTATTTCTCTTTTGGAGACAATTGGATTTTAATATGGTTGTCTTTGTTATAAGGTAATTCTTTAAATCCTTTCTCAATTCCGTCTTCTAAATGGACGATAATGGTAACAAAATTATGCACTTCTTCAAAATCATTTACTTCTTCTTTATATGCGTCGATAACCTGCTCGAAATCAAGAATTGTAGTACACATTGAACCAATAACATACTTCTCTTTGAATGTTACATCCATAGGATAAAAGACAATCGGTTTATGATGCCAGACGGCAACATTAGAAGCGGTTCCAAATGTTCTTAATGCATGGATGGAAACCTTGAATGTTACAGTGGTTCCCGAACAATTGCAACTGTGATGAAAGTCAAATCCGTCATCTGTCATTGTCTTCAAAGCTTTGACATTATATTATTTTGGTTAATTGTTTCATTACCAATTTTTTCAGTCATTACTCTTCTATCTAACGCTGGTTCAGTGACAACTATCTTACCTGCCTGATGTCCTTTAAGGGTAGTTCCTACAGCTAAGCCAATGTGACTATTACCCGAAACCAATTCCAGTTGACCAGGATGTAAATTAGAAGAACTAACTGCATGCCGCACTACAGCTATTGGTTGTATTAATGTCGCCATATATGGAGAGATGAGACCTTTAGGATATGGAACGACATGATCTTGTCCAACAACACAATAGTCTGAAAATCCTCAGTCAGTAAACCCTAAACCGACTAAATCAATATATTCATAAACGACACATAGGTTTGTTTAAGTCTGGGGTATCAGGAAGTCTATGTCTATCGAGACTGGTATCATTAGGCTCAACAACGACCATATCTCCAATTTTCAAATTATGAACATCAGAACCAATCTCAACTATTTCACCACTGATTTCATGATCCATGCATTGCACTTTGTTGTGATTTGATATATCACTAGCTTCACCTTCAAAGAAAATAGGTCCCGCCAAATATTCCTTCAAGTCAATACCTTGATTTATGTGCTTTGCAATCTCGAATTATAGACATTAATGAATTTCGTATATTTCGGTAGCTTCGAATGCAGCTTCGATTCAAACCGATAATCTAAATACTAGAGCTAGCTTAAGTATTATATTATGAGAACAATCCAACTGGTTGAAAAGTGAGCTATACATATCATTCTAGTTTTGTATCTGAGATATATAAGTTCTTGAGTTTGATCTACGTCGGTAAAGCGCCTGCACACTTCTTATTTAAGTTTTGGCTTTAAAGTTATCATTTGGGGTCAATAATATTTTTATGTGCTTATCTTTATTATTAATCAATTCCTTAAATCCTTTTTCGATACCATCTTCTAAATTAATCTTGCTGGTGATGAATTTTTTCGTTTCGGCTGGATCAATTAACCCTTGCTTGTAAGCATCAATTACTTGTTCAAAATCGAGTCTTGTAGTACACATTGAACCCGTGATAATCTTTTCCTTAAAAGTTACATCCATAGGATAAAAGTCAATTGCCTTATGCGGCCATATGGCAATATTTGTTGCTGTTCCAAAAGTCCTTAATGTATGAACTGACGCACTGAATGTTGCTGCAACTCCAGAACAATCGTAACTATGATGGAAACCAAAGCCATCATTTGTCATCGATTTCAATTTTTTAATGCAGTCTTCATAGGAGTACTCCTTTGGGTCGATAGCTTCAACGCCAAATTTCTGTGCTAAACTCCTTCTACTCGAAGCTGGTTCACTGACAACTATCTTACCAGCTTTATGACCCTTAAGCGCAATAATTGCCGCCAAACCAATAGGTCCACTGCCCAAAACTAGTGCCAGTTGCCCAGGCTGAAATTTTGATGTTCTAACTGCGTGCCATGCAACTGTTAGTGGTTCAGTAATTGCTGCCACATCAGGAGGAATAAGGTCTTCCGGGTACGGAATTACATGCTCTTGGCCCAAAATACAATAATCAGAAAACCCTCCGTCCATAAATCCCAAGCCAACAAATCCAATGTGATCGCAGGCATTGCGATGATCATCGTGGCAAGCACAACAGTTAGGTTTATTCGCATTTGGTACATCTGGGAATCTATATCTATCAAGACAGGTGCCACTAGCATCAACAACTACTTTATCTCCAATTTTCAACTTGTTCACCTCGGAACCGATCTCCACTATCTCACCACTGATTTCATGCCCCATACACTGTACCTTGGAAAAATTTGAAATTTCGCTCCTCTCTCCTTGGAAAAAAATAGGTCCGTCTAAGTACTCATGTAAGTCCGAACCACATATCCCACAAAATTCAATCCTTATCTTCACCTCCGTTTGGTGGTTAATCTTTGGTAAGGGGTGGGATTCGGTGTATCTAATATCCTTATTACCGTGGTATATAATTGCTTTCATAGACATTGCATATACTGGTTGACTTCAATGTGTTGTATTATATTCTATATCTTGTATACCTGCAATTCTCAATTAGCAATGCAATGATACCCACTTTATATATTTTTGCAATCTCGGACAAATTATCTGAGAGATTATACCGGTCATTTATTCCATTTTAATCTAGATATGCCCCAGTACATGAAGCACCTATTTGAGGCGTACTGTTTACCAAAAATTCAAATACCGGAACCCGGTATGTCCTCATCTAGTGCAAGTACATGTGTAATGCTCTTTGCCGCAAATAACGCTTCCAAGATCATCTCCATTTCTGTATTAATTGGGTATTCTTTCCACATTTCCACATACCGACATAGTTTCGCTTTAGCAATATAGATGAATCCTCTACTCCACGAAATTCACTGTGTAGCGGTTCTTCGTTTGTATTCGAACAGCCATCACGTCGGAATCAATACTTGGTTCTAAACATACGAAACAAAAAAACAAATTCAGACCATTAATTTGGGTCGTTGGCTGGGTTGTATCCATGATTTCCTTGATTTTCGTCCTCTTCTTCGTTTGATGTTTTCTGTTCGTCTGACGAACTATCGTCACTGTCGTGCGTGTCCTGGGCGTTTTCATCTGTCTCCTCTTGGTTACTTCTTTCCTTCAACTGATTCAATCCGTCGTAGAAATGCGACCAAAGCCTACCGACGTTGTCGAACTCTTTACCGACTGAGATCGATCCGTTAAGTGATCTATTCAAAATGTCTAAGTTGTAAACTACAGACTCAATTGATAAGCCGATTTCTTGGATCAACATATCTCTTTGTTTTTCAAAGTAGGTGGACGATTCTGACATGGCTTCTTATATTGAAAGTAATGTGTGTCTAATAAATTACTTCTTCGTATTCATTACAATATAAACAATCTTTGTTGATATAAGCGGGAATGTTTTAGAATGCGTGTGTATATTACAGCACTAACATTATTGATCGCATATAAAGATAGTAAATTTTTGAATCCTTGCTTGACATCTTGTTTTCCATGCTAAAGAGCCAGGACACTTGCAATGAGTGGTCATGCCGTATTTTGTTGTCCCTAGTGTGGACGTCCTCTCTAGTCTGGTAGGTCTATTGAGTATCAGTTCAGTTATTATTTATTCATACATGAGATCACGACTCTACGAATACTCTATGTTCAGTGTAGACTATGAACCGGTTATGTAGTTTGTTCTACTAATCGTCATCATGACCACGTACTGTTTTACTAATATTAATGTCAATTCTGGAGCATAATACTCCGTTGTAGTGAACATTATTACTTTAATAAGTGTTACATTCTACTTCTACGGATAGTGAAAACCATGATACGTGCCTGGGTACGTAGCATGGTTTAAGCATCTAGATGGTATTAGACAAACGGTGTAAGAGATTAATCCAAAGCGTAAAAGAAATGTTGCCCAACACACTTAGAGATTACGGCAAAGCACATAATTTGCAATCGATACATGCCCTAATACTAGGAAGTGGATACGGCCCCCAAACAGGATTTGGCGTGTCTTTTCCAGTACATTTATAACAATGACCATGTAGATTTGGTGTCAGGTCGAAAATCAGTAGTCAGTTGCGTGCCAGTAGCATACAGTTTTGTCTGTATTATAAACGACATCTAAAAACAATACACCCCATAAATGGACTATATTATCTTGTATAATACAAGACATATATTTTGACAATCTATTAAAAGATTCCAACCTTATACGTGATATACAAAACATAATTATTTTCCCGATTTACCAATGTAAGCAGATAAATAACCAAATAAATTAATTTCCTTTTAATACCACAATCATATTACAGCATTAAATGCCTTCTCCGTGTGGTGGAGAATAAGACGCACGTTGGCCGTCTCAAAATTTCTTGCCCAAGCAAAACGAAATCGGTGCTGGGTCTTTGTCGCCACTGCTCGACCACTTCTTCTTCTTCATATGACAACGACGGACGTAGTCCTTCTTCTCGTCAAACTTAACAAATGTGTTCTTATTATTGCAGACAGTGGAACTGCCCGTCGACGAGGCACTGAAACTCGAGCGCAAGCTCGACGTCGGCGACGTCGATGCTGCTGACTTCTTCTTCACAAGTCCGAAGAATGACATGGTTTCCCAATAAATGGATGAATATATAAAAATGCTTTTTTTTTATTTTTGTTTTCTAGCTTACTAAACGATACCAATACAGAATACTGAATCCTCAATAAACCATATTATATCTTCAATCCCCAGAAAGTGTTAAATCAAAAAAAAGATCGTTGTCGCTATCAATATATTCCTAATAGCTTATACACCTGTTTTTATACGTGGTATATGTCTCTGTTAAGTATTCGTATCTTTTCTATCGAATACCAACCTTGTACCGTCAGCTTCTGCTTCACCTAAAAAACCTATTTGGCCCTTAAATCAAAAAAACCTTTCTCTAAAAGGATCTCTTTCTCTAAAAGGAACTCTTAATACAACTAAAAATTGTAACTGTGGATAGTTAAAAACCTAATAAATCCTCTGGAAATTTTTTTCTCTATATTTATTATATGGATTATTACTTTTTAATAGTGGGAAATTGGCGCTTTATACCATTTGGCAACTTTTTTTTCCTCCGATTCTTTACGCTAATTGTCGCAGACAATTTTGTTAGACAGCATATGCACACAACATCCGCTTTATTATTTAGGGTAACTAACGGGCACTATCTGCGCTGCCATCCAATTCACGGCTGGGGCTGCATCGTGACTCGACATTTTGGGCCTTGCAAACAGTTGTGGATGGTTGTGTATGGATGTCGCAAGTGCGATGGTTCTATTGGTACAAACAAGATGACCGGGTGTAATGTCCGTGCTGTACCGACGAATTCTGGCCAATGGAAATAAATTGCGCAAACTTGTCTCGTGTACCACCCCAACTAAGCACGACCTGCACGACCACATTGCGCCAAGGGGCGCGGCGTGCGCACGAAAGAGTCCCAATTTTGGCGGTAGGAAATGGGTAAAATAGGGACCATGATCGGTATATATGGGTATGGGTCTTGGTGGCTAGAATGATAGGGGAAAATTACTAAAATGGTTAGGGTAGAAGAAGCGGCTCTGGTGGCTTTGGAAGGGCTGGAGGGCACCCGTCCAAGTCGGCTATAGTGCGGGTTGGCTAGAGTATGCTGGGTAGTAGGCTACTAGAATGTTACTACAATGTGACTAGAATAAGTACTAGAATAAGTAAGTTAAAGTATGTTACTAGAATAGGTATGTCATATTGGTCTATACAGTATCTGAAGTGTACCATTAGTAGCCTGCTTAGAACAGGAGTTAGGTGGTGCAGGAAAAGAACAGAAAACAAGATTAGCATATTATCGCAATGACAACTATTTGTGTTACATTAGTGCTGTGGTACCGTATTAGATAGTAATATTAGTATAAAATGGATCAGTGGATCACAGTCCATCATGTTATTGTATTAAGGGCTTAGATTATCGGTTCTTCGGTATACAGGGGCTGGGGCACAAATGAGTGTCTGTATACAGTACTATACATGAAGCCAGTATGATAAATAGGTTGGGGTTTTACAGAACCATACATTACACGGGACGTAGACGTCAAAAACGATCGCTTGTATGTGTCGTAATCTACGTTCGACGGGTGTAGACTGTGAGGTATGACTCATTTTGCACTATACATGGTCCATCGTAGGCGTTTATCCATTCTTATACCAAATGACGGTTCGAATGCAACTCTGGTTGAAGAGCAACATTTCATATTTGCAGTATTCTACAATAGAATATTTTGCACTATGCAATCGTATATTACTCATTCGATACAATAAAACCTTCTTATCGCAGTGTGTCGAATGTTGGAGATTCATGCCCTACTTTTTATATCGCGTCTACTATACATGTATCGTTATTCAGAGATGCCTCCTTCATCAGAGTAACTATATTCAGGGTACGCGCCGTCGAACGGGTCACACGCACCATCAGAATTGCAGTCTGTTTCTTCATAAGTATCCAACAATTCATTCGCCGTTTTCTGCAACTCGTCTTTCCTGGCGTCTACCATGCTCTTGCGGTCATGTCTGTCATATTCAACACCAGACAAAATGCTAAATATCGTCTTAAAGTATCTTATGAGTGAATTCAATCCTCGCAAGTACCCCATATCTGGTAACTCCTTATTGTGTGGTGGAATAGTAGTCGACTGAGGAAGACTCCCTTCGGCGATAACCGACTGCGCAAAGTCTATAATTCTTACCTTGATATCATCCCCATTGTCGGTTCCGTCATACATTAACAAGATCGATGACCCGTACATTCGGTAATCATCAAGTGTCTTGAAAATTTCATACAACTCTTGCAATTGAACAATCAATTTGGGTATCTTAATTAAAATTGAATATGTCAGCTTCCCATCGTACAAAAATTTAGATAATACCTTGCTAAAATCCTTTCCTTCTGTCACCTTTCTCCCAAAATATTTGTCCCTAATGAAGTAATTCGCATGCTTTAAATTCCACACTTGGAGTCCACAAACCCTGACCCCAAGACTTCTTGACGTCGTGTTTAAGCATTTATTCCGTTGGGATTTCTGCTTCGCTGGATTGGCTTCGACTCCGTATTGCCTAGTACCCATCTTCAAATCAAGCACACATGGCTTTTTCATATCAGCTGTTAAATCCTCTAACAAAATAAACCTTTCAAACCTCGTGTGCTTCCTAACTAATTGTCCACTATGTCTGAGAGACGATATCGATGAACTACGGCGCGCTGAAGAATGACATTTCTCTTCATCGCCTTCTACATCGTCGTCAATCACGTTTTCGTCATCCATAGAAAATATTTCGTCTCCTATGTCTGATTTCCACTTCTTATGCGACGACGAGAAAACTTCCTGGATTACTTGCACTTGTAAGTCGGTATTAACAGATGTGGACCAAGCTTCATTGTTCCGCCGCGACGCGGGCATCACAAAATTCGTCATTGATGTGTTCGATGATGAGACGGAATTCTTGCAAGGTGAATCCTCTAATGAATTACCACTGTTCAGCTTCTGTATTATCGAATCATCAGGAGACGGTGCTGAAGTAGAATATTGCTTCCATAATAACTCCGGAATGATATGTTTGTTGTCCTCGAAGACAACCTCTGGTGGTAGTTCATCGTCCTCTTTGATCAAGAGATTACCAACATTGAAATCCTTCTTCCTGTGTCCCATATTTTCCTCAACCACACTATTGTTCCTAGAAGGAGCTTGGCTCGATGGATCTTCGGTAATCAAACTCGAATATCGAACATTTAAAACGCCTATATATTTGGGCATGAATCTCAATAACTCGGGATGTCTTAACTCTACTGCCTCGTACCATAAGTTTTCTCGATTCATTAACGCTTTGCATACTGCCTTACGTGAAAACCGAAAAATTGCTGTATGTCCACCAACTTTGTTCTTAAATGGTCTCAACTCAACGGTTAATGGAAATGCTTGCCCCTCTATAGTTAAATCATTCCAGTTTTCTTCCGCCTCCTCCTTGATGTTGTCATTTTCCAATCCCGGTGAGGTCTCTGTTGTCCTCCCTTGTTCCTTTATGCTGGGACTGCAGAATTGGCTATTACCAAACTCAACCGATTTATTTTTATCTTCCTGTTTATTATTGACTTCTGTCGACGCTAAATTCTCCAGATGCTTCTCCACTTCATCATTTTGAATAATTGAGGTGGTATATTTTTGTATCTTGGTAATATCACCATCTTTTGAATGGTCAAATTCTAAATCAGCAGTCAAGTGTCGTGTCTTCGTGGGCGTTCCATTAGTATCAACCACGGTGTATTGAACATATTTCTGATCTGCCGGTGTGTGTGGGAAATATGTCGCCGACGACACTGGTTCCAAGCCGACTATCTTAGTTGCGTCATTTTCAGACTCAACAGTTGATACCGATGTCAAGGGATCTGGTGATATTCTTGTTCTTGACACCCCCGTATCATTATTTTTAGTACCATTCCCACTGTCAATCTGGACTCCGTGCGCCTGTTCTTGTGGTTTATTATCAACGTCTGACGTCGGCATCTCTATCAAACTTTCTATTGCTCGATTTCCGTGGCCGCAAAACAACCGCAAAGATCTGGCTGCTTTACGCCCTGTAACTATCAGTGGTATATCTGACGATGATGTGGTCGCGGCGGGTCCCTGGATCTTCGTATCCTTCTCGACCTTTCCCAAGTCCGATTCATCGCTGTCGCTGGTGGTGACACCTTCACAAGACTTACCTCGTCTGCATCCAATTACTCTCTTTCCTTCTCTGATTTCATTGTTGTCACTGTACTTCTCAGTGACTTCTTTCACCTGTCTCTCTCTATTATGCTCTGCGCCCTGGAATTCACTTAGTCCATGTTCCATGATGCGTTAAGTTTTAATTGTCTTTTGCTGTGGAAAACATATAAACCCCGACCCACAACGTTACTGTCGATTCTCGATAAAATATTTGTATTTTATCTAATATTTTAGATTCGAACAATATAGCCTATCAAATGTGTCGTTATGTTAGCACTAGTTTCTATGCTTGATAATACAATGTGAATATAAGAATAAAGTTTGTCTCAGTATATGTTTAGCATATATATCTTAGTTATTTATATAGACTATAAACAAATATTACCCCTGTATTAAATAAATATATGCAATAGCTTGTAAAACGTGGTTATATATGTTTTGATTCTACTTATATGTTTTATGAAGGCTTGAAAAATGACATCTTGAGATATTGGTTACCCGGCGTTTGTTCCTTATCTCATCGGTGAATAATAATGGATGTATGGCGTAGCTGTCAGGGGAGATAGTAATGCACGATACTTGGTGTTATGGAGGTATAGTATGAAGATCATATATGGATTTTTCGAATCACACAACATTACGAAGATATTTGTCCCTTTAATTTGGCTATTTTCAATATTAGGATCAGTCCATACGAACAACAATAACGAACTACTGGAGATCGGAATAGGAAATATTATTCATGAGTCCCAGAAGATGAATGATGCGGTGATAGACACTATCGAATACGTTTGGGACTGGGACCAAGAAAATAACTCGGACGAATTGTTCAAGTTTCTTGAACGTGAGATAGAAAGCCATCAGGGTGGCCTCCAGACGATCGTAGTGAACAAGAATAAGATAGCGAATACCTACACACGAGAGAATGCTACGTTCTTGGTACTCTGTCGGAACTATGAGGTCTTTGAGTTGCTTGAGTCAATTCAGAGTATACAAGACCGGTTTAATCACAGATACAGCTATGATTGGGTGTTTTTGAACGACAAAGCGTTCGACGGGCGATTTATGTACACCGTGTCGCAATACATTCCTCATGGGAAGTTAAGTTTTGGGCAGATTCTGCCCGAGCACTGGGGATACCCTAACTGGGTGAATCAGACGTACGCGGCAGAACAACGAATGCGATTAGTGGAAGAGGATGTGGTGTATGCGGATAGCCAGTCGTATCGACACATGTGCCGGTTCTACCTGGGTTTTTTCTACAAGCATCCGCTTGTGGCGCAATATCAGTATTATTGGCGCGTTGAGCCTGGCATTAAGTTATATTGTGACGTCATGTACGACGTGTTTCAGTTCATGAAGACAAACGACAAGAAGTACGGGTTTGTGATGTCGATGTTCGAATACGAGAAGACGGTTCGGTCGCTCTGGGGCCACTTCAAGGCATTTACGGCACGCCGCAATGACACAACCTCGCAACATGGCGAATTGATCGATTTTGTTCAAAACGACAACACGGCTAAATCGTATAATTTATGCCACTTTTGGTCCAACTTCGAAATCGCCGATCTCTCGATCTTCAATAACCCTGAATATCAGGCTTTTTTTGATTACTTGGACGCCACAGGTGGATTTTTTTATGAGAGATGGGGAGACGCTCCTGTTCATTCTCTCGCCATCCTGTGGTTCTTAACCAAACGAGACTTATGGTGGTTCGGTGATATTGGCTATTACCATCCTCCGTATCTACAATGTCCGCAGTCATTGAAAATGAGACTCGATAATAGATGCAGCTGTGATCCCGGTGAAGATTTTCTGTTCTCGTTCATCAGCTGTACGGCACATATACTAAATTTGTTAAATGTCTAATTGTAAAATAGACCAATCGGTTGTGTAAATAGACACTGAACATACATTTAGATAAATATTTAAAGATTTAAGCGCCTAATTAATTACGATTCTGGTAATCAATTAGTTTATTGTCATGATGTAAAACTTAATAAACTCTTTTATTTCCATATAAAACCCTCAGCGAATTGTGAAGAGACCGACTTTTTTTTGAGTGGAAGCCAAAAAAATCCGGTCGAGCCTCGCTCACGGCTAATTAGTAAACACATATAACACGTCTAACCCGGTATTGGTGTTTAACATAGACGATTTCTAGTTCAACGTGTTAAAGGAACATAATGATTACAGTGAACTATCTGTTATTAAAGTTCCGAATATTTCGTCGTCGTCATAGAGTTTCATTGGTAACTTCTTTATTGGTTTTAGCAATTTTGATTTTTCTATTCGTGAACAGTTCGAAACTATCTAACACAATTGCTACGAATGAGTCAGTAGTAAGTGATCCACATCAATCGGAAACCATAATAACGTATGTGTTGGAAAAATTAGAGAATGTTAATGTATATAAAAAAAAGACAGTACCGTTCGCTAAGACGAATGCCGCATCACTGAGCGAATTCAATAACATGATAACGGCTACCTCGAATCAAAACTTGGACAAGATGCTAGACAAAACGAAGCTACGCTTGATACACGAATCATATAAGAAAATTGATACGAATAGAAACCTTCTACTGGCTGGTCATGATTTTTACGAGTCAATTTTCAAAGTGTTCTACGAAGGAAAGCCAAAGATTGGAAAATTAGATCAGTACCGAACAGAAGAAAGCATTCCTCATGAGAGATATACAACAGGTTCAGATGATGAACGATTGTTTAACGAGGATTTCTTGTCCAGTTTTCTACAACTCGATCCGGAGCTGTTGGAATCAATGGTTGAATCTCATAAATCCGTGGTAGACAATTTGCCTGAAAAAGCCCCTGGTGGATTATATTCAGGCAATGGAATTGTCTATGTTGGCGGTGGTAAATTTAACTGGTTGGCATTATTGTCCATAAAATCGATTAGAGCTATGGGTTCAGACTTGCCTATCGAGGTCTTGATCCCAACGTTAGACGAATACGAGCCTGAATTATGCGCTCGTGTATTCCCGGCACTTAATGCTCGTTGTATATACCTTCCGTATGCGTTAGGCGAGAATGAAGAATCCTACACGTCAAAGTTTAACTTTAAAGGTTATCAATATAAAGCATTGGCCATATTATTACTGAGTTTTGAGAATGTCCTATTGTTAGATAGTGATAATATTCCAGTTCATCACCCAGATAACCTTTTTGAAGAAGAACCTTTCAAATCCAATGGATTGATTGTTTGGCCTGATTTCTGGAAAAGAACTACGTCACCAAATTACTATGAAATTGCAGGCTCGTCTCTTAGCGAAAACAAACTATACGATAGATATAATGCCATAACTGGTACATATGAAATAATTGATCCTAAAAATTTGAACGTGAATGAAATACCTTTGCACCTAAGAAAAGGTGCTATTCCTGACCCCAGCTCAGAGTCAGGACAATTAATGGTCTCGAAAAAGACTCATATTAAGCCACTTTTATTGGCGTTGTATTATAATTTATTTGGGCCCACTCATTTTTATCCACTCTTCTCCCAAGGATCCGCTGGTGAAGGTGACAAGGAAACATTCATTGCTGCGACGGTAGCCTTGAAGAAACCATTCCATCAAGTTGCGCATTTTTTAAATGCTCTTGGTTATATGAAGTCTACGGGATTTGAAGGTACTGGAATGGGTCAATATGATCCTGTTGAAGATTATATGGTAAGCGTGAAGAAAAAGGCACTCGAAAATAAATCAGAAAAAGAACGGGAAGCATTGATTGAGAAAGATCCATTATTGAAGAACGGCCCAAGAATACTATTCGTTCATGCAAACTATCCCAAGTTGGATCCTTGGGCATTAAAATCCTCCGGTAAAATATTCGATGAAAATGGCAATAGACTCAGGTTATATGGCACAGGTGGTAGAAAGCATTTAGGACATGACTTTGAGACGGTCCAATGGACTAACATGAAATCATTACTATGTGAATTGAATATTCAAGTTGGTATATATAAAGACATAGATAGAGTCGAACTATGTCAAGAGATCAACGATCAATTGGACTACCTTAAATCAACCATATCTACATTAGAATAGTTTAGCATTTGCACATCTACCTTAATTTAATCTAACATTTTTATCATATTGTAGCCAACCTTTCGGTCTGAGTTACATACAATAACTACTCAGTATATGATGGATCATTGATCTATGCTATTCTTTATATTACTTTGTCGATCTGTTAATCAATTGTAATTTCTCTTAATGTCATGTTTTAGTAAGCGTTTTTACGTCGGCTCTCACATGATGCGACCTGGAAATCAACAACTTTCACCTGGAAATCAACAACTTTCACCTACTCGTACACGCTACAACAAGCAAAATACTTCACGTTTGCTACATACACATTAAGTATTACATATATATCCAACGATTCTATAATTTTAACATGGCTGTACAATTTTTGCTATTATTATCAAGACAAGGAAAGGTAAGGTTATCAAAATGGTATCAAGCCATTTCTCAGAAAGAGAAGTCTAAAATAACAAGAGAGTTGACAACGTTAATTTTATCCAGACGAGCTAAGATGTGTAACGTATTGGAATATAAAGATATTAAGATTATTTACCGTCGTTATGCATCGTTGTTTTTCATAGTAGGGGTTGAATCTGGTGACAATGAATTATTGTCGTTAGAAATTATACATAGATTTGTTGAACAAATGGATAAGGTATACGGCAATGTGTGTGAATTAGATATAATATTTGGTTTTGACAAGGCATATCATATTCTTGATGAATTACTCCTAGATGGATATATACAAGAGTCTTCTAAAAGAGAAGTATTGAAAAGAGTTGCGCAGCAAGATGAATTGGAGAACATGGATGAATTCGACAAAATTTTGGCATAACGGAGGCTTGATTTTCCCTTATGTTATATTTACGAACACTCCTAGTATCATATGTCCGGAGAATTAAAACTTCTCGGAATATATTGTTCTACATTTCATACCATGTTAACGTGCTATAGATTAGCTAGCTAATTAAAATCATTCATAGATTGTTCGGTTCCTTCATTCCTTACAAAACCTCAATATAAATGTAATAAGGTCATTGACCTGTTGCAATTTGCAAAAATCACAGACCTACGATTCGATTTGCCATAACTTTTTGGGTTCAGTTTCTAAATGTTTCTATTCATGAACCATTTAAATGAATGTCGATACATCGATACAAGGTTCTTTATACATATTACTGAATAACCATGCAGTCAAATGTAATATTTGGTATATTCACTTTTTGATATATAATTATGAGCTCTGCGAATATTTTTTCTATGTGATGAGATGAAAATTAAGTATATCATATATATTCTTCTAGCCTAATCTACAAGTATAATAACTGAATAATGTCAGACGAAGAAGACTATGATATTGCTGGATCTCTTGCCTTAGCGGGACCTGATTCGGAACCAGAATCAGATTTAAGTTCTGATGATGAACAAATACAAGATGAAATACTCTCTGATGGAGATGATACTACGCATAAGCCAAACAAGAAACAGAAGTTAGACAAGGGTAATTCGAAGCAAACCTTTCCTTCCTTGGAATTGTCTGATGACGAGGGTGAGAAAGAATCGAAAGATATGGCTTCCTATTTCGCTACAAATAACCCTCAAGCTAAAAAAGCTAAGAATGGTTCATTTCCTTCGTTTGGGCTTTCAAAGTTTTTGTTAACAAACATATCTAAAAAGGGTTTTAAACAGCCTACACCAATTCAAAGAAAAACTATTCCGTTGATTATGGAAAGTAGAGATGTAGTTGGTATGGCTAGAACAGGTTCTGGTAAGACTGCAGCTTTCACTTTGCCAATGATCGAAAAGTTAAAAAGTCATAGTCCCAAGGTTGGTGCCCGTGCTATCATTTTATCACCTTCGAGAGAATTGGCATTGCAAACATTTAAACAAGTTAAGGAGTTTAGTAAAGGTACTGATTTGAGATCTATTGTTTTGATTGGTGGTGATTCCTTAGAAGAACAGTTCTCGTCTATGATGACCAACCCAGATATATTGGTGGCTACTCCTGGTCGTTTCTTACACTTGAAAGTTGAAATGGAATTAGAATTGAAAACTGTAGAATATATTGTTTTTGATGAAGCGGATAGATTATTTGAAATGGGTTTTGCTGAACAATTGAACGAGTTAATTGCGGCATTACCATCATCTAGACAGTCCCTTTTATTTTCTGCAACTTTGCCAAGATCATTAATTGATTTCGCCAAAGCTGGTTTAACTAACCCAGTTTTGGTCAGATTAGATGCAGAAACCAAAATTTCTGATCAATTGCAAATGGGTTTCTTTTCTATAAGAAACAATGAAAGAGAAGCTAACTTATTATATATCATACAAGAAGTTATTAAGTTACCTTTAGCTACACCGGAAGAATTGAAAAAATATCATGATATGGAAAAGAGAGATAACGGAACTGATTCAGAAGCTGACGACGACGACAAAAATAACAAGAAAAAAAGGTTCAAATTTAAAAAAGAAAGAATGCCGCCAGCTAATATATTACCATCGAAACATTCTACTATGGTTTTCGTGCCTACCAAGCACCATGTCGAGTATGTTACAACGATGTTGAAAGATGCTGGGTATTTGGTATCCTATATTTATGGTACCCTTGATCAACATGCTAGAAAACAACAATTATATCAATTCCGTATTGGAATGACTAGTTTGTTAGTTGTGACTGATGTTGCTGCTCGTGGTATTGATATTCCGGTTTTAGCAAATGTTGTTAATTATACTTTACCAGGTTCTTCTAAGATTTTCATCCATCGTGTTGGTAGAACTGCAAGAGCAGGTAACTCAGGTTGGGCGTATTCAATAGTAAATGAAAAGGAATTGCCGTATCTATTGGATTTGGAATTGTTTTTGGGAAGAAAGGTTTTATTAACATCTATGCATGAAAAGAAATGTGAAATGATAAAACAGAAACAACCATCGAATTACGTTGAACCAAAAGTATCATATACGGATAGGTTAGTCTTGGGATCAATCCCTCGTGTTGATACTGAAACATTTCAAGAGTTATATGAAAATATATTAAGGAACCATTATGAATTAAGGGTTGTTAAGGGTGTCGCAACTAAAGGTGAAAAATTGTATTACCGTACAAGACAGGCAGCATCTCAAGAGTCATTAAAGAGATCGAAAGAAATTTTGCAAACTGGTAACTGGGATGATCAACATTTACTTTTTGGTCCAAACTTAGAGAAAGAGAAGGAAAACTTTTTAACCAAACTATTAAATAGAAGATCTAAAGAAACTGTATTTGAATTTAACAAAAAAGGTAATGATAAGGATGAGGATAGTTTAGTTGAATTTATGCATAAAAGAAGAAAGCAAATTGCTCCTATTCAAAGAAGAGCCAAGGAAAGAAGAGAATTGTTAGAAAAAGAAAGAATAGCAGGTTTAACGCATGGTATTGAAAATGAGATCTTAAAGAATGATGGTGAGATAGGTTATTCGACGGCAACTATTGAAGCTGATGAAGAAGAATTACAGGATGCATTTGAAGATGCAGATGAGTTAATTGAAAAAAAGAAGAGCGAAAAGAAAAAGAGTTTCAGAGATCCTCAACACTTTCTTTCACATTATGCACCAGCTTCTGTTATTCAAGATCAACAATTGTCATTATCTTCATCGTTTGCAAATGATGCTGCAAGCGCGACCTTTGATTTGGATAATGATGAGAAATTACGTGGAAATAAACAAGTCATGCAATGGGATAGAAAGAAAGGTAATTATGTTAATGCACACTCAACTGATAAGAAATTTATTATTGGCGAAAGTGGTCAAAGGATTCCTGCCACTTATAGGTCAGGTAGATTTGACGACTGGAAGAAACAAAGAAACTTAAAACCAACAAGAGTAGGTGCCATGGAATCTACACCTACAAATGGTAACGATAAGAGATTTAAACATAAAAAAGTTGCTGCTCCTAAATTACCGGATAAGTTTAGAGATGACTACCACAAACAAAAAGAGAAGGTTAAGAAGGCAGTTGATTCAGGTTTGCAAGTTAAAGGTTATAATAAACCAGGACAAAGACAAGAAATTAGATCTACCGAAGATATTAGAAAGTCAAGAGCAGTCAAGGATAAGAAGAGAGCTAAGAATGCTCGTCCAACTAAAAAGCGTAAATAGAATTCTACATTTATAATTTAATTGTTAAATAATTTTCATTTGAACATGTAATATATATGTTAACAATAAAACAATATGAGGCATTGATAGGATCCTCAATAGCAAAACAATATTAAACTAAAAAAAAAACCAAAAAATTTCAACGTGGAAGGATCATCTTCTTCCACCCCTGCTATATGGATGGTATCCTCTATTCCTATTTTGGTAACCACCTCTGCCTCTCGCATTACCCGAAGGACCTGAAGGTGGTGCTCTTCTTGGACCCTTTGGCAAGTTCATCCTTCTCGATGGTCCACTTGGAGTACCAGAACTATCTGATCCATTTTCAGGCTCCTGATTTTCTTGAGGCTCAGTGGATGCTTGTTGCTGAGGATTTAAAGGTTGTTCGGGTTGCTCAGTTTGCTGGTTATAGTCACCAGTATTACCTTGAGCTTGCTGTTGTTGTTGATACATATACCACTGTTGCATACGTTGCCAGTATTCTTGCATCATTTCTGGAGACATACCATTCATACCTTGACCATACGCAGCCATACCTGGTTGTTGATATTGCGCTTGACCGTATTGATTACCGTAATTACCATAATTATATGGCTGTTGTTGTTGTTGCTGTTGCATTTGATTCTGTTGATGTTGACCTCTTGGTTCTGCTCTCTTGACCTCCATCGACTTACCCTTCAAAGTTAAGTATTTGTTCACGGTCACTCTGTCGACTGCATCAGGTGAATCATACGTAATAAAACCAAAACCTCTTGATCTACCAGTATCCTTGTCAATCATCAATTGAGCGTCAATAATACTACCAAATTGCGAAAAAAAATCATTAAAATCTTTTTCGTTGACCATTGGATCAATACCACCAACGAAAATCTTACCGACTTTGTCTTGTTCTTCTCTGGCGATTGCTCTCTTAGGGTCAATCAATTTACCGTCTAAGATGTGGTCAGTTTTGATAACTTCGTCAACAGATTTTGGATCTTTGAAAGTCAAGAAACCAAAACCACGGGACTTTCCGGTGTTGTTGTCTCTCATAATAGTATGATCAATAACTTCACCATACTTGGTGAAATACTCAACCAATCCCTGTTCCGTGGTGTCCCAGTTGAGCCCACCAATAAACATCTTACCGTGGTCCTTACCCATATTAGAAGGTGGTAATTGCGGTGGTTGTGGTGGTTGCGGTGGTTGGGGAGGCAATGGCATGCCCCCTTGAAATTGTTGTTGCATCTGTTGCATTTGTTGGAAATCCGGCATTTGTGGTGGCTGTCCCGGCATCTGGCCTGGCATCTGGCCGGGCATTTGTGGTGGTGGTGGTGGAATAGCATTAATATCTGGCTGAATTGGAGCTGGAACTGGTACCACCTGTTCATGAGCTAATGTACCAGAAGCTGGTTCTTCTGCTCTAGTTTCCTTTGTTTCATTAGAAGCTGCAGCTTCTTGAGTTGAGGCGAAGGAAATTTCTTCCTTCTTGTCCTCAGGTTTGTCATTGCGAGTCTGTTCCTTCACTGTGGTAGACTTATCATCGTCGCCGCTATAACTATGTTAGAAAACTCATTCTGAAATCTGAAACGATCGCCAACAAATATCTGGAAGCGAGTATGGAAATCTGTTCAAGCATCTTCACATCTGGTGGTGCATTATTCACATCCAAAAAAAATACATACTAGATATCTTCGAAAAGGGCTTCATCATCATCATAGGAAGACATGGCTAACTATTGGAACTAACTAATATACGGATAAATAGTATCAAGACAAACTAAGTTTATTGAAATATGGAAATTGTATAAAACTAAACAAAAAATCTATGTAGTAGATACAAGTCAATTTTTTAGATATTTGGAATTTTTTAATCAATTAGTCACTTCAATTGAATACTATATATATTAGTTGCTTTTATATGGATTTATCAATAACTTTGTCTAAGGAAAAGCTTTCTATTAAAAATCCAATCCAACGCCATCGTCAATTTTCACCAACGAAAGAGTGGTAGTGTGTGGCTCAAATTTTATGTGCAGATGCAAGAATAGTAAGGGCCAGCGATACAGAGATAGATTGGATAGAATTACACGATACTGGGCGTGGGACGTGGATGTTGAGAGGATAGCGGACCGGTACATTATGCTTGAATCTTTAATTTTTTTTGGGACTCTATGAGGTACTGTTGGTTATCATACCTCATGATGAGTTTCGACCCAAAGATCACCACTTTGCAGCTATTAGACAACTAAATATAAAAAAGGGTGTTGGGGTTCCTGTAGGCGCAATTTTGGGGCTGGTGGAACGAGTGTTTTTTTTTTTCAAGTATGCATGTGTAGGAGGATTGTTGTCTAAATTGAGTGTCAGTAGTTAACAGTTTTCTAGATTATTTGCAAGTATCGTGAGAATTCGATAAGTGGTTCAGTAAACTCGTCCATATCTTACATTATATCGTCTATTGAGCGGAATGAAACGTACGACTGGACATCAGTAGATCCAGCACACGATCCATAGTGTACAGAAATTTTGTGGCCTTGGAGTAGGGGTATTTGCAGTAATTGATTAACGGTTAAGCGAGCCGCATCATTTTTTTCCAACATTCGAGATGATCTTGAATCTGGCATTTGAAGATTAAGAATAGTATACATCAGCATGAAGGAGTACTTGATATACTTTGCTCAGGCATACCCCAACTTCAGAAGAGCCGAGTTGGAGTCGTTATCCGATTATTACAGGGTTCCCATTGACTTGTCTCATCATGATGAGAATAATCCATTCTTGATAGTGAAATTGGAAAACGACGACCAGGCCCGCAAAATTATGGAAAGGTCCATATTGGGTCGAGGCATATATGAGTTGTGGGGTCAAGGAAGTACATTGGAGGAATTACATGAAGATGTCAAGAAGAGGTCAAGTGACAAGTTTGACGAATACAAGCAAGTCTCGTTCAAATTCGACTTCATTGGATACATGGGTAAGAGAAGCAGCAACGAAAAGTTCGAGATGATCGAGTCGTTCTCGTACTTGGCATTTGAAGGGCCTATTAGAATGAAGAACCCAGATACAATTTTCAACGTGCTAGAAGAATACCACGTTCACGGCACCGAAAGGGCTACAGCACCGATAAATATGTGGTTTGGTAGACAAATCCAGTTGAGTGCAAGGTCAGAAAACACCTTGGATAAATACGACTTGAGACGTAGAAAGTATATCGGGACCACGTCGTTCGACGCCGAGTTATCCTTAGTCAGCTGCAATATAGGTCAGGTTGGGCCTGGCAAAATAACATACGATCCTTTCACGGGAACGGGCTCCTTCTTGGTCGCAGCCGCTAACTTCGGGGGATTACCCATTGGATCCGATATAGATATTCGTATATTGCGAGGCAAGAACGACAAGTGCAACATCATGGCCAACTTTAAACAATACGGCACAACCTTGAATTTCTTGGACATATTGACCATGGATTTCACCAATAATGCATTTCGTTCTGACTTGAAAATCGATACCATTGTTTGCGATCCTCCTTACGGAGTTAGAGAAGGGTTGAAGGTGTGTGGAGCAAAGGACCCAGAAAAGGCTACAGGCCGAGAAAACGTAGTGATAGATGGAGAAAAAGCTCACTTGAGAAAGGACTTCATCCAACCCAAGAAACCATACGAATTGTCCAATTTATTGGATGACTTATTGAAATTTGCGGCCGAAAGATTACCGTTAGATGGTAGACTCGCATTCTGGATGCCTACAGCAAATGATGATTTCGAACCGAATCTAATCCCACAGCACGAAAACTTGGAACTCGTATATAACTTAGAACAAGAATTCAATAAGTGGTCCAGACGGTTATTGGTCTACGTTAGAAGGGATAAAGATTTCAAAGGCGAGACCTCGAATGGGTTGAGAGCAAACCAGATAAAAAATTTCAGAGACAGATATTTTAAGGGGTTTAGCCAAAAGTCTAAATAGCTATGTACAATATTTGTAAGCATTATACCTGTAGAGGTTATAATACTGTAGCTTTACAACTTGAAGCCGTCTAATTGGATATTGAATGTATGCATTTAAAGATTACATACATGCGAGAATTTTGCAGCAGTTTTATGAACTTAATGCGATTATGCGACTCTCCGTTGCGCCAATAATAAGAATACTAAAGTTAAACCTAATCATTTGGAGCTGTGCCGACAATTACGTTAGGCTCGTTGGTCCTCTAATGTGAATAAACTCTTAAGCGGGCCCGTTCAAAGGGCGGTTGAAATCCGTTGCTACAATTCAAAAAACTATTTAAGGCTGGTGTGTTTACTACTTCTGTCGAGAGAAATCTAATAATAATCATATTTTGTCAATTATAAATTTATTGCACAAAATGGCACCTCCTACTATGGTTGAAACTTCTGTTAGACACGAATTCCGTCCTACCGTTACGGACGATGAGGTAGTTAGAATGTCTTCAGATGCTGCAAATTCCGATGTTAAGTTCGCTGACTGGGATAACTTTAAGTTCACACCTATTAGAGAATCTACGGTTTCTCGTGCAATGACCAGTCGTTACTTTGCGGACTTAGACAAATATGCCGAATCAGATATTGTTATCATTGGTGCCGGGTCCGCCGGGTTATCAGCCGCGTACGTGTTGGCTAAGAACCGTCCAGAGCTTAAGATTGCAATTATTGAAGCTGGTGTCAGCCCAGGCGGTGGATGTTGGTTAGGTGGTCAATTATTCTCTGCCATGGTCTTGCGTAAGCCAGCACACCTTTTCTTGCAAGAATTGGGTCTTGAGTACGAAGATGAGGGCGATTACGTTGTTGTCAAACATGCCGCATTTTTCATGTCAACCTTGTTATCCAAGGTCCTTCTGTTCCCAAATGTTAAATTATTCAATGCTACGGCAGTTGAAGATTTGATCACTCGTCGTGACGAAACCACCGGTGAATTAAGAATTTGTGGTGTTGTTACTAATTGGACTCTCGTTTCCCTTAACCATGATACTCAATCTTGTATGGATCCTAACACTATTAATGCTAACGTTATCCTTTCTGCATCTGGTCATGACGGACCATTTGGTGCAGGTAGTGCCAAACGTTTAGACAAGTTAGGATGTATCAAATTGGGCCATATGAGAGGTTTAGATATGAACAGTGCTGAGGATGCAATTGTCAAAGGAACTAGAGAAGTAACTCCGGGTTTAGTTGTTACAGGTATGGAATTGGCCGAGGTAGATGGTTCTAACAGAATGGGTCCAACATTCGGTGCAATGGCTCTTTCGGGTGTTAAGGCCGCCGAAGCTGTCTTAAACGTCTATGACTTAAGAAAGAAACAGAACAAGCATTAAGAATACTCTCGTTTATAGCTGTTTTATATTGAATGATACACACTTCGAAATTATTTCATGATTGCAAAAATCAACATTATTTAATACTAATACATGAACGTTTATCAATCTAACTTTTGGTGAATAATTATTGTACTGAGCGTAATTTGCGGCCCATAAAACAAAACAGCTAAACCAGAATGATGGAAGAAATCTTCCATACTATTTCTTTGACCCGCCTTAGGCCAGCCAATTAAATTATTTTTATCATAAATCATGAAGTCACATTGAGCTTTTTCATCGGTCCACCTCTTATTTTTAGTAGCCCATGCATCGATTTCAGGCTGAGTCAAAATGCCGACACTTTTAGTTATTGGAGGCTTCAGTCGAGGGCCTGAAAATGAACATCCGGTCGTCGAACAAGATGATAAAGCAAACTTATAGGACCGGCCGTAGTTAGCTATACCACCGTATGTTTTACCTATTTCGAACCCGGTCATATCTAACATTCTGAGAGCTTCAACGACCTCTGTTTTATCAGTGTGGCATCTAATCACGTTGTCGCTGTTTGAATCCCAAGTTCCACGCATATCATATGCCATGAAAACTTGATAGTCTATGTGTTTCTGCATATCTTTAATTGGAAAGTTCTTCAAATACCAATAAGATGCTGGAATGGTAATAGATAATGTCTTACGTGACGGTAATTTAAATTTTATAAGCTTCAACAATTCCAAATACCTCTTACCATCATTCTTATCGTCCACCGGAATATTAGGAATATCAGGTGCATTAGGGTATTCCCAAACCAAATCAATTCTATCTAAATTATACTTCTTTAAAAAGTTAACCAAGTTCGTAGCAAATTTTTCTCTGCTATTGTCAGCAACAACGTTTATAAATATCTGGTATGTGGAAGGTGAGATACTGAATTCCCATTCCCCCGAAACTAGCTATCTTCTTGCTGTTTATTTTCAAAAAAAAGGCTAGCCTTTATTTGGGAGTCGTCTAAAGTTAAGTCGCCTTTAATATGAACAACGAATAATGGACAGTGTAGTAGTCCTTCAAGACTTTAGGGTCGGTTTTTGTCTTGTCGTTACTGTCCAACAAATAAACGATTCTTTTAAAGTCAGATCTGGTGTCCATATGAATTTTACCGTATCCACAGTTGGAAACGCATCCGGTTGTACCAAGTGATCCAATGGGACTGTCAGTTTTCGTACAAAAGTCAGACGTCAAGCCACAAAAACCGTACTGACTACGACATGCGTTCAACGGAAACTTGACGTCGGAACCGTCTTTCGAAGGACCACGTTCCGCGAGCTTGTTGAACGGAGCAATTGGTGGCGTAGCGTCACTAACACACACCTTGTCGCCGGCCCAAGGATGGCCGTTGTCACATCCCATCCACCCGAACGTGTTTTTGATCCACTTCATAATATCGTTTTTACTAATGGAAAATGTTTCCATCATAAACTGGCACGATTCTCCCGATACAACGTTGTGTGAATAGCAAGAACCATCTTTGTTCTTTCGAACATGGACCTTAACCATTCGTATCTGTAGATTAGAAGCCGCAATGTTATTCAAATTCTCCTGTGGATAAGGGAATGCAAAGTTTAATAAAAGAAAGGATGCAGTAATTACTGCAAAAAAAATCATAAATGCATTTTTATATCACGAACACAGAATAAGCCATGAGATAATTATAATGAGGAAACCGTGAAATTTAAATAGTACCAATGAAGGGTACATCCTCTGGGTTAAGGTGGAATTTCAATAAACAAAACTCCTTCATTTGTCAATGAAAAATCGTGATTCTATGTTAACAAATGAAGTGTCAATATTTACACCAAAAATTTTCAACGCTATCGCGAGACATTCTGCCGACATTGATAGAACCGAAATTGATCTGAATCTAATTACTTGAAGACCATATAAGTAATTCATTAGACAGCCAGCAATACAGGATGACCGATATCCTTAAGTACGTATTTGAATGAAAACGCACGTTATCTATTTTACATGTTGAACAAATATACTAACGGATTAGAATCACCAATACTAATCCCCGTGGGATTCCAGAAGCACCATTTATAGAAAAAGTGGAAAACTACGTCAAGAATCCAGATGTGGATTTTGACAAAGTTATTTCCGCTTTCCAAGACCGTTTGCAACAATACAAGTTCATGGAGGTATCCAAAAAGCAGCAATTGGGTGATTTGAACGTTAAAATACCCGACATCGAAAAGAACTTGGCTGTCATAAATCATATCAAAGAAACGAAGAAGAACGACGAGGAAGAGGACAAGGTTATCGAAACCAACTTCGAATTGAACGACACGTTATACACGCGGGCGACGATCGATGCGTCGAACTTAGGGTCGGTGTACTTATGGCTCGGAGCGGAGGTCATGCTAGAGTACCCGCTCGACGAGGCGATTGAGTTATTGAACGACAGGTTGAAGAGCAACAAGGAACAATTTGGGCTTGTAAAAGAGGATTTGGAGTTCTTGAAGGAGAACATCACCACTATGGAAGTGAACACCGCCAGATTATACAACTGGGACGTCGAAAGAAGAAAGAAGTTGAGGGCCTCCGAGGAAGAGGAAGAGGAAGAGGTTGAGAAATGAAGATTCCGACTAATCTGCTGCTTTTAATATATCGATAAATATTTAATGCATTATTTGTATATACTATATGCGTGAGTCCGATGTAGATTACGTTCTGAACGTGTCCAAGAACTGGCTGCCCAACGGGCGTACGGGGGTCTCAGCTCTGATTTCGTGGGCATGGTTATTGCTTCTGCCCTCGTCTAGAACCTCTTCGGCGTCCTCGTCCGCTGCCAGCTCATTGGTATTTGCGTTGGCCGAGTTGATGGTCTGGTAGCCACCACTGCGTCTGCCCCTGACGAGGCTGCTGACAAACTTGCGAGAGTTTGCAAACAACTCGAAGATAGACACCGGTAGGAGCCAGCTTCTGGTCCCTGGAAGCAACTCGTTGGCATGCAATTTTCCAATGACGATCCCCACTACACACGGTATAATGGACCCGATGCCGTGGTTGAGGAGTAATAGGGTATATATGACATGGATCTGGAAGTGGTTGGTGAGCACGAGCTCCTTGCTGGAGTTGGACGGGTGCACCTCACCGTCATCCCCCAAGGTCGGTCTCGCCAACAAGATCTTGAACCTGTACGACGTGGGAATATATGCCCCGTAGCAGATGTACAACGACGACAAAATCCCCAAAGGCCCCAGCACCACCAGGTTGAACACGGTGGCGTGGTACTCGCCGTCGCCCCTTCCGCCTCCCACAAAAAGCGACAATAACGACGCCCCGGCGTTCACCCCCATCTGTCCCAACACCATCACCACGAAGCACACGATCGCGTTGTACATCGCAAACATCACCACCAACGACATGTACCTCCGCTGCCCGAAGAACCGCTCCAAGTTCTTGTACTGGAACCAAAGCAACACGCACAACATGTAATCCGACTCGTTGACCACCGACATCTGGTACGTCGCTATCCTCCAGTACTGGGCGTACTCCAACACGTACGGGTCGATCGCCAACCGCACGTAATGCTTCATCTGCATTATCGAGAGCACCAATGCCACGACCGTACTTGCAATGCATGCTGCCTTGGACACAGGCGTATTGTTGAACCCTCTTATCGGTGTTAGTTGCGCCATGTCTGTGTTCCCTTATCTGTTTGCAAGCGTATTTCTGTTACACTTATTCACTCTCAGTGTTCGTTGTGTCCAATCCCAATTAACCAGTCTCTCTATCGCTTGTTCCACGTTACCAATATACCGACTTATCAACTGTTTGTGCCCGTATTGGTCTTCCAATGTCTGCCGCCACTCCGTTTACTGATAAACACTTTCCCCAGGTCGATATCACCAGGGTTTCAGCCCCATACCATCATATGATTGTAGACCAAAAAGTGAAAAATTTCACCGAAAAACGAAAGTGACACAAACTCAATTTTTTTAAAATTTTTTCAGCAGTCCATCCCTGCGAGAAACGTTGGACATAATAGTTTATAACGCTTTTCACTCTTTAGATTGTTTTATCATTACAGGTCAAAGTAACTAAACATGGGTAGAGATCACACTTCAAAGCAACACGAAAGATCTGGTCACAGACAAGCACCAAAGTCGGACAATGTCTACTTGAAATTATTAGTTAAGTTGTACTCTTTCTTAGCTCGTATGTATACCGTTTAATAAGGATTCACCAAAAGAAGATGTTATGATAAACCACTCATTTCAGGAATAGACGTTCGTGGAAACACACAAGTGTCGAGGAGAAACTGAGAGGTGACGAAGTAATGAAAGTTTGAAGTCAGATGAAGGCCCGGACAGACCAGCACACATCCGAAAGGAGTCCGTCGACATCTTGCACCAGTAGAGACACTGGTAAGAGCAAGGTTCGGGCTCGGGTGGGTCCTCTGGGACCCACAAGGAGACAGCGAGGTGTGCTGACAGACGTCGAGCCATATGCCCCGTGATGGTGGGAGTCTGCTGGTGATGCAGCGACTTGCCACGGCCATGGGAAGCCATTCTGCGAGTGCATGGCACAAACATTTATTCTGTAAATGTGGTGTTTACTGTGCGTCTTCTGAGCAGAAACAAGAATCTTATACTAACATGCTGCAGGTCGTACCGATGCTCCATTCAACAAGGTCATCTTGAGATCATTGTTCTTATCCAAGATCAACAGACCACCAGTGTCTGTCTCAAGAATCGCCCGTGCCTTGAAGCAAAAGAACACCGCTGAAAAGACCATCGTTGTTGTTGGTACCGTCACCGACGACAACAGATTGTTGGAATTCCCAAAGGCAACCGTTGCTGCTTTGAGATTCACCGCCGGTGCCAAGGCCACTATCTTGAAGGCTGGTGGTGAAGCCATCACTTTGGATCAATTAGCTTTAAGAGCTCCAAAGGGTCAAAACACCTTGATTGTCAGAGGTCCAAGAAGCGCCAGAGAAGCCGTCAGACACTTTGGTTTCGGTCCTCACAAGAACAAGGCTCCAAGAATCCAATCCACTGGTAGAAAGTTCGAAAGAGCTAGAGGTAGAAGAAGATCAAGAGGTTTCAAGGTCTAAGTTAGATAGCTTATGTACTTTTATAAGACGTTTAGTCCTGGTTCTTTAATTTCCTTTACGAGCTCACTAATTTGTGTTTAGTGTATAATATAAAATATAAGTTTCTGAGTTGATGTACATTACGGTGTAGAACCTAATGGCGGTCGCCTGACCACACTCATTGCAGCGTACACCGTGCGGTCCCCGTAAACCTGCGCCATACATCTACAGTCGACATAAGCCTACGCCAGCGACGGGGACAATAGACATAATCTTCCTCGCTGATCGTGCGACTAGATAACCGTAATCCATGTAATCCATGCCCCTGTCCCAATTTGCTGCCTCTTGCCCCATTTTAACGACGTTTTTGACCCGTCGTCGCCTCTTTGTCGTACCTACATCTGTTCACTCATATTCGCCATCTCCGTCCCATCCTACCCACAACTTGTCCAGCTTCTCTGCCCATTCAACACTGGGTCCTGGTTTTTGCATCTATTTGGCGTACTGTGACTGCTTTTCGATTACCCAGCGTAATCATCAGCATATGTGTACTTTACAACACTAAATAATTTTAGTGACACAAACTCGCATCGCTGCGAAAAATTCTATTCACTTTCGGTCTCACTGCGTAGGAATAATGTATCGATACTGAAAAAAATTTTAAAACTAGACACTAAGTGGTATTATACTTACAACCCAATACATATAACAAAAGAAAATATGCCAGGTGTTTCCGTCAGGTAAGTGTTGTCGTAACCAACAGATGATTAACGAAAGATTGCCCACAGGATAAATGGAGATTGGAGGAAAAGTAGACCGTTTTGATAACGAGAGCCCCAACCAACGACGAAAAAGTGAAAAATTCAATAAGACGTCAAAGTGCAAGATATGAGAAGTAGAGAGACCGTGCGGAATATGAAGCATGTAGACCAGGGGATTGGTGATGTTTTGAAAGTGGTAGCGAGAATAAGAATCGGTGGTGGGTAGTGAGAAATCAAAGCGAAAAGTTTTTCACCATTCAGTACCGACGATAGTGGAGACGAAAAGCACCAAAAGAAACCATGTGTGAAAGAGACGGGCGTGGCCAGATAGACTGGGCAATTTTTGTTAAATCAAGACGAATATGGGCAATAGAATACTAACATGCATTATAGAGACGTTCCAGCTCAAGAGTTCATTAACGCTTACGCACAATTTTTACAACGTCAAGGTAAATTAGAAGTTCCAGGTTACGTTGACATTGTCAAGACTTCTGCCGGTAACGAATTACCACCACAAGAAGCCGAAACTTGGTACTATAAGAGAGCTGCCTCCGTTGCCAGACACATCTACTTAAGAAAGCAAGTTGGTGTTGGTAAATTAAACAAATTATACGGTGGTGCTCTTAACAGAGGTTTCAGACCACACAAGCACGTTGACGCTTCTGGTTCTATTAACAGAAGAGTTTTACAATCTTTAGAAAAGATCGGTGTTTTAGAAATTTCTCCAAAAGGTGGTAGAAAGATCTCGGAAAACGGTCAAAGAGATTTAGATCGTATTGCCGCTCAAACTTTAGAAGATGACGAATAAATCATTTAATTGGTGTCCTTTAAATGTTAATTAAATGGTGTTATTTTATTTTTTTAAGTTCTCTTATTTTCTCTAATTTTGTATTTAATAAAATTAGCAAAACCGCATTGTAAAATATTAATTTATGTTGTGTTTATCTAAAGAATACCCTGTAGCATAAGGCGACCATTATACTCATAAATCATTTATTCGTTACATATATATACGCAATGTAATTCTATCTCTATTTGCTAGATCTGTTCCATTAAGTCAAACGCGCAATTAGCAACCTGCTGTCCTTCTCTCTCACGATATAGTATACTAACTTCTTCTTCCAATCCAATCCATTTCAATGGTGCTTGATCGGGTAGCGATTTAATCCACAATTTGTATGCTTCTGTGGATATTCCTTCGGGAATATGCAATTGCGTCCCAGTTTGCATCGTCAACTTGTTTTCAACCATGTTAAAGCTGCTATCGAATGCCTGTATCTTGAATATCTGGGTCGCTAAATTGGTGATATATTCCAAGTCGGACTTATTGTCAACTTGGCCACCATATGTAATATCACCAATTAAGTAACTTAATTCTTCCCATGGTATTATTTCAGGCGATATATTAGACCTTCCATCATTGAATGGTGATAACAACTTTTTGATCATATGAAGACCCGAAGCAAAATCTGAATCATTTATATCGTATTTTTTTGTAAATGACATAGGTGTATATCTCAACCTTTCTTGAATCAATGAATGGAACCACGATAACAAGAAACATATATGCCTGTATTCATTAGTGCTATCAGCTAGGATTTCAGGTGGTATCGAATTATAAGTTTCATTAACAATGTTTTTCAAACCTGGCTCATTTTCAAACATAAGTATCTTTGATTTACTAATCAATGCTGCCGGAATGTCTGACGATAAATTACAACTCATGAATACCTTGAAATCTTTATGTGTTGATAACGACTCTAATTTCTTATCAAGGTAGCTTAACCAAGTCGGGGACATCTGTACATTCTGAATCAATATCCAGATGCCGCTTTTAGCCGCTAAATTTATTTCCTTATTGGCTATTTCAACACCTTCTTTTGATCCCATCGACACAACTAGTAATTTATTATTCATACGACGAGCTACTTGCTCCACCTTATATGTTGCATCATAACTCTCATGCGATGCCAAAATTATAGGGCCTTCGTGTCCAGTATGAGGTGAAATCCAATCCTGCAAGTCGTACTTAGAACTGATTGGGCCAATACCTGTAAATAAAAATGAAGCGAAGTCATTGAAGGCATCCATGAATGAATCCCTTTTATCGCTGCTAGATACAACTAATGACTTGATAATGTTAGTTAATATCACCAACAGTTCATTGTCACCATTGAGAGAACGAACTTTATCAATTGCTGCTTCGGTGTAAGTTTCGGTCGTTTCATAAGTTACCAAAGCTGAAGTGAAGATATTGTTTAATGAGTCCACATATTTTCCAGTCCCAATGGATTTTAAGATTTGAACAAACGTATTTTTGAACTGTTGACCGATTTCCAATGTGTAATAGCTAACGGTCATCGCAACTGCAAACATGAGCTTGTCCAAATGTTTTAATGAAGGCGCAATTCGTGCGTACGATTCTCTGTATAGTTCCTTAATAAATGAAGCAATGTCAATGTCATTAGGACTAGCTTTCAAAACGAAGATGAACATAGAGACATATGTCTCGAGTGAAAAATGGTATAATTTGTTGAGTCGATTCATTTGCTTCATAATCTTAAAAATAGCAGATGAATGCTTTGCAATATCATAAAATTTGTTTCTCTCATCTTCAACGGCTTTCATAACATTGTTTGATTCACCTATTTTGACGTCTATATCAGTAGCTTCACCTTTTAATATCTCTAAAGTTTCAATAACTATATCATCGTCAAGAATATTTCCTGTGGAATCATTCAAGGAATTCAAGAGCTTTTCCTCGAGATCGTGTAAGCGAACTAAGTATTTTCCTTGCAAGGAAACCAGCTCAAGTCTCTTGGCCTCTATATCCGGTCTCTTGTTTTGCAATGTGGTGTTAAGAATCAAGTTCTCAAGGCTACCTGTCGTGACGGTAAAGTTAATGATAGATGTTCTCGCTGCAACAAATGGAGATAGTACTATCAGTGAATCTCTAGTATGTAATATCAATTTGAATTCAGGAGAATAGTCTATTTCTCGGTTAGCAAGCTTTATCATCATACGGCCGCCATTTCTATAAATCTCGTTTCTCAAAACCGAATCAAGAATTGGATCAAAATATTCGGCATCCTGGATCAACAATGTACCCCCAAATCGTATCTCATTTTCTAATTGTTTTACAAAACTGTCATTCAAGAAACTAGTAACAGATAACTTTTTGGGAATAAAAGATTCAGACAAAATTGCGGGCACCTTGGATGACGGATCAATAATAAAAGGTATTTTCGATGTCTTCAATATAGTAAAATTTTCGACATTTAGATCGTCGTTAGGTAGGCCACAACGTTTCCAATTCAATATCTCGTCACTACCGGTTAAATATCCTGCAACTGTGACACCTTCATCAAAGTTTATTCCACAATCGTACAACCTATTTCTCCATTCTTTCGTAAGTATCATACGATCTTTTTGATCATAGACACCGGCGTATATTAAAAATGCTGCTGTTAAGATTGCATTTCCAACTAAGCGTTCTCTTAGGAAGCCAAACTTTTCGATACTCGATTTCCATCTTTCTCTTTCAGCAGTTAAATTATCTATCAATTTTAAACTTCTCTTTACTTTGGATTCAACAACCTTCATTTCAGATTTTATGTTTTCAGCTTCTCGAATCAAAGAACTATAGTTATCTTTATATTGTTCTATACTTTCTTCCAATTCATGAATCATTTCATCAATCGCTCTTAATTGAGCTTTGGTTTTCTTCTTTTGTCCCTCTAAAAGAAGAACCTCTTCTCTGAGTGGGCCTATCTTACCAAGAATAGAGGAATACGCAAGCTGTGCTTGGATCCATTGTACCAAAGGACCACAAGCTTTACTAGCCCTATTTACAGCTTCATAGTTGTAATCTCTCCTAGAAAGATACGCGGTTTCCATGTACTCCCTTATATTTGGAGTCAATTGCAGTTCGTTATCATATGCTACTATATTTGAGATAAAATCGTCACGACGAACTATTAATTGAACGTCTCTCCAATTCGATACTTCATACCCAATCAATATACAAACTGATTCCATTGTCATTTTAACAGCAGCAGGAGGATTTGACATACTTCTGATTTCTGTTAGATGTTGTTTCTTTATATTCTGGACACCTCTTTGAGCCTCCAAAACAGCCGGTTCTGCAAGTTCTAAGTCCCCTGTCACCTTTACTTTACGCTTCTCAATTTCAACTTCTTGCTTAGCAAGTTCTTCTTGAGTGGCTACCGAAAATTCTTGTTTCCGTTCAGCTTCATTCTGTTCCGTAAGCATTCTGCTTAGCATTGCTTTGGCTTCCTTATCTTTAATCATCAAATATTCCTTCTTCTCAGAAAGATTGAGTTTCAAATCATTGACTTGTAACACTGTTTCTCTAAGTTTATCTAACCCTGTAGTGATATGACGTTGATTCTCTTCCAAGTTGAATTGCTTTTCATTGAATATTCTAATAAATTCTCTCACAAATGACATAATTCGGCTTGGTGGCTTCTTCAACGATAAAGATGCCTCGTAATCGACCCCAATGCGATGGAAATATATAATGGTATCGACGATCACACCCCTGATTCCCGTTACCTTCGGCAAGCTAAATTTCTCGAACGAATCAGGAATAACGTAATTTGACATGTCGAGAGGTACTGAACCAAGTAATGTTGATATAATATCATATAACGATTTGTTTGACCAATCACCCATCCAACTAAGGACACACCTATTGAATAACGCGGGAGACGAAACCACTTGAGGTCTATTCACATTATTCATCTCGCTAAGAGTGAATATGACATGTATGTTTTCAGAAACTTGCTTGGTGAACCAATCATAAAGTTCTTCGTTTGAATCTAAAAGTAAATTTTGTGCATGAGCCTGATCTGAACACAAGCTCATTAAGTTATTGAACTCGTCGCCTTCAAATAAACCAGGAATCTCTGCATTTGCAAGTAAGGTGTTCATACGCTCAATGAAGGACGTTTCAAGGATACTTGATTCATCAATAATAAAACATATTTTTTCACCAGTTGCACATCTTGTAAGGATTTGTCTTAAAGTGGTATCAAAATCTAATAAACCATAATTCTTGCTAACATTCAATTGAATGACTTTTAATCCATTCATCCATGCAACAAACTTGGTTAACATTGTTTTACCACTAGTACAAGGCCCAACTAAGATCATATGTCCTTGGGGTTGCCTTAATGCTCTATCAATTCTTAACGAATGATCCAATAAATCTTCGTATAATACTAAATCGACTTCAATTTCCTCTTCACTAAAAACCCTGAGCCTTTCTGTGAGAAAAGAACGAAGTTCATTCTCATCAATAGACTCGTAGACTCCCGTCAACCAACTTGAATAAAGTACTGGCTCTTGTAATGCTAAAAAACTATCCACATTAGGGAAATGTTTCATAACTACACTTTTGAAAAGTTTTTTTGTCCAGTCTCTTTCAGAGTCACATACTAGTCTATCATAAAAAAGCCTCAAGCCTTCATGGTACCATAATCTGATTAAATCTTGTAAATTTGAGTAATCTGAAACTTTCAATGCTTCTAAAATACCTTTGCACCATCGAGTTAATTCACGAGGAGAGTATATATAGTGGTCTTGTAAATCTGATGTCAACTTTTCTTTGGTCTGTAAATAAACATCAATCATTGAATCAGTGAGTGTTTTGGTATATCCTCTAAGATTTGGCGCACATTTCATAACTGCCAAATTAAATGTTTGGTAAATTTGATGCAAAGAACCCTTTCCAGGATAATCAACCATTATTAACGATAGGTGGCGCAAGAAACGATTAGAAAGTATATTACGCCCTGGATCATTGGGTGAATTACAAGCACCGACAAACTGAATATTTGATAGTTTAACCCATTGTTTATCTCTAATGTTCCAGAATCCTTTATGTTCGATCATTTGACGTATCAAAGAGATAACTCTTTGTGTGCCATATTTATCAAACCCAGGCAAATTTATTTCATCACAGAAGACAACAACCCATTTGCCGTTGATTTTTGGAGCAAGAATAGCACCGTTATTGGTTTTTCTGTAATAACAATAATGTTCTAATGATTTCATGAGCGACTGAGGTGTCAGCTCTTTTGAAAAGTTGAGAGATAAAACATCTAAATTTGGTGATTTTCTCAAAGCCTCCAATAACGTCATTGTCTTACCGGCCCCTGGAGGACCACATAATAATAAAGATTTGTGCTCATTTAAAATTGAATAAATCAAACTTTCATGTCTTACCGTGTCCAACGTTGGAATAACTGTACTGGGATTAACAACATGCTGGGGCTCTAGATCTACACTTTGAACCTTGCGATTCAAATTTTCCCATTCGCAGTCTGGAAGAGCTATATCATAATCAATCCAATTCTCAATTCCTTTTTCGTCTCCGATTTCATGCACCTCTGCAAAACATTTTAAATGTGATATAGTTTTCCCAAACTCTTCTCTCTCAGAAAGCGGGACATCCCCTGCAAAAGCCCACGTAAGCGACAAAGCTGCCGCCTTTGCAATGTACTTCATGGTGTTGTCCATAGGAACACCTTTGTTTTTTAGGGAATAGTTAATAAAACGGCGGCAAAACGATTTAAGTAATGTAAAGAATGTATCCAATGCTCTATGTATTGTAAAATTCATAATATGATTTAGTCTCTTAGATTCATTTATAATAGTATGCAAATCATTATAACTTATAACTTGCTCAATTTGATTAACCAATTGGGTATATAGGGGACGAAGATCATCATTGTCGCCCATTAAGTCATCATTGACTTTTATTGGAGATGAGGATAATTCAAAAAGCAACTTCTTAAATAAGATATCGGTTGTAACTAATGATGAGTCGAACCAAATCATACCGCATCTACTAATAGTAGCTGGCGTTGTATACTTCAAATTATCAACTTCAAATATTAGTCTCATATTTCCCGGCAAGGAAAGGCGCTCACCGTTTGGTAATGTTAAAATCTTGTTATCATCTAAAACACTATTAAGATTTTCAACCCATTCCGGATCAATATCACCATCAAAAATTATCCAAATTTTTTTAGATAGTTCACCTCTTAGATTATTTTTAATTTTTCTTAAAATACTTGTAAACAAGCCGTCAGTCCAATCACGAGTAATGATATCTAAAGAACCATAAATGTTTTCTTTAGACATGACTTTGCAGTCAATAACGAATGACATACTATCAACATTCTCTATATTTGAAGATGATTTTAAAACCAGTTTCCAAATTGTAGATTTTCCAGAACCTGATTCCCCAACTAGCATAATGCCATGATTATTATTCTGAATCTGATATAATTGTAAAGCTTTGGTAATAAAATTCTCGGTTATGACCACTCCTGTATCTTCTCCATATTTCTCGAGTTGTGTTATAAATTTACTATAATCATGTGTATCATAAGTAACGTTTGGAAAATATTTATCACGCAAATCTTTCAAGATTAATTCGTCTTTTTTTATTAATTTGGGAGTAATTGTTTCTTTTATACTTCGCAAAATCAATTTATTCTCGAAACTCTTATCATTCTCCATAGTCACATCTAAAGATCTTTTAATTAAACCACATCTAATCAATGTATTTTTTAATGCTCTCAACCCAAAATCGTAGTGGGGTTGCTTGGATGACAAATCTGCCATTTCTAAGAAAAACGGAACAATAGTCTTTGCCAATTCCTTAGAATAAATGAAACTTTGTGAGGTAAGTAAAACTTCTACTATAATCTCTAAGTCTGGTTTTTCCATTGAAAAACTCCTAAATAATTTTTTCAAATTTTCAGGCAACTCAGATCTGCCAACGTATCCAGGATTCATCGTAACAAATATACCAGTTTCAGGATCAATATTAATTTTCTTTCCTGAAATTTCAATCAAGTCATTAGGTTTGCTAAGTCCTACTTCAATGTTCTCAATTTGTGAAGATACAGCACTTAGATTACGTTCATCCAACCTATTGAATTCATCAAAACAGCCCCAACAACCTACTTTGCAAAGTCCTAATAATATTCTACCCATAGACGGAAAGTCAAATGACTCGTCGCAACAGAACACAAGAACCATCTTACCTAAATTGTGTCCAAGTGCTTTAACTGTTTCTGTTTTACCTGTACCAGCGGGTCCGAATGGGGAACCTCCAAGTTTTTGATCTAGTGCATGAGTCATTGTCAAAAAGCATTTATCGACTAACGGTGTATATGCTAATTTCTCAGGAATTCCTAGATATTCAAAACCATATAGGAATTCTGTCTTCGATTGCTTAATCTTTAAACTAGATAATAAATTATTTGAATCTTGGTCATAATAAAATAATTGTTGCGTATTCCAAATAAACGTTGTTCTGGAATGTGACTTAGAGTCAATTAATGGAATCAAAATATCTCTTTGGTGTATGAATTCGATAATCAAGTGTTCTACCTTCAACCTCTGAATAATTGAATGGTCAGATGATATATGCTGTGTTAAGACTTGAATAATTTTAAGACAATTATCCAAGCATTTCGGTAGGGTTTTAGCAGCAATAGCTTTTTCAATAATTTCAGTAAAAATAATTTGACAAACTATTGTACACACTTGAGCAGGCAATGAATCAATCATGCGAAATAATTTTGCTTCCTCCAGAATTTTAAAATCTTCATATATGACTCTGAAGTCAGAAATCGAATCCTTTGTCAACTTGGATAAGGTGAACATAACCTCTAATTCAAACTCTTTCAACCATTCGTTAATCCGTGGAAACTTGATAAGAGACACTGGGTTAGTTAGTTTGACCTTTTCGCTTTGTTCGCTATTAATAGCAGTTATCAAGCATAAATCTTTATCATAATCTACATGAGAAATACCAGCAAACATTTTTTGGAAATGCTTATTAATTCTAATCATGTCAGTCGAACTACCAATAATTTCCAATAAATCTTCATTACCAATGAAGTAAAATCTTGGAAATAATTCCCTTTGTTTCTCAAGGTATTCTGTTAAGGATTTTCTAATTTTAATCAAACTCGCTAATGCTTTCTCCATGGCCGGCTGAATATCGGTTATAGATAATACTTCAATTACCAAGGAATACTTGTAGATCCTTTTCAATAGGTTCAAAAATTGAAATGTAATATTATCAAATCTTGTGAATTCAATAGGCAAAATGTTTTTAATATCATTGTTGTCGTTGGTAAAAACTCCGTCTAAATACACCCACTGGCGTTGTACATCAATCCAAGTATCTAGTAAGACGGACAATTTGTTCAACTTGTCTTCTAAACCAATTATTTCTTGCTCAAAATTGCTATAATATGGGGAGTTTTTCATACTTGACAATGAATTAATATTGCTATTGCATTGATCAAAAAGGGCATCCCAATTTTTAACTAATCTACTCTTATTATTATAATTGAACATTTCAAACGATAGAGTTGACCAGTCTGATTTAATTTGGTTTATATTTTCTTCAATCGTTTGTTCATTATTCGCCTGGTTTAATATAGATTTTATAGTTAGCTCATTTACTGTAAAATTCAAATTCCAAATATCACGAACAGTTAAGATATCGTAGGATAAATCAGCAAACCCTAATCTATTTAACAATGTATCCCAATGACGCGGTTTCATAGAATCAGATTTTAAATTATTGATAACTGAAAAATTTTTCAAATATGATTTAATTAGATTTTGAATTTCATCGAAGGCCGAATATTGACGTATCTTTGAAGGCAAAGTTCTTGATTTGCCCAATAGCTCATCTAATTCGAGATGTAGGCTTCGAGGTTGAATGTTGGTCCATTTCGTAGAATTAATCCTATTAAGATTTTCCCATATTGTATTTATTGAAGACCAAACTAGCTTAAGATCTTTTGCTTCATTCAAAACTCCGTTTAATTTTTCAACTTTATTAATTGATATATTTAAAGCCTCAGAAATAGCGAAAATGATATTTGACCTTGTTGTTAACGAAATACATGATTCTTCAAATATATTTAAGGTATTGATTGCAAGAGAGGGATCTAGGCTTCCTGCGATAGGTTTTTTCTTAGACCAATCTTTGATCAATATATTTATTTGATCATTTAACCGAATTGATTCCGATTTTATTTTTGATTCTATGATTTCGTGATTATCTTTAATTTTCTGGTGTTTCTTATCTATCAAATTACAGACGATTGAAAGGTTATTTTCAAGTTGTTCAAAATAAATCCAATTTTTGGGAAATTTAAATCTCTGCTTAAATAATAGCCTTTGACCTTTTTTTAAGACAGGTAACTGATCTTGCCAGCAACCTAAATTATTCTTAAACTTTAAATAATGATCAATATGCTTAACTAACTTGTCGAAATTGTCCTGGAAGTTTAAATTACCTTCAAGTATTAACTTCGCATTAATAAAATCAGCATTTTGTTTACTTAATTTGTCCTGGTAAAAAGTACTGAACTTATTAACTACTTCATTTTGAAAGATATCATACTTCAAATTAACTCTGGATTGAACCTTTGTAAAATCAATATAAATTCTGTTTCCAATTTTTTTATGGCTCTCAGAATTATCGAAAATTGACCTTAGTTCAATAATTCTTTCAGTTGCGTCCTGCCAACTGCTTAAATCTTCAATATCCGATAATAACCTACGTAAATCGTTATCTGAATTCAAATTCAATTCCCAAATATTTTGTAATGTAACCCATCTTTGAAAATATGTTTCAGTCTCGTTGTATAACTTATCGATAATAATAAGAATATCGGAAATTCTGTCCTTAAGTGATTCATTCGATGAACTTAACGATGCAAATCTATCACATTCGTTATTTTGTAATTGTATTGTGGGTTGTGTTTCAATAATAGATAGCGTTTGGTTCACCTTCTTATACAAAGATTGTTTTATCTGTTCTAGTGGCGGTGAAATAAGAAACGATTGGTCTTGAAATAAAATAGAATGATTGAATTCGTCTAAATATGACGGTTCTTTTTCTTCTTCGTGATTACCATATAACCCATGGCTCAATAGCGTTAGTTGCTTCTCACATTTATTAACTAAAATAATCAACAAATCTTGATTTATCAAATCACATAGATGGTTGAGTTCGCTAAAATTATCAAAAGAAAGTTTAACAATTTCAGATTGTATTGAATTGATGCAATTGTGAATAGTTTTGAAATCAAATTCACAACGTTGTAATTCAAAATAAATGTTTTCGTAGATAAATACATATAATCTTTCGAGGGTATTGGTTTGATTATAAAATTTGTAAATATCGTTCTGAAATGCAGTCAAATCATTTAGAGATTTGATCTCGATTAAATTTTCCGTACCGTTCAAAGAAGTATCGTTGGAGATATTTTGCAAATCGAAAGCTTGCGATAAATGAATCCAATTGATTCTAATTATCAGCGGCAAACTGTTCAAAATTTTCCATTTTTGGTTCTCGGCTAAGAAGCCAAACTTTATACCAAATTCAGCTTCTACTAAATCATATTTTAGTATCTTTTTCAAAATATTTAGATGCTCAATTAACCCATTGAGGAAAGAGTATATTTTATCGATTTTTTTGAATTGAATTACTAAATTGACTGGAACTTTAAATCCTAGATTGGTCAATTGATTTGATTGTTGAGATAATTCGATCAATTTAAAATCGAAGTTTACAATTATATCAAGCTTTGGTGTTGATGTTATCTTCAATATTGAACCTGATAAGTAGTCGATCCTTGAATTTGTTAATTCATCCAACCAGTTCTGAAATAGTTCGTGTGTATCTAAATTCTCAACTAATTTAGTTGTCTTCAAATAAATTTCATTTCCAATTGAGTACTGATTCCAATTAGAACCTAGTAAACTAGGCAAAAATTTTAAATATGACTTTAATTTATTTGACAAACTTATATTCCAGGTAATTCTTGTGACTGTTGAGGTATTGTGATTATGAGTGCCCTTGATAATAACGCTATTTAATGTATCGATCAATGTATTATTTTGTTTGAGATTTAAATTAATCAACTTCTCGATTTCCAAGTTTGCCGACGATAGAATTTTCAACTTGTACTCATCGTTGATTAAGTGCAATAAGTGATTTGAAACCTCAGTTGATATTTTGAACTTGTTAAATACCGATATAAAATCATTGAAATTATTACAATTGTTAAGATATTTATTAAGCTGAGTGATGATTAACAATTCCAAATCCTGGTAAACTGATAAATACAAATTTTCATTATTTGACCATACTTTAAAACTTTGGGATGATAAATCCAATAGATTACATGGAATGATATAATTGTTATATGCATTTGTTAATTTGTGGGTGATATCTATTGAGTCCTTTAGAAAAGTATTCAACATTATTAGTAAATCATTATGTTTTAATCGAAAGTCATACCAGATTTTAGTACGATGTTTCAAATCATTCAATTGGCTTTGTCTAATTTTGATGATGAAGAATTTTTCCTGTCTCTTTCTTAATAATTCTCTGAATAGATTGATTATGAACTTAATATTACTATCAGTTATATCAAAGATTTTTAAAATCAAATTGTTATGAATGCTGAGAAATTCCTGTAATGGAATTGTCATTAAATTATAATCGATTAGTATTAATGATAATTTATTAGAGATATCGTTAAGAATAACTTCAATTAACTGTATAGCTCTGGTTAACGAGAAGGAGTTTGAATTCTTCAATCTTTTGAAATGGTTGAAGATATTAGTTATTATTTCTTCAAAATTTTGTAAATTAAATTTTTCATTAGTCGATAAGAGCAAATCATCAATAGGCAAATCTTTGAGCAAGGAATTGTATAACTTTGTTTGAATTAATTTATCATTTAACCCAATATTATTCTGAAATGTTAAAGTGATATGGAATCTTTTACTTTTATTCAATAAATCTATTGATGCTTTAACTTCTGAAGTAGTAATTTGTCTATCCAACGATAATAATGCGGACTCCATGGATTTCCAAAACTGAATTTCATCCATAATAGAACTACCATCTAAGGGATTGTGATTCAAACTCGTAATGGATTGAATTTGCTTAATCCAATTGTTTACTATGTTTGTCAATTCATTCAAAAATGCAGTGTCTTTTATCAAATCATTCTCATCTATCTCATCGTTATTTAATTGTATAACCCTTGGGTGACATGATATGAGCAAATCAGGTATTTGAATTTTTTGCTGTAAATGCTGTAACGATAAAGATAATTCGTTGAATTTATTTTTGGCGTTGTTGGTTAAATTGGCGTTATCCTTATTAGATATTAAATTAAAATATGGCGAAATCCCAAAGTTGATAATTGACCGTATGTTTTCTAACAAATCATTCGATGACGAGTCACCAACATGGATTGTTGGTATATTTATAATATTCAAATTACCAGTAGAATTTAGTTTTCCAGCCAATTTAACAAGAATTATAATGGCGGAAATGTCATCTAACGAACTGATCGTGTTCAAATCGTTCGTTACTTCATATACTGAAGAATGTTTTATGACATATATGGTATCATTGGAATAGCTGGTTAGAAAATTGTTCAAATACTCATTTATTCCTTGAGTGGAAGGCAAATTCAATAAACTGTCGATGAACTCGACCAATTCATCCAATGATACTGAATCCATGCTTTCTTGGTATTAATATTGCTGATTTGAACTGTGTTGAATAATTAATCAATATAACGATCTGAATGTAAACAAAACTAAAGATGTGTGTGATACATAACCATAATATGAGCTATACACGACAAGCTGCAAAATCCCCTTGCTACGATACAAGAGAAAAAGACGCCACTCAATAATGAACATTTACTTAGACTTGTGTATGTCCCTCTAGTTCAGTACCTACGCCACGAAAGTTCATTCGCTTGATTAAATTTAAAAATTTACAAAAATCCAAGGTCACCACATAATACTGGAACAATGAATAAATTCTATGATAAAGAACACAACGCAGTTCAAGAACTGCAACTGTGATATAAATCTTGGTAGAATTTAAAATGTTTGCTTGGAGGTATTGATTTGAAGCCAACATTAATATTGCATCGTGTATGCAATTTTTTCGAAAATGGGTTATTTTTGCGAATATTACAAAAAGCAAATCAAAATTGTTCACCGCAACTAATTGCTTATTTTCAGAGATAGCTTACGGTAAACTGCAAACAATAGTTGGTTAAATACAACATTTTCTTCCATCTACGTCCCGTTGACTTTGGAAGCATTGCCCATGTAAATAAATGTAAACGACGCGAAGCTGAGCTGAGCTGAGCTGAGCTAAACGAGCTTCCATGTGGTACGGCCGTAAGCATTGGTAAAATTACTAATAACTAGAATGTTCGGATCCTAGGTGCGTATACCGATCGTTTTCGTCGTTCTAAAGATTGCCGTATTTCTTTGAGATGCCTATTGTAGATACGCCTTTGCCTTATATATAGGGATGTCAACAGTTGTTACACATTTTGCAACCGATTTTAAGCTTTACGGCCGAAAAGGAAGAGAGATTAGTCGACTTCAGAACGTTCTTTACTAATATAACAATCAAATGCTATAACTGTGGGATATGTGAGTCGGGGCTCAAATACCTTATCTCTCATCCCAACGGTATTTAAGAATACAAATTATACCTAGCATGTTGTCTGAGTTTGATTTATAGTAGCTAATACGAGATATGAGTACTTATTCAATATCACAGGACAACATGTCTAAGGACTGCGTTTCGATAGATAAAGATACAACTAATTCAGACGATGAAATAAAGGAATATGAAGGGTTCAATGGAACAGCTACCGAAAACATTCTGGAGCTAGCGAGAGCCGTATCGCACATCAGCCGTGAAGAAATGAGAAAGTCACACGGTGGTGATGACTTGGTGTGTTATATGATGCATATGTCCTTGATTCCAGGAATGGAACCATTCAGATATGAAGTAGACGGAACATTGAATCCCGACGGTGATAGTTTCGATGTAAAATTCTGGGTGAAAAATTTGAGAAAGTTGCACGATTCTGACCCCAACTATTTCAAGCCATCGTCTTTGGGGGTGGCGTACAGAAACTTGAGGGCATCGGGAGTGGCAGCCGACTCGGACTACCAGCCTACGGTGACCAATGCATTGTATAAATTAGCGACCGAGGGAATCAGATTTGCGAAGAAGGATGATCCATCTCGTTATTTTGACATTTTGAAGAGCATGGATGCCATCATGAGACCCGGTGAAGTCACCGTGGTGTTGGGTAGACCAGGTTCTGGTTGTTCTACGTTGTTGAAGACAATTGCATCTCACACGTACGGGTTTAAATTAGGCGATGAATCGAAGATTTCATACGACGGTTTAACACCAAAGGACATACATTAACCCAATTGGATATGTGTTTGAAGCTCTAATGATGAACGAGTATAATAGACGAGGGTTCGAATGTTCTGAGTTTGTACCATCTGGTCCAGGCTACATCAATGTTGGTGGTGAGCAACGTATTTGTTCTACTACCGGTAGTAAATCTGGCTCAAGTTATGTTAATGGTGATGACTATGTTGGAGTTTCATATCAATACTTTAATTCCCATAAATGGAGAGATTTTGGTATCATATTGAGTTTGTTGTATTTTTCCTTTTTGTTAATACCATTTTAACAGAATTCAATAAAGGATCATGTTGATGGGCGTGCTATCACAATGTGGCTATTCATTACTGCATTTTATGTGTACACTTGCTCTATGGGCCAATTGTGTATTTCGTTTAATCAGGTCGCAGATAATGCTGCGAATTTGGCAGTCAATATTTTCACAATGTGCTTGAACTTCTAGAATCTCCCCGTTCACCTATCTTATAGAGGGTATGATTGCTACGGCCTTGGCTAACATTGATATGCATTGTCCCGATGTCAAATTATTGAAATTCAAGCATTCCGACGGGAAAATGTGCGGCAGTTACATTGCCGATTACATAGCACAAGCTGGCGGCTACCTAGTCGACAAAAAGACCACGTTCCAGTGTGAATACTGTTCCATGAGCTCGACCAACGACTTCTTGGCGAACTTCAATTCGTACTACAACCAGCGGTGGAGGAACTGGGGCATTTTTGTCTGTTTTATTGCCATTAACATGATTTTGACCGTCTTCTACTGGCTAGCCAGGGTTCCAAAGGGAAGACAGGAAATAATCATAAAAACTACTACACACTTTTCGTGGCGCAGAAACTGCATCCAACTTAAGCAACATATGTGCATTCCGCAACTATAGAGTAGGTCACAACAACAATCATTCAGAATATCAATGCTTGTAAATATGTAAATATGGCCCGTCTCTACATCTACTAATACAACTTTTGCCAGTCCACTTATTTTTCCTGCGTTTCGCGGCCAAAGCTTCCATTTATTCGGGCACTCGTATAGCCGATGTTCGCTCGTCGTGTTGCCCCATCTCAACTAACTATACGCGTCCCAACAACTATCCAACTTCCAGAACACCTTAATGGTCACTAAATCCTGGCACAACCCATCTCCAACCCATTGAAATCTCCAACCACCTCTGCCCACCTGTATTCCATCTCCAGTCACCTTCGGCGATCGCCAGACTCAATACCAGACTGAACACCAGATATCTATAACAGGTGCCACGTACACAACCTCGTACATATATGTCGTTCAGCCATCTTTGCAATTGCTTATCGTAAAAAATGGACTATTATGGAAGCAAATCCGGAATCGACTGTGCCAACATTAGGTGGTTTATCCGAATTGTGTTTTCGGCCGAAGCCTGTAAGAGAAAAAATTCCCTACTAGCGGTCGCGGAAGCAAAGGTGTCAATTTATGTTCCGTTCCGTACCCAAAAGCGCGGGCAGTGTGAGCGAACAGGTTTCCGCATTCCCGCAATTACTTGCGATTATTCATAATTTCTCACTATCACGGTCCAGGAATTAAGAAAAAAAAGAAGGAAGCGGCGCACGGGTCAGTTTTTGCTCCGCATCCGACAAAAACAAACCACATTGTTATCAAATACGGCTACCTACCTGCCTTAAATATTACGGATTTGTCATCTCGGACATAAATAAATTTCTTTACTTCTCTATGCAAAACAGTCGGAACAACACCTTTTTTGATGATATATATATATCGGTTGATATATTCCTATTTCCTATTTTTAAGAAGAGGTAATTCTAATTTTTTAATTGGTTGTTCTGATATAGTTAATAAATGAAAAATGTCCAGTGCATCCAATTCACTGGAACATAAGTCCAAATATGAGGATTCGAACTCAATAACTGAGTTTGCACCTTCTGGGGACCAAAGTTCGTTACATCAATACGGAGGATTTGACGGTGGCACCACGAATGACATTAAAGAATTGGCAAGAACCATGTCCAACATCAGTAAGGTGCAGACCAATAAGGCCAAGGATAGTGAGGATTTGGTTCGTTATTTGTCGCATATGTCGCAAGTGCCGGGCATTGAACCGTACGATGAGAGCGCAGTTATGGATAGTTTAAATCCGGATAGCGACAATTTTGATGCTAAATTCTGGGTGAAAAATTTGAGAAAGTTGCACGATTCTGACCCCAACTATTTCAAGCCATCGTCTTTGGGGGTGGCGTACAGAAACTTGAGGGCATCGGGAGTGGCAGCCGACTCGGACTACCAGCCTACGGTGACCAATGCATTGTATAAATTAGCGACCGAGGGAATCAGATTTGCGAAGAAGGATGATCCATCTCGTTATTTTGACATTTTGAAGAGCATGGATGCCATCATGAGACCCGGTGAAGTCACCGTGGTGTTGGGTAGACCAGGTTCTGGTTGTTCTACGTTGTTGAAGACAATTGCATCTCACACGTACGGGTTTAAAATAGGCGATGAATCGAAGATTTCATACGACGGTTTAACACCAAAAGACATTGAAAATCAATTCAGAGGGGATGTTGTGTACTCAGCCGAAACCGATACCCACTTCCCACACTTAACAGTGGGAGATACTTTAGAATTCGCCGCCAAGTTAAGGACTCCTCAAAATAGAGGTAACATTGATAGAGAGACCTACGCCAAGCACATGGCGTCTGTTTACATGGCGACATACGGTTTATCGCATACCAAAGACACCAATGTTGGTAATGATTTCGTTAGAGGGGTTTCCGGTGGTGAACGTAAAAGAGTTTCCATTGCGGAAGTATCCTTGTGTGGATCCAACATTCAATGTTGGGATAACGCCACCCGTGGTTTAGATGCGGCTACTGCATTAGAGTTTATTAGGGCATTGAAGACATCGGCCACGATTTTGGATGCTACACCATTGATTGCCATTTACCAATGTTCACAGGATGCATACGACTTGTTTGACAATGTTGTTGTTTTATATGAAGGTTACCAGATTTTCTATGGTAAGGCCAATGAAGCCAGGGAATACTTTATTAATATGGGATGGGAGTGTCCCCAAAGACAAACTACAGCAGATTTCTTAACGTCATTAACCAATCCATCCGAAAGAGTTCCAAGACCTGGTTTCGAAGACCTGGTTCCTTACACAGCCACAGAATTTGAAGCCAACTGGAAGAATTCATCACACTACAAGAGATTGATTGAAGATATTGAAGAACATTTTCATAAGACAGACAATGGAAGCCACGGGGAAGAATATCATCAAGCACATGTCGCAAAACAATCCAATCACATTTCTTCAAAATCACCATTCACAGTTTCGTTCCTCATGCAGACAAAGTATATCATGGGTAGAAATATATTGAGATTGAAGGGAGATTCATCAATTGCTATCCAATCTATTTTTGGTCAAGCGGTTATGGGTTTAATTTTATCATCGGTTTTCTATAATTTACAGCCGATTACTGGCTCATTTTATTCAAGAGGTGCGGCCTTGTTTTTTGCTGTTTTGTTCAATGCGTTTTCTTCTTTATTGGAAATTATGGCGTTATTTGAAGCCAGACCTATCGTTGAAAAACACAAACAATATGCATTATATCGCCCTTCAGCTGATGCATTGGCCGGTATCATTACAGAGTTACCGACAAAATTTTTGATGTCGATGTCGTTTAATTTTGCTGTTTATTTTATGGTTCATTTTAGACGTGAGGCAGGTAGATTTTTCTTTTACTGGATGATGTGTTTTATGTGTACATTAGTTATGTCACATTTGTTTAGATCTTTAGGGGCTGTCTCGAATTCTTTAGCTGGAGCTATGACGCCTGCCACTGTTTTATTGTTAGCAATGATTATTTTCACTGGCTTTGTTATTCCAACACCAAACATGTTGGGTTGGTCTAGATGGATTAACTACATTAATCCTGTTGCTTTCGTGTTCGAAGCGTTAATGACTAATGAGTTTAGTGGTCGTGATTTTGAATGTTCTCAGTTTGTACCATCTGGTCCAAGCTATATGGATCTTTCCAGTGATCAACGTATCTGCTCAACTACCGGTAGTCGTACAGGCGCCACCGTAGTTAGTGGTACTAATTACCTTGATGTATCTTTTGAATATTTTAATTCCCATAAATGGAGAAACTTCGGTATTTCAGTTGCGTTTGCAGTATTTTTCTTATTCGTTTATATTGCATTGACTGAGCTCAATAAAGGGTCAATGCAAAAGGGTGAAGTCGCTTTATTCTTGAGGAGTTCATTAAAGGATCAAAAGAAACAAGCTACTAAAGGGACAGCCACTTCTAAAGATATTGAAAATTCTGTTATTGCAGATGAAAAGATATCGCAAAGAGATAAATTGGACGCAAGTAAAGAAGACACAAATGGCAATAACTCATTACCATCGTCTGAAGATATTTTCCACTGGAAAGATTTAACATACCAAGTTAAGATCAAATCTGAAGACCGTGTTATTTTGAACCATGTTGATGGATGGGTTAAGCCAGGTCAATTGACAGCATTGATGGGATCATCTGGTGCTGGTAAGACGACGTTATTGAATTGTTTGTCTGAAAGAGTCACCACAGGTGTAATTTCCGACGGGGTTCGGATGGTCAATGGCCATTCATTAGATTCTTCATTCCAAAGATCTATTGGTTATGTGCAACAACAAGATTTACATTTGCCGACTTGTACCGTTAGAGAAGCATTAAGATTCTCTGCCCAATTGAGACAACCAGACTCAGTTTCGACTCAAGAAAAGAATGAATATGTTGAATATATTATTGATTTATTAGATATGTATCCATATGCAGATGCATTAGTCGGTGTTGCTGGTGAAGGTCTTAATGTTGAACAACGTAAGAGATTGACGATTGGAGTTGAATTGGTAGCCAAGCCAAAGTTATTATTATTCTTGGATGAACCAACCTCTGGTTTAGACTCTCAAACAGCATGGTCCATTTGTAAGTTGATGAGAAAGTTAGCAGATCACGGACAAGCCATTTTGTGTACTATCCATCAGCCATCAGCACTTTTGTTACAGGAGTTCGACAGATTATTATTCTTGCAGAAGGGAGGTAGGACTGTTTACTTTGGGGACTTAGGAGAGAATTGTCAGACATTAATAAATTACTTTGAAAAGTATGGAGCACACCACTGTGCAGAAGAAGCCAACCCTGCAGAATGGATGTTGGAAGTTGTTGGAGCAGCACCAGGTAGTCACGCTAATCAAGATTACCATGAAGTGTGGAGGAATTCGTCTGAGTTCCAAGACATGCAAGAAGAATTGAGTGTTATGGAACGTGAATTAGTTAAGAAGCCTAGGGATGAGTCCGCCGAGGCGAAAAAGTCATACGCGGCACCAATCTGGAAGCAGTACCTTCTTGTTACCAAGAGAGTTTTTGAACAAAACTGGAGATCTCCAGTATACATATATTCCAAATTGTTCTTGGTTATTTCTGCTGCGTTATTTAATGGGTTTTCATTCTTCAAGGCTAATAGAACTATGCAAGGCTTACAGAATCAAATGTTTGCCATGTTCATGTTCTTGATTCCATTCAATACTTTGGTTCAACAGATGTTGCCATATTTTGTGAAGCAAAGAAGTGTTTATGAAGTTAGAGAAGCTCCATCGAAGACGTTCAATTGGTTCGCTTTTGTTGCTGCGCAAATCACTTCAGAAATTCCATATCAAATTTTTTGTGGTACCATCGCATTCCTTTGTTGGTTTTATCCTGTTGGTTTCTACCAAAATGCTGTTCCTACTGATTCTGTTGATAGTCGTGCTGTTTTGATGTGGTTGTACATTTGTTCGTTCTATGTCTATACTTCAACTATGGGCCAATTGTGCATTTCGTTCAATGAACTCGCGGATAACGCTGCTAATTTGGCTACCTTGTTGTTTACGATGTGTTTGGTTTTCTGTGGTGTCTTAGCTGGTCCAGATCTGTTACCGGGATTCTGGATCTTTATGTACAGATGTTCGCCTTTCACGTACTTTATTCAAGGTATGTTGGCAACTGGTTTAGCTAACACCCATACCCAATGTTCTAAGGCTGAATTATTGAACTTTATACCAGAAAAGGGTCAAACCTGTGCCACCTATATGGCTGACTACATGAAACAGGCTGGTGGCTACTTGATTGATGGAGCGGCTACTTCCGAATGTGAGTTCTGTCCTATGAACTCTACTAATGATTTCTTGTCTGGTGTCAATGCATACTATGAAGAAAGATGGAGAAACTGGGGTATTTTCATTTGCTTTATTGCAATTAATATGATTCTCACTGTGTTCCTCTACTGGTTAGCAAGAGTTCCAAAGGGTAACAGAGAAAAGAAGAAATAACCTAATTATGCATCATAATCTTCATTACCTCCGAGTAATGAGTATAGATTTTAAACTAAGTAAAAGAAACACTAATTACTTCTCATTTCGTTTAGTTTATTTCAATATGTCTCAAATTATAGCTATTTGATTTAATAAATAATTTTAATAATATAGAATATCGTAAGATGGTATATAACTATAGCCATAAATGATTGTAGAAGACAAAAAGGTAGTGAAAAAATGAAAAATTATGGTGTGATCTTACAGTGCGATCGTACTAAATATATAAGCCAACTGAATATAACAAAACTTTGTTAATTGGTTCAAATATACATCAGATTGACAAAATGACATCTCCACATCAAATACATGACACAAGTATACCAATTAGACATCGTATGGAGGCACTTGTTAGGCTAAAACAACGAGAAATTACGGAGGCTATAGAAAGCATCGACGAGGTTAAGTTTCACACCGATGCATGGGAAAGAGGCGACAAAGGTGGTGGTGGTCAATCAATGGTATTGCAGAATGGTAGCGTGTTTGAGAAAGGAGGAGTGAACATTTCAATTGTTCACGGAAATTTACCAGCTGAAGCCGTAACTAGAATGAGGGTCAACCACAAGAACTTGAAGGGATGTGGAGAGGATGGCAGTGTCAAATTTTTTGCATGTGGATTGTCGTTGGTGATCCACCCACACAACCCGCATGCACCTACAACCCATGCTAACTACAGGTACTTTGAAACTTCTGACCCAGAAACCAACGAAATTCAAACGTGGTGGTTTGGCGGGGGAGCGGACTTGACTCCTTCCTACTTGTACGAGGAGGACTGCAAACTCTTTCACCAATGCCACAAGGATGCGTTGGATAAGTCTGATACAACCTTGTACCCGAAATACAAAAAGTGGTGTGACGAATACTTCTACATCAAGCACAGACAGGAAACCAGAGGCGTAGGTGGCATTTTCTTCGACGATTTCGAAGACAGACCTGCGGACGATATCCTACACATCATTGAATCGTGTTTCGATGCGTTTTTACCTTCATACGTACCATCGGTAATGAAAAGGAAGGACACTCCGTTCACTGAACAGCAGAAGCATTGGCAGCAGATTAGAAGAGGTAGATATGTCGAATTCAACTTGGTTTTGGACAGAGGTACTCAGTTTGGCCTACAGACCCCCGGATCGAGAGTTGAAAGTATCTTAATGTCGTTGCCCGCCACGGCCAGCTGGGCCTATGACCATCACCCCGAAGAAGGAAGTGATGAGGATAAATTGGTCAAGGTCTTACAAAATCCTATTGATTGGATCTAGAAAACAAAGCGTCTATTTCTTATCGATCTGTAAAGTTTATACTGGTATATCTTCTTGTATTTAATACTATAAAGCCTTTATTGATATATATATATATATATTCATAATTAAAATCGAAAATTATAATTTTTGACACAAAAATAAATTCTCTTCACCATGTGGGAAATTTTTTTATACTCTAAGTTATAATCATTTGAAAAGAAATTTTAAATTGTATATACCAGATAAGAGTATACAACAAGGAAATATCATCTAGTATAGCATTCCAAGATATTTATGATTTCCAGTCGTTAAGAGTTTGAAAGATTATGACTTTTTTCCCTTGTTCCTTTAAATAAATAATTAATCATGTCCGATAACGAAAGTTTCCGCTCAGTTTCACCATCCAGAGATATTCTCCACAGAGCTGCAAATACTGGTGAAGTGTTAAATGACCACCGGAACCAACTACCGTCGTTACCCATTCGTGGGACAAGCAGTGGTATGGCGCATTCGTCAGCCGTGAGCGATGAGGAAGACGATGACGACGACTTTCAATCATCACAATCTATGCAAGATTCATCACAACAGCCACAACACTATTCACAAACAAAGGCCGACGGACCCAGTATTATGAAAACGCAAAGTAACCGAAGAAGTAGTGGTGGTGAAAGATACACTTCGAAAACGAGAGATTCGTTGGAAGGGAACAGCGAAGGACCTCAACCCTATAGAAGCACGAAAAACGCTTACATGAATAAGTTGCGCAGAGACTTCTATTTGAAGAATGATGACGACGAGAACGATCGTATTTATATTCCAGGGCAACACCCACAACAGTTTAATAGTTCTAAGATTCCGGTAGCCCGAGACTCAGGCGGATCTTTGGCTGCAGCAGCTAGAAGAGGTAGAGCTCGCTCGAGATCACAATCATTTTCAGAGCAAGTTAAGTCTCTTGTCCATCCAAAAGATGGCAGCGATGATGAACCCAAGAGACAACAATCGAACGCAGCACCTCCGTTTGGAGGTATTTTGATGAAGCGCAATCCGTCTATCAAAAAGAGCAATAGAAACAATTCAATGGTTAATGACACGTTAGAAACTGACCTTGCGGCACCAATGACGAAAATCAGGACAAACGAAACTGCTGCGTCTGATATTCAGAACTTTAATAAAAGGGAAAGAAGACCATCCCGGGCCTCAATCGAGAGTGAGGCTGATTCGCATGCGTCAAGGTCCTCACAAGAGACAGAAGAGGATGTGTGCTTTCCTATGTTGCGTGAACACGTTCGTGTCAAAGGTATTGACTTCGATGAAATCGAGGAATTCATCAGAGACGAGAGGGAGAATGAAATGCTTCTCAAAACACAACAACAAATGATTGCTGAAAGAGCCGCGATGAAGGTTGATACAGGTCATGGTAGTGCTTGTGACACAGGTACCAACACCGATAGTCACCAAAAATCACCTAATAAAAATGCTTTAAAATACACACCATCTAACTTTTTAAGAAAAGGTTCCTTGAGCAGATTTTCGAAAAAGAAAAATTATGCAAATGATAACTCTCCTTTATCGGGTGTTCATATTTCTGAGAGAACTCAATCAGATTCTTCAACAGTGACAGAAGAATATGATTCGGCGTCCAGGAAGTATAACGAAAAAAATTCTGATGATATCTCAATTGAAAATGTCAAATTTGGAGGTGCAAGAATAAATGATATTGATTCGACTTTGCCGGATAGGTTTTCATTTTTCTGTTCTGAATCGGAAGAAACAATCCATGCCCCGGATGTTAAGTCTTTAGTTAAGCCTGGACAAAGTGTGAGCGATTTATTCAGAAATGGTGAAGGAACATGGTGGCTTGATTGTGTTTGTCCTACAGATGTAGAAATGAAAATGATTGCTAAAGCTTTTGGTATTCATCCGTTGACGGCAGAAGATATTCGTATGCAAGAAACCCGTGAAAAAGTGGAATTGTTCAGAAACTATTATTTTGTTTGTTTCCATACTTTTGAAGGAGATCAGGAATCAGAGGAATACTTGGAGCCTATTAATTTTTATATTGTTGTATTCAGAGAGGGAGTTTTATCGTTCCATTTTTCACCTATTTTGCATCCTGCAAATGTTAGAAGAAGAGTCCGTCAGCTAAGGGACTACGTTGATGTTAGTGCTGATTGGTTGTGCTATGCTTTGATCGATGACATCACTGATGGATTTGCACCAGTAATTACTGGTGTTGAATATGAAGCCGATGCAATTGAAGATTCGGTGTTTGCTACCAGGCAAGTTGGATTTAGTAGCATGATTCAAAGAATCGGTGAATCTAGAAGAAAAGTAATGACTTTGATGAGATTATTATCAGGAAAAGCAGATGTTATTAAGATGTTTGCTAAGAGGTGTCAAGATGAAGCAGCGAATAGTCACATAAATATATTCCAGTCACATCCTAATTTAAATGGGATGGGTAATTATTATTCACAAACAAACGGGCATACTCCTCAGGGTTACAGTCAAAGCGGACTGTACCATCAAGGATATGAAAGTGAGAGTCCTCATCCTCAGGGATATACCCATAACAATTCATATATGCAGGGATATAGTCAGCAAAATAATCAAGGTGGACCCGGCGTAACACTTGGACCTGGACCTGGACCTGGACCTGGATCTGGAGCACCCAATAATATGATTGATCCTGGATCAATTCATTTCAGGACTCAACCTGATAGGACACAACCAAGAGCTGATATAGCATTATATTTGGGTGATATCCAAGATCACGTCGTCACAATGTTCCAAAATTTAGTTGCTTATGAAAAGATTTTCAGTAGGTCCCATTCCAATTATTTGGCGCAGTTACAAGTTGAATCGTTTAATTCGAATTACAAGGTAACTGCAATGTTGTCTAATGTTACCATGATTGGTACAGTTTTTTTCCCGCTAAATGTGATTACTGGTTTGTTCGGCATGAACGTTAATGTTCCAGGTCTAGGTGATACTCACCCGGGGCTTGGCTGGTTTTTTGGTATTGTTGGGGTCATGTGTGCTATAGTGATTGTCGCGTTAGTTGTTGGAAATATCTGGGTACGGGGAGTGAATAAAAGAACGCCATATTCAGAGGACAGCACAAAGTCCATGAAAAGTATAAGCTTCAAGACAAGGACTAAAGAAGCTACAAAATCAATTCTTAGTTTCCCGAATAAGTACGATTAGTATGATGTGTAATTTGATTCGCAGTATTTATTCAGACTGAAATTTGAAGATTTTATTGGAAGACCTTGCGTTAACTGCTAAGTTTTACACATTATCATCTTGTATATATCGATTAGTGGTGTATTACTTGCGATATTTGAATTATCGTTAATTCAAATAATATACTTTTGTAGTCAATCAGGTGCAGGAACTAGAGTACTAAATATTGGCTCAATGTTGCAATTATGCTATTAAATAAGCTGTATCTTAGTATATAAGAATAAGAAACAAGCCCAATACTAAATATATTCTACACTATTATTTTAGATACGTTAAACAAAGAAACCTTAAAGTTTTTACTGCCTTTGTATTGTGAAGGTGATCGCTGGCTTGATGTCAATGAAGAAATTCCGAGGATTAATATTCCACTGATCATTTCACGGGTAACGGGTTGGAGTTTTAGGGGTATAAAAAGAGTAGACCATTCTTTACTTGTTTAGCTTATACAGCACCGCATTGGCCATATCGACCACCGGTAAAGAAAATTGCCAAATACAAGGGCGTTTATGATTATGGTTCTGCGTAATTGTGTAAACGTCGCTTAACAGATGCTGCAAAATCAGGAATTATACAGAAGGAATTGAGTAACAGCATTAAGAAAGAAATGGACAGATTCGTAACAAGAAAGAAAGGACGTCCAATCAAATATCATTGAGACTTATGCAACCATGGCTCGGATTTTAGATGAAACTATTTATAAGGTTTTGGAACATTTGACCCTTTAATGTCATATGATGGCGCATAACTGATGTTTACGCGGGCTTTAACTTGATCGATTCAGATAATTTCAGGTTTTGTTGGCAAATAGTATAATAATTCCATTGAGAACATTAGAAAGAAGGATTCATTTGTCGACTACGGTAATCAATGGGCAGCCCTTCGTCAATGAATAAAGCATGTAATTCGGAAGGGTGAATCAGATGCTCATTAATTGTCGATTTTAGATCTTTGTAAGAGAAATGTCCAAATTTCACATACATTTACTACATTAATGGATATTTTACCAAACATTTCAGAATTGACTGAAATCGAACATCCTGGGATTTCCTACAAGGGGTTTATAATTGCGAAACCAAAAGTAAAACCACGGACAGCATACTTACAAGTATAAGATTCAAGAGTTCACTCAGAAGAAAGTGTTACAGACTGGGACCTATTTAGCCAAATAGCCATCAAAAAAGGGTTCGTATAAAGCTATCTACATTCCGGTCGCACAAGGACCAGATATATGTCAACTATTTAGCAATATAAGTAATCCTGAAGAAATTAACGATCTAACTCAGTCACCTAAAGAAATTACAAGAACGTTTAAACCACTGGACGGATTATGTCCCTGAGCTTGGTTTGATTGAATTCGGATCAGAATTATTTGAGTTTGAAAAACTAAACAATAGCGACAGTTTAGAATTCACAGTTATAAAAGATCAGTAGAATTATAGAGCATTTATTGGGTTCTCAAATATAACTAAAATCTATTAAATACTAAATTTAGAGTTAATTATTTCTTGTGTTTCCTCTTCTTATCCTTCTTGTCTACTTTATGCTTATGTCTGTGCTCAGTTTCTTCCCCATCCACCGGAACCCAAATTTCCTTTTCAGAACAATCTTTAGGTATCTTTGGGCCATTCTTATCGTGAAATACCTCCTTTCTCCACTCTTGTAAATGCTTCTTCTTTGTGTATTTTCTCTTATCTTTTAATCTTAGTTCTTTAGCTCTATATGGTGCAAATTTTTTAAGACCAATAAAGTTGTTCAATTGCTTATCATCAGCTAAAATAATGTCCCTTGTTGTTAAGCCAAATGCTTCCGGCGAAACTTCACGATACTTAAACTTAACTTCGTCATTACCTCGGGAGCGACCTCTTTCCTCTTCAACTTCATCAAGGATTTTATGAGTATTAGCTTCAACTATTTCATGCGCTTTTTCTTTTAATAATTCCTTCTCCTTCTTAGCTGTTTTTTTGTCCTTTAATTTCTCTTTCTTAGATTTCTTTGATAGTGGCTCTTCCAAGTTATTCGCCTCAATTCCTTCTTCCACTTGAAAGTCATCCTCGACTTCGTTTTGCTTCTCGTTCTTGAAATCAGCCATAATCTCGTCATCCTCATCCCATTCAGGTTTCGTTAATTCTGCATTATAATACTGTTCATTAAAAATCTCAGCCATTTTGTTATCCCAGTCTGCATCATCAAAATCATCACTTAGTAACGAATCACCAAAGACCTTTTTGATTAATTCATCATCTACTTCATCACCAACAGCTTGCTTGATTTTTTCAAGTCTGTCCATAATTTTGTTCAATTTAGCTGTTTTTTTCTTTTTCAATAGTTCCTTTTTCGCTTCGTCTTCTTTCCCTCTTACTTCATTTTCCTTTTCTCTCTGTCTTTTACGAGAGTTCGTGGCCGATCTTCTTAAAGTCGCTTGATTACGAGCATAAGAAACAATTTCTGCAGAATTTGGATCCTCATATCTGAAGTTATAGGCACGTTCAAAATTATCTACTGCCTGATCGAACTCTTCATCATCTTTATTATCAATTTTATCCAAGTCAATTATCTTATCATTCTTCTTTGGAATCCAGGCTTGTTGATCAACGAACGCACTCAAGAATCCGTCTTTGTTAACTTCTGGGTCTGGTAATTTGGTTCTTGCGTCTGTAGTATTTCTAAACTCAGTGGGTTCCTTTTTTGTCAAAAAATCATCATCATCGTCATCATGAAATTGATTCTTAATATCGGATATTAATTGATTTCTTTCTTCTCTTTGCGCCACAGCGAACGGCTTTTGTCCATTTGCAGTTTCGAAATCATTACCTTCATCGTCATCCTTGTAGTTTCCTGATAATAAGTTCATCCTGTGATAATCCTTTAAGTAAATTGGTGCTTCTTTACCATTATTGGCACGAGAACGAAGCGCAACATTCTCTGGGTCATCAAAGAATTTAACTTCAGGGTTCAATAATTTCTTTGGATCACTTTTAAGAGTACTCAAAATCTTATTTATACCATCTTGAACGTCGTTTGTAATCAAATTACCATGCTCGTCTTCGTCTTCGGATGATGACGATTCACCTTCGTCGTAAGATTCCTCGTGAACTTGCTTCTTCTTCTCTGTGACATAATCCTTGATTGTTGGTACAGAATAAGCTTGTTCAAGTTCTTCTTTAGCTCTCTTGGCAGCTGATTTCTTTCTTGCCATGTTATCTTGTATATTATTTCGATATTCTTTTATATTCGTTTATTATGGTCTACTATATAGCGATGAGATGTGAAAAATTATTACATTATCTATATCCTGCATATATAATTAGATTGCAATTCAATAGCTTCATAACTTCAATAAGGATGGATTATGATCATGAATTTCCGCTGCTCTCTTCGTCTCATACCACCATCTGAAACCTATCTCACATCTATTCAAATCCAAATTTTCACTAATGACTTTCCATAAAATTGCTGTTAAATATGGTATTTCATAGGCATTGCTCATTTCGACCAAAATCCATAGTTTATCTAACCATTTTGTAAATACAGATAAAGGTAAATATGGTACTAAGTTTATAGTGGAAACAATTAGAGCTTCTCTTGTAGTATCTGGCTTAATTCTTCTTTCAAATTTATAATCATCGGAATAATTACTTTTTGGTAATCGTAAATTTACGACAGCTTTTGGTTTCTTACGCTTATTGGCATGGATGATGTCAGTGTTTTCACTTTTTTTCTTACTCAAATGGCTCATTGTCGATGATGCAGCAATTTCGGATATAGGTTGTGCTGACGAAAATGTAGTGTCGTTAGTACTTTCATGTGAATTTATAAGAATCCCTGACCTAGCATTTTGACAAGTGAAATACAAAAAGTTTAAGAATTCGTCCACTGAACTGGAATATAATGACCCTTCTTTGTAAATAACAGGAGATGAAAGAATTCTCTTTCCTACTGTTTCCACAGCAATGCTTAGTTGATTTGAAGATAATAAACTTGGGAATTGTCTGGTGAACAAATGAACATATTCTGTAGATTCTTTTAAGCTTGTACTATTTTTATCATTTGAAAAGCAAATTAATAGAACTGAATGACTTGCTTCTATTAGTTCAGGATCAACGTATATGGAATCATCAACTAAATGAAGACATACGGAAAAAATTTCATGTTTTATAAATGCCTGGTTTTGTTTTTGTTGTTGCAAATAATTTTCCCATAATCCCAAAACAAACAACACCTTACTGCGCATAACATAATTGTTATTAATGACGTCTGGAAACAAGTTAACTTCTTGATAATCACCGATTAGGAATCTTGTCAAATTTTCAAATTCAAAAGTGGATGAGCCGTTATTCAATGCAAACTCTAAAGTTAAGTAATAAACGAAATTATAACTGTCAAACCCCCCTTGGCCAATTGAATGTAAAATGTGATTCACATAATATAGATTATGCAAAATTTTTAAAGAAATCTGTTTGTATTCTCTCTCTAAGGACTTCAATGATCTGGAAGCAAAGAGGTTTGAAAAGAAGGTTATACTATTACCTGCTGTTGAAGTTAAAAATCTTGTTAAGATACCTTGGCAAATGACCACTTCTGAAAATAAAAGAGTTTTCATAAAATACCAAAATTGTTGAACTAAACCGCTAGAAGTAGACTGAAATGGATTATTATTGAAAACTGAAAACTGGGTTGAGAAGCATAATGCTTTATTAAATACATGAATCTTATCCAAATTATCCATAATTAATGGAAAAGATGAATCTTGAATAGGTAAAATCTTGAAGTAACTCTCTACTAAAAATGAAAGCTTGTTCAATTGCTTTACCACCGGTTTCTGCATAATTTCCGCTTGAACCAAGCCATCTGCCTTTGGGTCATCGGGGTTTATAGAGAAGAATCTAGTGTATGCCGCAGCTGAAATGGGTGAGTTACCGAATATCAAATGAACTAGTCTAGTAATAATGAAACCACTTGATATATTCAAAGTGTAATCTTTGATATTTTCTTCTTTACGATATGTGACCGCTAAACTTATTAATGTCAAATTGATGACATCGTCTGGGTGTGTGGCTGAAAGTGTATATTTCAAACAGTATTTGAATAACTTCAAAATGCTTTCATCCCATTCTTTGAAAAACCATCCATATTCAAGCGGATTATCTTTTGTGTACAACAGATTTCTCAAATTATTCGACAACAATAAGCCACTAATAATAGGCAATACTTTCCAACTATTTATTTGGGGATTAAAAAGTGCAAAGTTCTTGATTTCCTTTAAAATAATTGTATACCATGATTTAACTGATAATGTAGGTTTTGAAATTTTTAACTTCTTGTCTGCAATCAACTTGAATACTTCAATTATCATATAGTTAGATTCGAATGGCGCACCACCCTGGCCAAAACACAAGGGATTATTGAGAAAGCTTGCCACAACTAACTTTAAATTATGTTCGTATTTGACATAAGGGATGTAATGATATAAGTAGCCTAAAGTTTTGTGAATTGTAGTATCTGACAGAGGGAACCTTAAATCATTGATCAAGAAGTCTAGATCTTGTGGCGTTGGTTGCAGATAGTTTTGAAAGCTTCCATTAAGCAAAGACTCGCCTTGATTTCCCAAGAGTCTACTCAAACTCGACATTGTATTATACCTGTTTGAGTTGTGTAATATACGTTCGTTTGAAAGATCACTGACTTATTCAGGAAATCTGGAGTAATTGGCCGAGGCATGTCAAATATAATCACGTGACTATTGATAGTTATAATTATTGTCCCGTAAATACTACAAGTATTAAATCACCAAAGCATTGCAATATGACCATCCCTAGGTCCTGACGGAAAATATTTGTCACCCTGAAAAATTATGCCAGTAATATTTTTGTTATTTGATGATGGCTACTTCGCAAAAGTTGATAATTATGAATCCTCATAATCAGAGACGTCCAACAATTATTTATTAATATACACTGGAATATACTTGGTATGTACAAGCGCAATGTTTCACTTGTCCGAGTTCCGATAGTCAGTCATTAAAGCTCATATTCGTCCCTACATAATGGCCGCAAAATAAGTAAGGATTAACAGGCATACCTAGTGTAACTGGACCATTGATATAAAATAAAGCTTCATTTAATTTGTATGACACTCGCCAACCAGTACTCTACTTATGTTTACTGTACGCATCAATAGGGAGTCTTGGGTTTTAGTTTCGTTTTTCAACATCTCTTAGATACAGATTCCGTGAGAAAGTTAATACGGTGACCCCACCGTTAGACAACAGAAGATTAAACAAGCTCCCCTTTAAAAAGCTCATTCATCTATGTGCAATGCTATTCACATCAGTTATTGAACTATTAGTGTTTGCTAAAGTCTAATAGTAATTCATATTGGCTTTATTACAATCACGTGATGGTTCAAATCATACCATTTAATTTTTTTTCGTGTAGTGAACGATCAAGTAGATGAAAGACGATACTATATTAAGAGATTATACAACAGAATATTCCTAGTTAAAGTATCGCCATAGCATTATCTAAGAGTCAGGTCATTCTTGCATTTCATTTGTTTTTCATTTTTTTGTTTTTGTTTAGTTTCTTTTGTTCAATACTAAATTATATCATATTGACTTAATACCCAATGCTGTTTCGGCAGTTACCATTTTCCAATACTTGTCGGAACTTGTATTTTAATATAAAGAATTACAAGCCTTCAAGCAAAAGACCGGCATTTCGAGCAACCAATCATCCATTCTGTACGAATTCTCAGTTGCTTGATCAGTCGTACACTAATTGGTTAATGAAGACTTCCAAAACTATACCGTCCAAAATATTCAACCATATAACTGAGAAACAAGAAAACGAGAGACAATATAGAAACAATGAAGAGGATAAGTACAATGCCATGCCGTCAAGTACGGTATACTTTAACCAACCTACGAACTTCCATATACCATCAGAATTGACAGTGGATGAGCATCGTTCACAGAATAAAAGCGCTATAGGGAAAGAGATAATAAAGTTGATTCAAGAACAGAATATAAGTGTAGTAGCAGAAAAATTACGCATGCTCAAAGAGAAAAACGAACTAGTTGAGCCAGAAATAATAAACCAAATATTCGAAATGGCACTAGAGGATGAACCCACACGAGAGATAATATCAAATGAATTTGATGTCGAGGTGCCGAGATATCAACGTAAAATTGGACTATATTTGGATACACCATATTATGGATTCATGTATGAAAAGATCCCGCATTTATATAATATATTTCAATCATATGAAAAGATAATGTTTAATAATAAAAAATTCCAAGAAAATTATATTTGGTTGTGTTATCATATGGATAACGTCGATACACTACAACAACTAGTTTATGTTTACTTAAAACATACAGAACTTGATTCCAAGGTTCTAAGCTACATTATGAGTGGTTTCATACTCAATTATGAAGTTGAATTTTCCAAAACACTATTTCAAAATATTATTAGTTTAGGGAAGCCACTAGATCCATCATTATTCCAGATTGTTATACATCAATTTATCAAAGTAGATTCTTTATTTGAAAATATAGTTTCAGTACTTGAATCATGGATTAAAGCTAAGGTTTGTGTACAACCAAACCCTCAGACTATGGCCAAAATATTAGGTGAATATTACAAATACGGTAATGAAGAGGAAATTAGACTTATAAAAAGTTTAGTATCATCTATGGGTTATGCAGAACAGACTTTGATAAAGCAAACTAATTTAAAGTATCAGATAATACGAAGAGATCCAAGTCATTTTAAGAAAGACATTTTGAAAGAAGATATAATAGAGTTTAACGAAATTTCAAAAGCTCTTCAGGGAAATGAAAAAGAGTTGAAGAACTTTTACTATTCCTTCATGCTTATATTTAGCAAGTACTCTGATCTAAAAATGATACAATTTGTGATTTACAAAATGCAGAATGAAGGGATCGAGTTAGACGAAAAATGTTTCAATGTAATCAGTAAATACTATGCTAGACATGGAAAGTTTTTGCAATTGTTAAATTACGTTAAGGCCATATCTAGGAACTTGGAATTCAACGAAACATATTTACGTGATTTATTTGATGGGTTTGTCAATACATACCCTCATTACGCTGATGAATTCACAGAGAAGTACCGCGAATGGATAAAAGAAACTACGCAATTTAAAGAATGTGATAAAGAACGATATTTGTCGGCCTTGAAAATAGTAAAACTTGAATCACAATATACCCCATATGGCATTCATCACGACACACTAGAGTCGAAAAAATATGAATCTTGTGATTGGTCAAGGATTGTATGGAGAAGAAATATTAGAGGTAAATCGATTCCTGCGACAGAGCAAGTGAATTTTAGAATTTCTAAAGGATTTCGAGATGTTTTACGAAAGGGAGTTAAACCTGACTATAAAGTAGTGGAAAATACTTTTAGACGCCTGAATGGTGAAAATAGACGTAAATTATTGGAACTACTAAACATTATTAGACTCCCTTTCATCAAGCAGCAGAAATTATCAATTATTGATTTACAGATTGATACAAACAAATCAAGACTCCATACATATTATGGCAAGGGTGTCAATCATTTAAATTCAAATAACAGAATTTTGTTGGGAAGAATCTTTTTTAACAATGGCCTACATTCTCAAGCAAGTACTATTCTAGGTGGAATGAGATTAGAAGAAATGAATGACAGGACCTACATGGCTAAACTAAACATCCAATTGCGTAACTATATGGCATCTCATGATTACGCCGGCATAATAGATACAATTAAACAATTCCCTGTCGATGATATCGTGTTAAGTCCATATATATATAATCAATGTTGCTATATTGAGAAAAAATTGATTCAAAAATTGAAGATTGAAGAACGAAAAGCACAACAACCACAACAACCACAACAAAATACCCTCACTTATGTTGCAACAAATGGTGAATTGATAGAGAATGCACCAATTCTAGGAATGAAATCACCTCCACCACAATATACAATTATGCCGGCATTGAAGGCTTTGAGAGGACTTATAGGTGACATAGATGCAAGGCTAACTAAAGATAGAACCGACATTACGAACGAAATTCAACAAATGTGCACATTTTTAAACAAGTGGATAACTGATAAAAGAGATGAAAGAAAGATATAGATCTCTATTAATTTCCTGTATATACACAATTTTTTTTATACCAATTAAAAATTAATATAACTAGATCAAATAACAACGAATTAATCAAGTACTTACGAGAGATGGAAGAGATAGAGCAAAATCTTAAAGTATGGACACCCGTAGTATGTATTGCAGTTTCTAATTCACACGATTGTTAAACTGAAGACTTACTAACCTAAATTTAGGATGAACAATTAAAGAGTATTTTAATCGCTAAGATACATGCCACAATAGAATGTTCAGTATGTCAAGAATTAATGCATGTACCATTCATGATGCAATGCGGACACTCGAGTTGTTATAAATGCCTCTTGACATGGTTCGGTGTCAAGATGAACTGTCCTACATGTCGAGAAATTAATGAAAATAAGCCTATTCTAAATGTTCCTTTGCGACAAATCAGCAGAAATATATCAGATTTAATAGTTGAGATGACAAGTGATAAAGACGAGGCGGAGAGAATTAAGAGCCAACGCGACGAAGCGATTCACGAATATCAAGAAGATTTGGAACAAAATGCGCTTTTTGGTGATGCATTCAAGTCAGCGTTGACTTTAATAGATAGGTCAGATGGGGTGCCTAGATGCGGTAATTGTCATTGGGAAGCACACGGAACAGTCTGCTTGCATTGTGGAACCAGGTTTCGTATACCAAGAGACGACGCTTATTATGATTCAGACGATGGAGATGCATACGATGAGGACGATGAAGAAACTACACATTATGGCCGTAATGTTGGAGAGGAAGAATATGATAGTGAGGATAGTTTCATAGACAACGGCATCCCATCTATCGATTTAAACCATGGCAACTCATCTGATGATGATGATATACGTGAAATATATGGTGACGAATGGACAGGATTTGACAATCAAAGTCCAGGAAGTTCGATGAACGACAATTATGAAGCAGATTTACATAGAGCATTAGAAGACTTCCATAACGATGCATTAGATGATCATAGTGATAATACAGACGACATTATTCAAAGAAGGCCGAGGGTTATCAATATTAGTGATGATGACGAATAGACTAGGACTATTTTTACTAGCGAGCATAGATAACGAGCCTGCACAAGCAAGTCTCACCAGAACGTTTAAGTAATGTTGTGCACATTACACAAAACAGTTAAAATCGAATTATCATTGGTTCACAGAAAATTCAGTACCAAAATCAACTGATATTTATTTAAGTAATAGTAATATTAATATTAATATATTTTGATAATTAATATAATATAACGTAACGTATGTATAGACAGACGAAAGGTTTAAGTCCGAGGAAGATTTAACTATGTGTGTACATGAAAGAAAAAACGTGAATTGGGAACTCTAAATGGGTTGGAACCGAAAAGCATATAATTCAAGGATAATTCAAGGACAATTCAAGGACAATTCAGATAATACTAACATAATACAGATTAAAATGGCTCATCCACAAAGAATCATCGAATTACAAAAACACTACCAAAACTCCAATAAGAGATTATGGATGAGAGGTAAGCACTCCAAGTTCGTTGTTCTCCCATTCTACGCTTTATTTACTGTATCTACGGCCTTCCCATTATACTATGCCGGTAGAGCTATTGCAGGTATTAAGGATGAAGAATAAATGAATGGCTAGGCTGTTTACATAAGACACTACTTCTATTTATATGAATATTTGCATTAGATTCATACCTTATTCTCATTTCACTAAATATAATTTTACAAATTAATTGACGATTCATTATACGTATACGTCGGTATACAAGTATTGGAATTTTGTACCGTTAAATAGGTTCTGGTTAATATCGCCTGATATATCTAACTGATTGTAGCAACGCGAAGAGTGTAAAATAATAATCTCAGTAATCCGAAGCATGGCTTTTAGACGTATAACAAACAAAATGAAACTGTTACTGGATTTACCGTTAGGGATTATCGACGATATCATATTCTTCTTGCCTCAACAAGACGTGATTAACTTGTCTCTAACAAATTTTCTATTTTATCAACCATGTATGAGAAAGTTATATCGGAAAATAACCATTAGAAAGGACCCCGTACTCAAACACAATACAGAAAACGTTCGAGGAATTGACTTTACTGATTCAACCCAAACGGTTATATATGGATTTAATAAGATTACAAAGGAGGAAAACCATTTCAAGTTGATCAATGCCCGGTTGAAATCACTAATCTTTTCGATCTCAATCAATGTACAATTATCAAGATTCGTGGAAGAAATAACCATATTTGATTCATTCAACAAGGTTATCAATGAAACTTTGATAGAATTGATTAGTTCACTAGACAAGTCTGATTTAAAAAAGTTGGTAATTGCCAATCCCGAATTACGGAAGCTTGTTAGTTCCACATTAAAAGAAGGGTTCCGAAACTTAGAAACAATTACCATCGATGAGATTAAGGACTTGCATAGCATTACTAAGTTTCCGAATATAAAGGAACTTGTTATATCATTCAGGGAAGATGTACTGCAAGAAGACCAATTGGATGAGCTTACAGTAGACTCAGCATTGGTTGCACGGTTGAAACAAATAACGTCCATAAACATTAGCACTAATAATAAGTCCTATCGCCTTTTCATCAAAGTTTTGAATCATATTCATAAGCAAATTGCGTTCCAATTAAATTTAAATACGTTTACATTGAATTATTATCATGATGACTTGCCTACAATTGAGAGATTTATCAATAGTTCCATTATAAATTGGAGTACTATTACGTCTTTGCAATTGGCCATTGGGTGTGATGATGCTGCATGTAATCAAGAATGCTTATCAAGGCTAGTATTGCCGGTTTATATGTTAAAAAGAGTTGCATTTGTTCAGAATACGGAGAAAACAATTGACACACATAAATTCAATGAAATTTGGGACATAAAAATGATTGGAATATTACAGGAATTTAACACCCGAAGATTGAGATATCTCTCTATCCAGCACAAGCCCTGTGAGAACGGAATATTCGTCGATGGGATGGAAGGCAATTACCTACAGCGGGTTAGGCTATTCACTCATACGCTACCATCGATTATTGAATCGAACAAGGTTACGCTCGTGTTACCCAACTTCATGAAAAGCTTGTCGTGCTACGAACAGGCCATGAATAACCTCTTATGGAACGGCTGCAAGTGTGAACACTGTGAAATTTACTTGAGTGACTTAGACGAATTCCTCATGAGCCATAAGTATTACAATTTCAAGATATACCAATTCAAGGATATCATTAGCAGTAATCTCTTCGTTACCATTGGCGAGTGGCTAAGTAGGAGATTATACACCACCGACATTATAAGCGGTTTGGACTACTTGAAATACCCATTGAACGACAATACCTGGAACTTCCACGACAACTTGTTCTCGGTCCCCTTCAAATGCCTCAACCACAAGAGCTACGAGGAACACGAATTCGACGATGAGGAAGAGATCGACGTTTTCCACGACGCCAATTCCGAGTTTGAACAGTGTAAATTTGATGAACGACTCTTTCGGCCCGTCGGAACAGCCATATCCCACTTCATAAACGATCTCATCATCAGAATCGTGGACTTGAATCGAGGCAATGCTGAGGATATCGAGCTCGATAACTTCAACGACCTCAATGACGGAACAATCCCCGAAAAGTTCAGCAAAATCATTATCAATGGAATCTGTTATAACTTGGACAAGGAATTGAACGGAACAAACTACTTTCAGAATGTATACGACTAGTTGACTGCACTTCTAACGGCTCCGAAATACCTGATCATGGGCCTGGACATCATGTGACTTGTAGACCTGCCAAGCTGGGCGTACCATTCCAGACAGACGAAAGTGGTTGAAGAGTCATCACTATGCACTTCCCAATCTTCCAACTTAACTCCGAGTGCGTCAGCAATAAAGTAATAGTTCGTATCATATTCCTACCAAGTCGTCCGTAATTACCCAATACATGCACCTTTATTTACTGCTCATTTTAAGCGCTATACCTCTTACATACAATCGAGCACACTTTTTTGTCCTGTAGCTCGGATGCAACTAGTAGGACATGGAACGTGCCTAGTTCCGAAGGGATATATTCCAGAATCCACAGGAAAGCTCGAAACCTAATTCAATCCCACATTCCACTACAATCCAAAATTGTACAATTGGCCTTTGTCCAACATACAAACTCAACTGTGTACCTCATGAGGTGCCACACGACGTTCCGTAACCCGCAAATATAGTCTTTATTACAAATCATATTACGAACAATCAATGCGCCAAACGGCCCTACGCGAACGCTTATCCTGGGACCGGGCCGTGATTGCTTCTAAACCCTGATCTGCTGACAAATAGACGGTATGAAGATTATGGACCGTGAAGCCCCTTGGCAGTTTTCTCGTACTTCAACAGGAGCTATATTAGAAAATAAATTCAAGGCTGTGCGTAAATTGTAACTTAGTCCTAGGTGCCTCTCTTGAAACGGGGGCCCCTATTTCGACAGACGCTGGCTAGCTAGCGTGTGCAGGAGTTGGTAAATATGCATGATCTGTACATCGCCACCTGTGCATGCTCTACATCCCCCAGTTGCTGTCGACGGAGCGATGAATGTCGGGTGTGGAATCCCAATTATATGAGATTCCGAGTTTCGAACTTGCCTGGACCAATTTATTGCCACCATGCGTCCTTTTCACACTCCAATGGTCCACATTCGAGAGACGTCTGTTGGTCTAACTAGCTGAACCACATGATGCAGTTTCGGACTTGGAAGGTCCTAAACTCTAAAAACCATGTCTTGCACATTTTTGACCGTACATCATGCATCTGTGGGCCAACGTCACTTACTCGACACACATGTACGCCCAAACCACTTAAAGTACGGCAGGGATATATGCCGACATCACTAATTGTTGGCAACACACCGGGCCGTTGATTGGCCTATGACGAAATGCATATGGGGAACAGGGTTTATGGTCGTTTTTACACCGTTGGTGTACGAAAATCGATTACCGGGCACCGAAGCCATTTTTTTCTCGGCACAGGACGGTATCCAATTCATGCGGCATGGGATCTTCGCCAGCACAAATAATTGGACCGCACGTAACTGCTGTTTACCAAACATCGGCACCGTCAGATGCATCGACGTAATTGGAAGCGATGAGGGTCTCGATTGGCATCGTCTACGTCGCTATTCATATGTGACGAATTGGAACTTGAGTTGGTGTGGAACGATGGGTCCATCGAATTAATTTGTTTTCGTGCATATTGTGCTGCAAGCCAAAATAAAATGAAACGAAGCCAGAGTAACTTGCAATAACAGGGAGCTGGTTGACGTTTCTACGGCAAGACACCGAGATTGGCGTTGGGTCGGTGATGTTTGCATCCGCAACGGACACTCATAGAAACATTTCTATCGCACATATTTATTTATTTATTTATTTGTTCGTTAATCGTACTAGTCTATTTAGGTGTCTAACGCACACCATTACGGACTCATTTGCTGAAATCCCTAAAACTTCTTTGTTCGTTTCTTTCCGTTCTTGTGTGTTTTGTAGTGCTGCATGCAGTTGTCCTGCCGAGCGAACCTCGCATCACAACTGGGCCAAGGACAGAAGTGCTTCCTTTCCCCGGTGTGGATTCTATTGTGCCTTGCCAAATGGCCCGATGTGGTAAACGATCTCAGGCATACCTTGCACGTATGTTTCCGCTTGTCTCTCATGTGCGACTCCTTGAACGAGTCGGTCGACAGCGGCGGTGTAGGGATATTGAACTTGTCAACAACGGTCGTGTACACATAGGGCGCGGCGAAGTCCAGCGAGCCTCCCGGTTGGGAGGACCCTCCTGGAGCCACCAGGGGTCCGTGTCGCTCCGGCAGTATCTGCGCGACGGTTTCATTGCGGATCAAATGCGACGTCAGGGTACCATTGGGCGATGGGTGCGCATGCAGAATGGGAACGGGCGGATGGTGGGTGCCACCGCTCGCCACCGCAGCCTGCGTGCCTCTCGCGGAAACACCGCTGGCCATCTGATCGTGGTGGACACCTACAGTTGGTGGTATGGCTCCCTTTGGGAATTGCGTGAAGTCATTGGGCAACGGAATGCTTGTCAAAAGTTCATTGAACGATGGTAGTGTTAGTTGGTACGGCTGGGGATGCCTTATGTGGGTGTACATTAGGTCTCTGTTAAACATCAAGGTCGACAGCCATATGTGATACGGTTCAGGTCTTCTTTCTAACTATGGGCAGGCGTCTTATATATATACTTTTCAATTATTTTCAAGATAAGGTTGAACGTACGTTTCCATATTAGACTTATATACATGCATACGTGTGAGCAGAATTTCGGAGATCCTGTCAACAATAGAAGCGTGAGATTGTCAAACGATACGCGCGGTATGGCGGGTTCATGTTCTCTTAGCGTATTCGGTTATCCAGAGATATACCGAAAATCAATAGAAGGTACACAATAGGAATAAAATAATAGCGTAATGTGACCGGGATTCCAACACAATTCGCCAATGGGGGGGCTGTAAGTTATGGTGAGGGTTTTGGTGTGTGCGATGCAGATCTCAGATTCTTAGTCATCAGTATCCAATTTACCATTTTGTTGTTGGGATAGATTTCTGGTGCACTCAGGATACGACGATGACTTGGTATCCCCGGTGACGTTGGGATACGAGTTTCGGTGGTTGGGAGACCGTGAACAAGAACTCACAAGCTTTTACTGTGGATCACGAATACGCAATGCAGAGTGTGTTGTCGGAAAATAATATTTGCTGTGTAGCCGCGTAACAGTGTAACAGAAACAGAAGACCAATAGCCCCTTGTGCGTCTGGAGGGTATGGTGGGACACAATAGGAATGGTCGCTGGAGCAGAGGGCGCAGTGGTGGTGAGCAAACGAAGCGGACGCCGTCTAAATCGCGGACGCCGTCTAAATCGCGGACGCGTGTGTATGGATGTGGGCGTATGGATGTACTCACGTGCAATATGGTGATGGTATGGTCGGTCCACCAGGCCAGTGAAACTTCGGGCCTGGCGACGGTACTAGGCCCAGGGATACGCAAACAAGAACAGAGATGATCAGAACCAGCGTCCGTCGTTTGAATATTAGCAGGAACCACGACATCAAGCTTCCGTTCATCCCGTTGGTGTCGGAAAATGGATTTCCGCTGGCGATTGGGAACACGCCGCTTCTCAGGTTACCCAGGATCTCCGAGCAGATCGGAAGAAACGTGTATGCCAAAGCAGAGTTCATGAACCCAGGAGGGTCAATCAAGGATAGGGCGGCGTTGTATGTGATAAAGGACGCGGAGGAAAAAGGGTTAATCAAGCCGGGTGGGACGATTGTGGAGGGTACAGCTGGCAATACGGGGATTGGGTTGGCACACGTTTGCAGGGCCAAGGGGTACAAGTGTGTGATATATGTGCCAAACACCCAGTCCAAGACCAAGATCGAGACATTGAGGTTGTTGGGGGCGACGGTGCACCCTGTTCCAGCGGTTGCGTTCGACAATCCAGAAAACTACAACCACCAGGCCAAAAGATTCGCAGATTCACAACACAACGCAGCATGGACTAACCAGTTCGACAATGTTGCCAACAGACAGGCGCACATTGAGACCACCGGACCCGAAATTTGGTCGCAGTTGGACGGTAAGGTGGATGCGTTCACTTGTTCCACCGGTACTGGTGGTACCTTTGCGGGCGTAACCAGATACTTGAAGGAGATCTCCAATGGGGCCACCAAGTGTGTCTTGGCAGACCCTCCTGGATCGGTATTGTACTCGTACATCAAGTCTCACGGTGAAAAGATGGAAAAAGGGGGTTCTTCATTCACCGAAGGTATAGGTCAAGGTAGAGTCACCGACAACTTGAAGCCCGAAATCCCATTAATAGATGATGCTTTAAAAATCACCGACGAGGAATCAATTGAAATGTTGTACCGTTTGTTGGACGAAGAGGGATTATATATCGGTGCTACCGGTGCATTGAACGTTGTTGCAGCCATGAAGGTTGCGCAAACCTTGCCAGAGGGCTCCAATGTCGTTACTTTATTGGCTGATTCCGCCCATAAGTACAGTGACCGTATTTTTTCTCAAAGTTGGTTAAAGTCCAAAGGTTTGTTTGATTCTTTACCACCACATTTACAAAAATATGCCACCCTCGAGTAACCTGTCTGATCCTTGCGCATCAGTTATACAAAAGTTATGCTACATCCCAAGTTGGTATTTTTATTTAAATATACAAGTTCAACCTTAAATTATTTCCTGCGCGTATCCCATAATTCTGTGTTCATGACTCACTTGTTTCACTAATTACACTCCTTGAAATTCTTGATCATCATTATCAAGATATGACTCTATTTTGCCTAAAATGACGATAATGTAACATATCAAATTGAGGGATGGAACTATTCCCTGTATTAAATTTTATCCACCAGCGCTCTTTATGTCGTCTCTAAAAACCCATAATGGCAATATGGTCTCCCATTGAAGAACGATCACCTCTGCAAGTTAAATAGCCCGACTTATCTGTATTTTTAACAGCACAATAGATCGTGTGAGTGCGAAAAACAAAAATTTTTTCAGTTTACACCTATTATAATATTATGATTTGAATCATAATTGCATGTCAATTTAGGTTTAAGCGTAGGATCGAGAATATTATAAAAGACCCGTATATCACGAAAGAAGTCGTAGGGAAATACCGTAGGTTTCATTTACCAATACAGACCATAAGAATAAAAATACCTAAAAAACATATACGTTGAAATCTTGAACAGTAAATGGATGAACAAATTCTGAAGGCAGTTGAAATTGCTCTAAGTGGAACCAGTGATTTAGGTTTGAAGAATCAAGCATTTGAATTCATTAATCAAATTAAATCAACCGAAGAGGGATATAAATCATGCTTAGACATTCTATTAAAGTCCATCAATAGTAATTCCCCGTTAAACCAAGAATTCAAGTTTTTCATCCTACAAGTCATTGACGAAAATATTACAAAGTTGAATAATGAGCAGTTATTTGAGCTAAACTCGGATTTATTTCAGTATTTTAACTATGTAATAAAATCCAATATTAATGATCCAGTATACTTGAAGAATAAGTTGGCAGGGATAATGGGTAATTTATTCTGTTTCACGTATTTAAACATTAACCCAAATTTTTTGAAAGATTTGCTTGCCCTTATTGCAGACGATAACCTAATTGCTATAGACATCTATAGTAGAATCATAATTGCGATACATACTGAGATCAGTGATAAGTTCATTTCTAGGTCAAGAGAAATTCAAGATAGAAATAACGTATTAAAGGATCAAATTCGTACCAATGATATGAACTTGCTAGTGGATAACTGGCAAAAATTCTTGAGAAACCCAGAATTAATTCAGCATAATACCGATATTTTAAATAACTTCTTGAAGATCATTGGATACTATATTAATTGGATGGAAATTACGATATTTATCTCTAATGATTTCATCAACATTATATTCCAATATCTCAATAAACCAGGCCAGAGAAATGAAACATGTTTAACATTAATCGAAGTTATTTCGAAGAAAATGAAACCATTAAATAAGTTAGAGTTAATTTCTTTGTTAAACTTGACTTCAATTATTAATTCTATTAATAACGATGATGATTTGGAATTCATGGAAAGTATTGCCAAATTATCGAACCAAGTAGGATTGGAATTGCTTATTGTATTAGAGACTTCCGAATTGGAATTATTTGATTCGATCAATCAGCAATTCTTAAATTTATGGCCTTCAATCTTTAAGTTCTTATCTCACGAATACGATGATATATCCCAACAAATTTTTCCGTTTATTCAGCAATATTTATTGGTCTGTAAAAAGTTTAATCAATTAGCTTCTATTGAATTGTTGTCATCATTATTTAATAAGATTATTTTGAAAATGAAATTTGATGACGATGATGAAGGTACTGATGATGAATCAACTGAACAATTTAATGAAATCAGATTAAAGTTGAAAACTTTTCAAGATACCATTGCTATACTAAAGCCAGAATTATTTTTGGAAGCAATACCAATAGTAATTAATGAATCGATTTTCGCAAATATCAGTGATTCCAATAAAGTTGATTGGAGAAACTTAGAATTAGGTCTATTCGAATTAAACACATTTACAGAATCATTAAGAAACAATTTGATTAATTTACCTAAACAAGAAATTGGGAACTCAAAACCATTTGTCTTGGTGCAAGAATCTTTAATTAAATTAATAAATTCTGATTTAATATTGAAAGTTGATCATCCAAAGATCCAGTTGGGATTTTTTGAATTAATAGTCCGTCATTATAATTTTTTAAATACGAATATCAATAATCAAGAAGTAATCTTAAGAATTCTAGAACTTTTTTCTTCTCCATTGGGTTTATTCAACAACTCCGAGAAGGTGAGATTAAGAACTTGGTATTTATTTTTCAGATTTATTAAGCTTACTAAACCAACCTTGAAGAACTCATCGTTCATTGAAAATTTGTTTCTCAAGTTACAGCCGTTATTAATTATTAAGGCAGAATTACCAACAAAAGACGAGGACAATGATACCATTGAAAATGGAAATTTCAACAACCAATTGAATCTTTTCGAAAGTATTGGATTGCTAATTTCGTTGTTATCTGTGGACATAGCTTTGAAGGTAAGAATGATTGATTTGATATTCCAACCATTGTTCAATGACTTGGAGGGATGTATTTCGAACAAAAATAAGATTAATCAACAATTAATAGCATTGCAAGCTCACCATTCACTTATGGCTATTGGTACATTTGCGCGAGGTTATGATAATGAATATAATAGCAAATATTCGGCAGAAATTGTCAATAAAATTAATAATGCATCTCAAGTTGTTCTAATCACATTGGAAAATTTTGCTAAATTTGAAATCATAAGAGATGCTGCTAGATTTTCATTTGCTAGATTTATTCCAATCTTAGGCGAAGAAATTAACAACCATTTGAGCAAGTTAGTTTCAATTATTTTGGCTGCTATTAATTTAAAGATTTCTGAATTAACCAACTTCTTGAACTTTTTGGGACAAATCGTTCATAAATTTCAAAGCAATGATAATATTTATCAATTGTTAAATGACCTCTTATCTCCATTGCTAGACAAAATCTTTTCGTTATTGAAGTATAATGGTGAAAATAATGAATATGAATCAATGCCTGATATAATCAGAGATAAGGAGTCGTTGAAAAAGTCATATATGAATTTTATCAGTGTTATCATCACTAATCATTCATCCAGTTTGTTAATCACCGAAACTAATAAACAAAAATTCCCAGTCATCTTGGAAAGCTTTTTTGTTTACGCTTACAATACATCTGAATCCACCGTTTCAAAATTAGCCATAACTCAACTTATCAACTTTGTCTCTGTTATGGGAGGTCATGGCGGAAAGATTAATGATCCACAAGATAAATATGGTGAAAGTCTTCCTCCAATTCAAGGAGTTGATGAATATTTGATGAATAAAGCGGTTCAGTTGTCATTTGAATTACCTTTTCAGAAACTGGAATTTGATTTGAAAGACGCGCAATACAGACTTGTGGGACAAGAAATTGCATCGTTATTGAAAACCTATCAAGAGAAAAGAGGTGACGAGTATCTTAGTTTTCTTTCCAATTACTTGACTAATATGGGCCTTTCACCGGAATTGATGAATGACTTCTGTACTAATCTAGTTAAGTTAGACCAAAGAGCTTTCAAGAAATATTTCATTACTTTTGTTACTGAGTTGAAGGGAAAATAGTTAATATACGTACTCTTCATATGGCCTGAAAGTGTTTTCCATTGCATATAACATTCATAAAATTTAGCAGTTAGCTTATTTGTTAAAAGAACTTCCTAATACTTTACAGTAGCTATATCGCATTATATCATTAATCTTTATGTATATCTATCAATCGTATAAGTACATATTTATATAAAGTTCTAAAGAAGTAGATTTTGACTACGAAATCTTTAAACAGTTAAAATGTAAAACGTGATTTTTTGTGCAGTTGTGAAATTTTTTTTGTTAAGATGAGCAGACGTAAATATTTATTGCAATCAAATCATTTCAAATTAACATGGGTAATTCGAACACAATGTCCAAGAATAGGAATGGAGATGATATTCAGATTCCGCCTAAGGATGACGAAGAAACATTGTTAGAAAAGTTAGTTTTCGGTGATTTGCAGGGCTTTGAAACTAATATAAGAAAGCTTGATAATTTATATGATTATTCATCTGATGAGCAGGATGACGGCAGTAATGCTTCAGATGAATCATCTGACAGTGATAGCGAACTAGAAAACATGCAAGATGATCAATTATTTTTCATTGATGACGGAACCAATGAAGAACATCAAGATAAAGATGGGATGGATATCGATCAAGAATCACAGACGGAAGATGAAATAGATAACGAAGATGACTTCGATGATGATTCAGAAATTGCATGGGAAGATAGTGATGATGAAAGACTAAATATTTTATTACATACTTCTGATAAAATGAAAAAATTGAGGAAAGTGGAAACAGATTCTGTTATAAATGGTAGATCGTATATAACAAGATTAAGATCACAATTTGAAAAGATTTATCCAAAACCTGAATGGGTAGATAAATTGAAAGAAGAAGATAACAATATGGGAGATGAATATTCAGATACTGAGATTATAGATGAGAACGAGGAAATAGCAGAAGTTTCTAATAACGATAATAATGCAGTCTTAAAATTATTATCATCTACACAGCAATTCATTATTATCAAACAGTTGAAATTAATATCGCCAAACAAGATTTCAATAACAAGACTCAAGGATGCAAATCATTCAAAGATTTCTAAGGCAGCTATTCAATCCTTATCGTTCCATCATTCACACCCTTTGTTATTAACTGGTGGTTTTGATAGAACATTGCGTATTTATCATATTGATGGTAAAGTGAACAACGTAGTTACCACATTACATTTACGTAATTCACCAATTTCAACGTGCTATTTCTCACCTTTTCCTTCAAAAGACAATAAGAACTTAATTTTTGCAGGTGGAAGAAGACGTTACATGAACAAATGGGATCTTAATACTGGTGAAATCGAAAAGATTTCCCGTATGTATGGACATGAACAATTTCAAAGATCGATGGAATACTTCAAAATATCATCAAAAGGTACTTATATTGGCCTTACTGGTAGCAGTGGTTGGTGTAATATATTAAATGGTTTAACAGGTCAGTGGATTAAGGGCTTTAAAATTGAAGGAACTATTGTAGATTTTGAATTTTCCATAGATGAATCCTTTATAATTGTAATTAATTCTGCAGGTGAAGTTTGGGAATTTGAATTATCAAACGAAAGTACATCTAAAACCGAATCGAAAAAACAACCAACACATTATAATAAAATTATAAGAAAATGGCAAGATGATAGTGGAACTGGTATTACCAAAATTAAGCTTGGTGGCCCTAAGAATCGTTGGTTGGCAATTGGTACTAATAATGGTATTGTCAATATATACGACCGTAACAAGTTGGCTGATGGTACGAATCCAAAGCCAATCAAAACGGTTGAAAACTTGATTACTTCAATCTCTTCGTTGTCATTCACACCTGATGGACAAATATTATGTATTGCTTCAAGAGCTAAGAGAGATGCTTTGAGATTGGTTCACTTGCCATCTTGCTCCGTCTATTCTAACTGGCCCACTAGTGGTACTCCTTTAGGTAGGGTTACGGCAGTTACTTTCTCTCCAAATAATGAAATGTTGGCCATTGGTAATGAAGGTGGAAAAGTTACATTATGGAGACTTAATCATTATTAGGCTTTTACGTAATTTTTGTAAATTATTTAATTTAATAGAACATTCTGCATTCAAGAAAATTTACAGAAGAAACGTTTGAAGATGACTTGAGCTATATGAATTTCACTCGTGTTTCTTGTAATATATAGTTTTAATAAGTGTTCTTAAATTTTACAATTAAACAGGGTTTTGCAACAATTAAGTCTGTACTATAAGCTTGTGTCTCGTAAATTATAAATTGATTTCAACTTAACTAAAATCATATTTTCGTCATGGAATAGCATATAAACATTCCTCCCTTCATAAAGCATTTAACTAACAGTAGCTGAAAGTAGTTTACCTTTAATGGCATTTAACTTACATCACGTGCCAAACCTGCCATTTATCGTACCACAAAAATTGTAACTTTTCTTGTAAATTAGTAAGAGTAAATCAAGATATTAATACATACTTGACTTAGAGATAGTATAATTCAAAATGGGTGTTATAGGGAAACCGTACGTGAATCGTGAATTATTATTAGAGAGATGTAGAATATACTAACTTATTCAATAGAAAAGGACACGGTCGTTATCGTGATCCAAAGACATTTGAAATGAGTCCAGCTTTGTTGAGAGTTAGGGCGCCATATTTTGTTAGAAACATGATTGGTTTAGCTATTGCTACGTCTATTCCAATAGGTGTCTATTGTTATACCTTTAGTATGTTAAGTAAAGATGAGTTTAGTGATATTCCAATCCCACCAATTGCTGATAATGAATTAGTTAAGTTGAAAAAAGAACACGAAAACAAGAAAGGTTCATCATGAATTATGGAGAAATTGATGAAGATTATAGTAAATAACGGGTAAAGGTGGAAAATCTTGTATATACTTACTTTTAATTTACAAATACGAGATATAGGTAATAAATTTTTTAGTTTATATTAAAATGAATCCTTCTCTAACGAGACAGGATATTAGGAAGACTAATTATGTCTGCTATATGCTAATTCTTTGTCATCATCTATACTAGATAAGGACTCTATTGGATAACCTGTCTCCGAGCTTGAAGACTCATTATCGGATTTATCGTAATCTTTGAGTAACCTGTCATTGAAGTTATGTTGTTTCTCAATATCAGGACCGTACATAGAAACTCCTCGAAATGGATAAGGTACATTACCCGTATTTGCATGTTGCACAGGTTTCGTTTCATCTACATTTGTAACTGGGTTTTGGTAATATAGAGATGCTTTTGACAGCTGTTTCTCTGTTATCCCACTTGGGTTATAGCCAGTGTAAGTCAACGAACTGTTGGAAAAGTTTCGTTGTGTATGGGAATGATCAAATGAGTCATTAAAACCAATTGTTGCCTCATCATTGAATGGATCCTCGATAGGAGGCTGCTTACGGCGTAATTCTTGAGTAGGTTCAGCAAGCATTAAGTTATCTTTACTAGTCATTTTGTATGTATCTGCAAATGGATTTGTAAACGTGCTGTTTGAGTCATTCGTATTATATTTTCTTTGAGGATTTGATGGAATGTAAGAATGCGGCATTGTAGGTTTGGCCTTGGTGTATTGGTATTGAGAAGGAAAATCGTCAAATGGTAAGGATTCGTAAGTTTGCGTATGGTTTTTGTGATTGTATAATTTATAATTATCATTGTAACGGTAACTAGAGTTTATTTCGTGTATCGCTGATGGTACGGATATGTTTCTTGAATTGACGGGCATAACGGTCTTGGTTATATCATCAAAACTAGTTTCGAAATTTGTGGTGGAAGACGAAAGTAACGGATTCGTATTAATATCTTTGATATCGACTATGCCCTCTTCAAGTAATGTTTTCTTCGATTTGTGATTCTTGACCACCAATACTCTAACATTTTCGTTCACAACATCACAGCAATGTTTCTTTAAAGACTTGAAACCCTTTTTACGCAATTTGACCATAACGTGAATGTATAGAATCATACCCAATAAAAACTTGATGAAGAAAAATGACCAAATTGCAAATGAAAGGCACATGAACGATAAGATGATCGATAATCTCAAATTACTCGTAGCTATATGTTTTATATTTCTGATAATATCATTCAGGACATCTCCGTCCGTGGCATAGTATCTTAAAGTCAAAATGTTAATGACTTGTCTTGGGGTATCAGCGACCAAAATTTGTAACGCGTTATCCAACTCGGTGTAACTTAAAAAGCATGCCCAGTCAAAGAAGTTGTCTTGCTCGATTTGGTGAAACAAGCAATGATAATTATATGACTTGACGGTGTAGAGCAAGCGAGCAATCCAGTTCACGTATGTAAGGGCAATATTTTTGGTACGAATCGTATGAATAGCCCAAATCCAATGATACACCAATAACAAAAACTGAAAAATAATACATCCTAGAAATATCCATTTAGCCACTGAATACGCGTATGGCTTGTAATCATCATTGGACCATCTGTGGAACACCAAGATATTCAAACACGTATAGATATCGACTCCTAATAACACACATGCTAGGAACATTAATACCCACACATAAATATACGAGAAAACTGTGGACGCTTTCGTATTATGAAACCTATCTATGTTGATCAAGTCAAACGTAGAATCATCCAAGTCGTATTTATCTATTTCTTTGTGTGGATCAAAATAACCTTGCACGTAGTTTGTATTATAATTTTGACCCATCTTTATGAATTTCTCTTATGCTTATTGGAAATATACACCATGTATGTTTAACAACAGAAGTTACAAGACTAGTCGAGGTATTTATAATTGTTCCGATATATTATTCGTGAAAACCTGTAACTGGTGAATCGTGTAATTTCTAGATGTGCTTTTTGAGAAAAATGTTTAATCAATTTTTGTAACAAATTCGTTACAAATGCTAAGCCACACCAAAATGCAAGATGGATAATATACAAGGGTACTCTAGCGAAAACGATAGCGATAATAATCAAGATTACACTGATACGAGCAAATTGAAGTCATTTAAGGGTTTTAAGAACGAGAAATTGAGAAAAGGTAAAATTGAGTTACAACAACCGTTACAGATAAATCTTGGGGTAGACAAAAACGGAAAATACGATGACGACTCGCAGGGTGAATATTATGAAGGACAGCAAATAACGGAACCCCATACGGAACAAGGGTCGACAAAGGGAGAGACTGCTATGGCAGAATTCAATACTAGCGAATTTTATAAAGAGAATACGTTTAACAAGGACAAGTATGAAGGACAACTGAAATCGAACGAACCGTTGAAACAGCTTACCAGTGGATCGACACGACTGCATCAATTGTCGAATCTTATCAAGCTAGGTCGGGCCAACGAAGCCAAATTACAGGAAATGCATAATGGTAGCAAGGTACATAAACCTAAAATACAGAAGAATAAAAAATGATTTATTAATATTATCGTAGACTCTATATATACGTAGAACAATTATACACCGGTGACTAGTGTTCGTATTTTTTCAATAATTTGGATGCTTCTTCCTTCAAATCCTCTTGGTCACTGTTCGAAAGGTCTTCTAAAATATGCAAGCACGCCAGCTTTACCGGTGGCCTGTACATAATTAAGAACTGCAACGACAAAAAGCCAATCTTCGACCTAACCGGATCGAAACACAAAGATTTGATTCTAGACACTAAGTCCTCATTCAAATACGGCAAGTCGGACAATAATCTGATGAAGATTTTTTTATCGTTTGGCTCCAAAAACGGAATTAACGAGTCTAAGACTTTCCCTGTCCACTTATTATAAATTGGTGTTGGAATGTCTATTGTTTCTATTTCGTTATCAACTCTTGCACTAACAGCTTCGTTTTCAAATGGATTTGACTCATACTCTTTGATATATTTCTCCGTTACTTCTTTGCGCAACGCATCTTCGTTGAACACCTTTTCGCTATACCATTCTTCATTGAGCCACTCAATGATAAGGTCTATTCTTGCATGGACGTTGTCTAGGAAATGGTCAAATATAGATTGTCGAATCAAATTACTCAACCCTTCATTTTGTGTGATATCGGTGCTTTCATTTTCAGTCTTAACTGAACCAAGTATTGGCATTGAAGGGTCAACTGTTCTCATGCCACGAGTGGCCAACCGTGTTAACAATAAAAACCATGAATCCTTCTTCCACGCCTTAATTGCAATCTTTGTCAACTCTTTATTTACTGTATCCGTACCACCTAATTCTTGTTTTTCTTCGACATCGGATATCTTTTTGTCCGCCAATCTAAAAAAGTTCTTTATAATTAGATTGACATGTTCTTTCTTATCCTGGTACGAAAGGTCTTTTGGTGATGGCAATGTGTAATTAGTTTCCGGCCCGTAATCATCACCGTTATCATGATCGTCATCGTCATACTCCCCATCTTGCTCTTTCTTGATTTCTGTAGGTGCAAAATTAGCCACTGTATACTTGTATCTCTCACCGATGATATCCAATGCTTTGCTTAATTTACTAGTACTCACTTTATTAAGAGATGCTAATGCCATTGATATCAATATATTCTGTGGTAAGGTTGAAAGGTCGAAATTATTTAATTCGTTAGTTGGATCAGTTAAACAATATAAATTCTTATAATCGTTTGTTTTGCACCTTTTTGAAGCGTTAACAAATCCCTCAAATTTACGTTTTTTGATATTCGAATCTTCTGGTGAAGGTTGCAATATGTTTTTCTTTCTTATATCATCACCGCGATTTATCAATAGGGTTAACTTTTTGTTTAACGAAGAATTGTAATTGGAGGGCACTAACTGATTCCTTAACAAGTGATTCAAGAAAATTCTCAAACTTCTGTCGACATATTTTTTAGATAGTTTATATTCATCAATTGATTGATAGTTTGACTGTAATTTTGCATTTGTGTCAAAATTCTCTATGATATTCAATATTTTTGTAATAAACTGAGGTTTCCGTCTTGTTAAAACTGAAAAATGGTTAAAGACAGCCGTAACCAACGGAGGTATTAAGATTTCGTTGGTAAGTGCTTTCAATACTACGTCAACAAGTCCGTATGCTTCTGCTTCTATCGATTGTTTGATGAGCGAATGGTTTGGTTGAACCTGTGTCAATGAAAAGCTGGATATGTTTGATGGGGATTTTGACTGATAATCTATCACTAATATCAAAAACTTCAATACCTCTAACTTCGAATCTATGCTGCGCATCATGTCGTGTTCCTCGTCGTCCGATGGTGCCAACGGGAATGTAGTTTGAAACTTATTTGTCAACATGTTCTTCAATTCGTTCAACTTCTGCCACACATCCGTACAACCATCGTTTTCCGCCACGTACCGAAATACTAATCTAAATACTACTATCGATGTATCAATACAATCTTTAAATATTTCCGCATCATGAACTTCTGCCAAAACTATCAAACTATCAATTGAATCGATTGCTAAGTCAACTTTATCTGTTCTGCTCAAAATTGTCTCGTCCGCTAAGAACGATTCTTTAAAGAATTTAGAGCACCATTTTCGAATCTGAATATCTGGATTACTTGCAAATTGCAAGATCTGTCTTAATACCTGTGGGAATGTTTCTTTACTTGAAAACGCTAAATTACGAGCTTGGTTTAATTGGGCAATAATATCATTGCTAGATGTGCTTGTCATCGTCTTTTTTTTTCTTCTTGCTTCTTCCTTAAATCAACAATCGGCTAGTCAGCTATTGTTCTGTGCTAAGCGTGAAAAAGAAAAAATGTTGCCTGCAATCTCGGAAAAATTGTCTAAAAAAGAAAAAATGTTAAAGAACGTAACTCAGAGATTCTCTACTTGATATTAATCTATCAATTACCTGATGGTGTGGTTGTATTAGCTCGCCTTGATTCAGTTAAGCCTACTTAACTATTTTCTTGATGGCTAACTTTCTTCATCAAAATATAAATATGTTACCCGGAAATCCCCTTTTTTGTCCTATATATAATCGTTTTCCAAAAAAGTATCCTACCGTTAGATAAGGCTATTTTCTTCTGATAACCGAGAAATAATTAATAATATAGGCAGCTTATCGTGTTTGGACTGATTCAACTCAGAGAAGAACGTAACTATAAGCATCTGAGGTTTGTGATATGACTTCAACGGGAATACCATCGCCTATCCCTATTCAGACACAAACGAAGAACTCCACTTCTTCACCGGAAGGATCACAAATTCCTAGTTTAATAAGGGTAGAAAATACAGATGTGGCTGCAATAGAAAATAAGAACGATATTTCTGATGCAAATAATAGTAACTATAATGTGACGATGAAAGCAGGATCCATTGAGAATAAGTCAATGCCGGCACTGACACGAACGAATAAGCGATCATCATCGTCATCAAATGATCTAATATACGAAAGAGATAGGTTCAGGGCCAGACTTCAGACATTCAACTCGGCCGGAAATGGCATACACACATTAAATAGACAAGAAGAAGTTAAGGATTCTGATGATTGCACGGTGATAGACGAGAGCTGCGAGGTGTGTGATGGGATCATAGGATCAAAGACTACAAAGTTGAACGTGATATCGGATCATGAAATTGCCAATGAGCATATTATAGAAGAAGGTATATCGCCATTAGAGAGTGGTTCGAAATTCTACAGAGAGGACTTGGGCATGATACAGCTCTTTCCTGAAACAAACAACGCGATCCCGATCAAATCGATTACATATTCACAGCTTCAATTTGTGTTCAGGTGGTACTTCAATAGACCACTTCCACCAACGAAGGACATGTTTCCTTGGCTACATGGGATCCATAAGGAAAACTTTGCACAAAGACAATATTTTGTAAGTCAACTGAGTAACTACTCATTAGACAATATTGTACAATCAAAACCAGAAAGTGCACGGTTCTTAATGTGTGTAAATTCATCGTCCGAGAGTTTAATGGATCAACCATTACTTAAAAATACGGTGAAACTTAATGAAATTTTACAACCCATCGATATTTCGAAGTCTGAAGTGTCAGATTTAATGACTGACATTGTTGGAAAAATATTTCAAAACGAAGAACAGGAAACGATTGATAGGTTAACCGAAGTATTCTTTGACGACAGTATCAACATCAACCATCTTCCGTGTTTTCTTGATTTGGATCCAGACTCAGGCGTCTCTTTGAGGAATTTCCATATTCAGGTTGCCAAGCTGGCGCTTTGTTCTGATTTTGTTGTCTATTGTTTTCATCAAAATCATAATACATCCAGCTGTCGTTGTGGTGCTATGGCTCGTATTTTATGGCTAACACAAGTATATGGTGCTTATCATGAAGGCCAACAGAAATCAAGATATAACGTTTTTATATCTAAGGGTATGGAATTCTTAGATAACATACTACTGGATGATAAAGAGTGTACAAAATCCAACGAATTATTTACATTTAGACCAAATAATTCAGTTCTAGCATCATCATTGGAATCCACCAAAAAAACACAAATAAACTTCAAATTGGATGCGTTTAAATCGAATACTTTATCTATATGGGATAATGACTATCAGATAAAAGAGAAGATTGAAACGACAAAGATGTCTTCCGCTACCAAGATACACAAAAATGTTTGGGTAGGTAATATATGGGATCATCAGATAATGATAATGTATTTACTGAATAACCTGGAAGGCATAGACATTAACTTCGATATTTCAAGTGATATGAAAGACTTATATTGCGACCCCAATAATTCAATAATTACAAAGGATACGGCAAATTCCAATGACATATTACGTTACCTACCACACCCGAAAGCTAATTGGCGTTTATTTATTCATTGCCATAACAATGCATCATTTCCAGACTTGCCAACCCTTTCTTCATTACTATTTAAATATACAATTTCAAGTCGTCATTCAATCGATCAAGAATATCACACATTGGAGTTCCCACCATCAGGGTCAATCGGTTTAGGAGATTGTCGCAAAGAGACTTTGATGGCTATTGTTAACACATGCAAACTACTTTACTTATATTCATCTTCAACGTCATATGAAAACGATGTATTAAGTTCATTGATTTATTGTTCGGATGGCTATACAGAACTGTCATTATTAGTTTTATGTTACTTAATGTATTCCCAAAATATTGAATTAGACCAAGCCATGGTTGAAATACATTTAGAATACGGTCGGCCTTTTTATATTTTTAGCAGTGACGTTACCATATTGAGAAAATTACAAGTTATTTTGAATAAATTTTCACCACGATCTTTGGGAGGCTCAATAAATTGGCGTGAATTAGAAACTATAACAAATACGGAACTTAATGAATTGTTCTTACCCCAGAGGTCCAGCTCAATACCAAATCAATCGATTGCAAAGAACCTCAAATTGGGATATATAGTGAATGATTCGGACTCCGAGACTAGTTCTGATTCAGAAGATGATGATGTTGATTGGGATGTCGAATTTTGCTCTCCCACTGACTGGGTGAAGGACGTTGAAGGCTCATTACCGTCACGGATTTTACCTTATTTATACTTGGGCTCTCTAAAACATGCCAACAGTTTACCTTTGCTTTCGAAGTTAGGAATCAAGAAAGTCATATCGGTTGGCGAACCATTGTATTGGCTCAGTTGTAGTAAATTTCAGAAGAATAACCAAGTCTCTGTCGACGAGTTGGATGATGGTAACATTGAGATGTTCAATATCACCCCATCCAACTCCAAGTCAAAATATTGTTGTGTGGATACGGTAATGAAGGTTAATAACTTACAAGACGACGGCATTGATGAACTATCTTTGTCATTACCGAGCATTCTCCGATACATCGACAATGAATATAAAACATCAAATGGGGAAACAAAGATTTTAGTCCATTGTCGTGTTGGTGTTTCCAGATCTGCTACAGTGGTGATTGCAGAAGTAATGAAGAGATTAAATATTACCTTGCCAAAAGCGTATCTTTACGTAAGAGTTCGTCGTTTGAATATCATTGTGCAACCCAATTTGAGATTTATGTATGAGCTATTTAAGTGGGAGGAAGGCGAAAAGAAGAAATTATTTCAGAATAACGACCTTCAGAGCAATGTCGGAAAGGTGCAAAATTCGTTACGAGAAATAGATTGGTTTGTTATGTGCCGTGAGATTATGAACTTGAACATGCCATATCTAGTGAAGTAGTTGACACCAACCGCGTTGCATTGATGATTATTTCGTTTGCCGTTATTAGCGTTTCCTTAGTAAATACTACATTTATAGGGTACCTTAATAAAGTGTATAATAATTCATATTTACATATTTACCCGCACACTAAAAGTTTTGTTCGGTGAGTCGAAACGCTCCTTAGATTTCGGTAATTAGCCAGTTTGATAATCTTAATTATCATAGTTTATAATAGCGGATCAATACATCTTGTCTTTCATTGTACAGAATAGTTTCTTATACCTAAGTAAAGGTTATTAAAGTATTTAATTTATTTATCTGGAAATTAGCCATATTCAAAAGGGCAATTAAGAGACAAATAGTTCGATACCAAGCCACAAAGGCCAAGAGAAGTTCAATCGATTTGGTAAAGCAACCACGTACTATTTTTACTTCATATAGGAGCAGTTGTCCCAAATTTTTCAAAGCGTTTATTTGTTTCGGGTACTAATTGTATAAAATATTGTAATATGACATCACAACCAACTTCAAATACATTACTCGACGACCCATCGATAATACAAGTCGTCAAGGAAGATGATTTCAACGATGATAATTCATCCCCTATGTCTACACCTACCGCTTCTAGTGGCTCGATCGAGCCAGGAAGTGCCTTATCCAAGTTACTAGACTCAGCCATTGCGAAAGCTGCTGAAGAGTCGACGCCTGAATTAGAACCAAGATCAAATAGTAGCAGCCCACATATTCGCTCGTCACCAACGAAACCGATATCGTCAAAGAAGAACTTTGACCGTGTATATACAATTGAGGTTTTACTTGAATTAAAGAACCTGCCATTTGTTAAAGACTATAAAGAAACCAATGAATTACCGGACAAAGGCTTCTGGAGGGCTAAGTCAAAGTCACAGAATAATTCTAGCGGGAGCAAAGAGTTTGGCCACACCTCGAAACATGGCAATAATAACACTAATAATAAAAATAAAACTTCATTCAATAAAAAACGTCAAGATTCTGCTTCCCACTGGGAGCGTAAAGCAGGGTTCTTAAAGACTGGTGACTTGGATGCATTATCTGAAGATAAAATATCGCAGTTATTAGGTGAGCCTGTAGAAGAGATAGAACCAGAATGGGAAAATGCCGATTTAAACGATGAATTAAATCTTAATATGGGGCAAACTGTGGAAGATTTTGAGAAGTGGAAAAGTAATATGAGGTCTGAAGAGCGTCGTAAAAACGGTGAAGTGATTGAAGAAAGCTCAGATGTAAATGCAGAAAAGAGTGGCAATGAGGTTGATTATTTCTTTTCGTTTGTTAAACCAAAAAAGAAGTCTTTTGATTCTACATCGCTGAAAGCTCCAAGTTCGGGAGTATCTACACCCACTGTTGCAAATTCGGAACAATCTGCTAAGAGTTCTAGATTTTCATCATTTTTCAATACTCCCTCGTCAGAAATTCACCCAAGAGCTGATCAAAGTCAACCGCATTCACAAGCGCAACACCAATTACAAGCACAACAACAAATGCACGCACAACAACAAATGCAAGCTAGAGGCCAACCACAAATGCCACAATCACACCAATTGCCTGTGAAGGGTGATCAAGGATATTCAAGATTCTTATCGATGATGGGTCATCCAAATGAAAGTAGCAGGCCTTCACCGCAACTAATGTCTCCTCACAAGGAGAGTCGGAAGGATGCAAAAATCCCTATTCCAGGACAACCACTTAACAATGACTCATTTTTCATGTCTTTATTGAAGAAGACGGAAGGACCTGATGGAAGCAATCCATCAAGCCCAGCTTTATTTAATGCCACTCAAACCCAACCGAATGCCAAAATATCTTCTCCTGATACTAAACAATCGCCTTTAACTCCAAACATTCAACCTCAAATCCAACCACAGATGCAACTGCAGAGAATGCCTGCACCAAAACAACCTATGAATTTACCACCAGGTCAACAATTAAATCAACAACAACTGCTTCCGCAACAAATGCCGCCATGGATGAGGCAATTTCAGGGTGGACCAAACGGACCTAATGATCCACGTTCACCAGGCGCTGGACCTGGCGCACATCCAGCCGGTTCTAATGGCACTAACCCACCACCACCACCACCACCTCACCTTCAATATGCCCCAAATATGGGACATCCTCCACCTAAGATGTTCCCTCCAGGATTTATGCCGCATCCAGGAATGCCGATTCCTTCGCAATTCGCTAATGGCCGCAATGGTCCAATGCCACCACCTGGAAATCATCCATACATGGCATTTCCACCGGGAATGCCACCGCCACCAGGAATGGGTATGCCACCTTTACAGCAATCCAATGGGTTTGATCAAAGGAACCAACCATCTGCGCGTCGGTAAAGGGCCAAAAAAAAAAGGCACGTTATTCTACAGTATTCATAAATGTTAATATTTATTTACTATATAATAATATAAGTGCCATTATAAAACATTTTTAATTTGTAAGCATAAATTCAATAGTTGAATATGTTCATCAGTACCATTATTCAACCTCTTGTCAGTCTCAAATAATATCTTCGCTATCTTATTTTTAGTTAATGAATCCACAGAGTCATTCAATATAAATTTGTCATGGATCTGATCTACGATTTGTTGTGCACTCCAACCTTGTAACACAATCTCTTCGACTTTTTGTAATATAATTTTTGTATCCAAAGACTCAATGGCCTTTATAATTTCGTCTAACAATGCTTCTGATAATACACCAGCGATTTCTTGTATAGAATCTTTTGTGATTTTACTGCTAGTATTGGTATCAATCATTCCCACATCACCATTTTGATCAATTCTATTATTAAATGATGCATGCAATCTTGCAGCGGATTGTAAGTATGTAATCGCTTTTCTTAAATCACCATTAGAAATTTTTAACACTTCAATAAGGACCTCTTCATTATCCAAAGCAATATCTTCCTTTCCAACTATATATTTTAAACGGTACAAAGCATTATCGTTGTTCAACAATCTGAATCTAAATTTCGAGCACCTGGATGCTAAAGGATCAATTATTCGTGTAATATAATTACAGATGAGACAGAATCTAGTCACACTAGAGTAATTTTCCATTGTTCTTCTTAATGCTGATTGTGCATCATTCGTCATCGAATCTGCTTCATCCAAAATGATGATTTTGTAAGGTGGACATGGATAATTGGCTAAGTCTTCTTTCGATGCATTGGAGATTGTTAACCTGGCAAAGTTTTTAATTTTTTGCCTTACTATTGAAATACCTCTCTCATCAGATGCGTTCAATTCTAAAACTCTCGATTTATACAAACGAGGCCCATACAATTGTTTGGCAAGAGCTAATATAGTAGATGTTTTACCGGTTCCTGGTGGCCCGTAGAATAACATATGTGGTAAATTAGCCGATTCAAGTGTCTTTTTTAAGACCTTTACAGCATGGTCTTGCGATGCAACATCGTCTAAGTTTTTTGGACGGTACTTTTCAACCCATGGAGTGTGATCTAACCTTTCTTGTTCATACTGTTCAGTTCTCTGGGTCTTGCCCATTAAAACAGATGCCATTCTTTTGTTTTGTATACCTACGAATTTCTTGAACAGAAGTTGATATTATTTCAAATTCCTTTTAACGCGTAAATGTCAAAAGACCTAATGCACGTAAAATATATGAATACTGAAAATATTGGTTTTATCGAAATATGTATTAATATTAGTATAAGCGAATAATGCAAGAGCTAGAAGATAATGATAAATTGATATGATTATATAACATCGATTACTTAAGAAATGTATACGAAAACAGATTATTGAACACCAATGACTGATAATTCCAAAGTCCAGACTCTTCGAATGTGTACTTTAATCGTCAATATCTCTTGATTATTATTCAAAATGTTCGATACGTCAACGTCTATAGTTTGATTGGACCACCAACACTTTCTAGCTGGTTTCCTCCAAAATAATAAAAGTTTAGTTTGGTTTGTATTCGAGTTTTTCCTAGTTTTAGATATTGATCTTGATGCGGCTCTTGAAGCACTGGAAGCTAAATTTCCAATACGAGATCTCGATTTTCTAGAAGCAGGTGATGTTTCCGAGGGAATAGGGTCCAAGGATGGCGAGTTTGGTGGTGTTGGTTCCTCAGATCTCAAGCGAACCAACAGCAACGACAGAATAACACATTTGTTAGGTTCCGCCGATCTACTGCCCCAACTTCCACCTGACTCAAACCCGCTTGTGCATAACATATCGAATAAGTGTTGCTCAGCTGGGCCTAGCGTTTGATCAACCGTGGGTGGAAGGGTTGAATCGTAACCCAAGCCACTCAATATCAATTTATTCTTCGTCAAGGTCGCTGACACTTGTAATTTGATTTGCCTTATTTGTTCTGCGTTAAGCCCCAGAATCGGTGGAATCACATAATAGTCCAAATCCTCTCTCAAAACTATAATAGCCGGTTTACTCTGTAGCACATTGGCTCCTGTCTCCTGTTGAGTAAACCGTCCGAATCCACTGACTTGCAGTGAAACAGGCATTTCCTGTAAGTCACGCTGGGCCTGACCAAATGTGTTGATAATATACTGGAAACATTCAGGCTCAAAATTAACGTACACAATATCGTCCTCCGTCAAGTTTGTAATTACTTGACCATTGCAGTCTAAAAATACACCGTTTGGGAATAAGCATAATAATATGCTCTCTGGCAAGCTCATCAACTCATCTCGTGTTATGGTGAAGCTCTGGCCCCTAATATTCAAATGTATCCTAGAATCGTAATCTATGTTATCCACATCTTCGTATGCTTGTTGGGGAACATGAGAATACGTTTCCTGGGACACCTGGGTAATTATGTTTTCTGACATTGTTATTTCACGACACTAGTTGAAGGATCGTAATATTTCGAAATTAATATTGTGTTTCAGGTTACCAGCACCTTATAATAGTTGAACTATGATTTTTTAATGGTGGTTTATTATACTTAATTTATACTGATGTATATTCTTGGTTTGCTAAACTGGTTGACTCAACTAAACGTTTGTGTATTTGAAAAATTTAATAGGACGTTCATACGACATGCGACATTTTAACCAGTTTAACTATAGGAATATGATTCCGAAACTGCAAGAATCAATATTCAATAAAGGTTTTCGAGATAGAAATGTCTGGTAAATGCAACGACGATTGCGCTTGTTCGGGAAAACAGGAATCAGAGATTTATACCAAAAATACGCTTGCTGAGAACGAGGATAGTGATGTGGATGATATTTGGGGTGATGATGACATCGAAGAATTACCTAATTCTACAGCTGATATAAAACGAAAGCATGAAAAACAAGGATACCTCGAGGGTATTACTAATGCCAAAGAGTCGAGTCTTCAAGGGGGATTTGATGATCTGTTTCCAAAAGGTGCCCAGTTGGGGATCACCGTTGGGAACATCTTGGGAGAGTTGCATTCATATAATGATCCGGAGCTATTCGAAAGGGCTAAATCTGAGCTTAATATATCTCAGGTCTTGCATAAGAAGTATTTCGATGAAGGTTTGGAGTTGAAAAATAACCCAGAGCATGAAGTGATAGCTAAATGGAAGAAGATAGTACAGAATCTAGAGAAAAAATGAACGAATTCTACGTGACTTTTATTAATATCGAATGTTTGATTATAATCTGAGTAGTATATATCAATTATCTGGATAGTGGCATATCGCTGACAACCTCGTTATTCAAGTTGTCGTGCAATTCAAATATTTTGTCTTGGAATTTGTACCTTCCTTTGCACCACTCGACCCACATCTCACTTATCAAGTATTGCGTTTCCTGGAACATCAAATACTCTTCCAAGACACATTCTTTGATTAACCAGTCTTTGTTTAATTGCTGGAATATCTCCTGTTTGTCATTAATTATGACCTGTCTTAATTTTGCTAGCTCACTACCTTTTATGTCAGCATCGTCGCTGCTTAATTTGTTGTATCTTTGCTCGTTATCATGAATTCGGATCTGTAATTGTGTTATATTATTAATCAGTAACTTTCTGGATCTTTCAAATAGTTCTTGTAATGAATATAAGTAATCGAGGTAATTCTTGAATTTTTCTAGTACCGATGTATTTATGACATAACTCTCGTCAATGAGGACTTGACTTGACTTACTGAAAAATCCTGACACACGATCTAATGAATCATTGATAGAATTCATATCATCCTTGTTATTATTTCCAATGATTGTATTATTTTCTTCTGAATGCGGATAAAGAGAACCATTGAGCTTCAGAAATCCTTTAATCATTTCTACAAATTTTCCATTATCATATGCAACTTGTTGTTGTCTTTTTTCATACCTTTCAATTAACATAACGGTCTTGGTCCACAATTCGATTAGTTTCGTAACAGTATTTTCTGCATTTTTCCAGTTGTTAAGAAATTCTTCCCCTATAGTTGGCCAAATTGAGTTAATAAATTCAGTCAGGATCTTACGACCCTTAAATTCTAAAGAATAGTCGATTTTCGCTTGCTTTTTCCATGTTGTTAAATCAGTTGGAACACTCAAAAAGGTCACTACTAAAGCATCTTGCTTTAGAACAGGATGCTTAACTATCTGGTTCAAAAATCTGTATAGACCTCGACGACGCCTTTGCAAAAATTGGGAATCTGGGGAAGATCCTACTAATTGTAATTGATTAGTAAATGAAGTCAACGAAAATATAGTAAGAAAATGAAATTACATACCAGAAAATTTCTTTGGGGGCAACCCAGGAATCACTCTAAACGGATACTTGTTTAACAAGTACTCCAATAGCCTAAGTAAGTTAGTATGGTGTTGTTAACAACATGCGAAATCAAAGAACATACCATACGAAATCAGAATATCTTCTGATCACTTTTTTAGTTCCTGCTGGCCCATGCATACCCAAGTTTAAGTCATGGGAGATGATGTAGTTCGTGTGTTTGAAAACCAATCCTTCCTTCTCTGGAACTTCCTTTATTTTAATAGTCTCATTAGAATCAACCAATGGCGCAAATCTGTCCTTTATTTCGTTGATGTATTTTGTTATATGCGAATGATCTATAGGATGCTGGTCTTCTACTCCTTCAAGATGACTCTTTTGTACTGACGTATGATCCGTTAGAATTGGATCGGATAAAATGCTTTGAGTTGGTGCCCTTGTGTTTTGTTTTGACGCATCAGTATGCCATTCATTCTCTTCATTCTCACTCAATGAAGAATTTGCCAAGTGGGCACTCAATGGATCAGCGAGATCTTTAGAAAATCTACTGCTACCTTTATTTATAAGTAACTGAACTATCTTATCTGGTAATTCAGGTAAATTATTCATTCTCATTTGCAATGTCACATATTCTCCTGTTCCTGGCGCATCCAACTCCAACGCAATAAGTCCCATAATTCGCTCAAAATTGATAATTTCAGATGGTGGTAATATCGCATGATCATATAACGTATCTAATAACTTAGAACTCTGATAGCTAGTTAAATAACCAGAATCCACCAATTTATTAAGCACCAATCCTTCCAAATCACTAACTGTCGATACATTTGCTGATAGCGCAGAATATATCTCCCTGTATGATGCTGGTATCTCAAAATCAGGGCTTGTTTCTCCCGAGGCTTCATGCCTAAGCAATTGCGAAGAGGTTAGATATGTATTGTCTGAATCAAATCCAGGAATGTTAGTGGTCTTTATGTTACCATTGTCATTAGATGCCCAACCATTTTCCCATGGATCGCCAGAACTAAATATATTGTTAGTCATGCTATACCTATGAATAAACTATTTCAGTATCTTTATAATAGATAATTTATTTATATAAGGGATATGTATTATGAATTTACCATAAATTCGCTCTTTGAGTTTTAAATTCCATAGTCTCGATAAGTCGATATCAACCAAATACGAAAAATTATTGAATGGACTGATAAAATACATGACGAGACATATGGATTTCACGATATCTATCGGAAAGCTATGTGGTGTATCTGGTACATATTATATATGTTTATTATGTATGCCTATTTATGTAAGAATGTTTGGGGCAATATTATTTTGGTCGAACATAGTCTAATGCATGAACTCTCTTCCATATTTGGCGGATCATTCTTTCTTGGCTCAGTCTTGGAGTTTCAGTGTCAGTGCCTTCACAAGTCCTTACTGCCAAATATAACCTCGCACCCAATTCAACTTCAGGAATGATGTCTGGGTTCTCGAGTGGGTTTCCGGTAGTGATCAGGCCCTGGGCCTCGTGATGGTCACAGCACCAGCCACGTCCCACTCCCAGAATCTTCCTTCCCATAATATGTCGAACGCACCTGACGCAACAAAACCCAAGTCTAAACTGGCACTACCTAAACTTCTCATCCGGTGACAGTAGTCGGTGGCCATGTTGATAAACGAGTCGACCATACGCTGGAGATTCAGGCTCGGCTCGTACCTTCTGTCTGTTCCCCATTCACACAGAAAAATACACCCCTTTGGAGCATTTTCGGGCAAAGGACGCGTCTGTAATGGGTGCTTCGTGTGCTTGTTGAGCCAGGCATCTCCCCCAGGATATGCAGAATAAGTCTGGTTCAAAAACGGTACATGTACAACACCCACCACCGCTTTTCCTCTATTGAAAATCCAACCGATACACAGATCATCGGAAACATGTGCACATAGTTGACTGCCCCGTCTAATGGATCCACTATCCACGTCGGATTGTCATCCACGAGATATTTCTTAGTTTGTCCGGCAGAATACGTTTCTTCCCCTATAGACTTATGCTCTGGGTATTTATCGATAATTTCGTTTTTGGTGAACTTCTCCACGTATTCATCGGTCTCGGTAACAATATCTACTGTATTCTTCTTCAATCTGATATTTTGGTATGCTTTTCTATGCTATGACGCTGTCACTAACATTTACCCAGCTCTTTCAGGGAGATCGATTGCAAAGTCATATAATTCCTCGAGATCCAATTGACTAGTATCAACTATACTGCTTACTATGTTCGTGTTGTTGATGTCTCCTTATATTGAATACATCTTGACGGCTGGTAGGCATCATCAAGAGGTCTGCGAGGAGATTTATCCTCCCTTTGAGTTAATGGTTTATCCACCAAGTTCAGAACAGGTCTTCGGGAGAAGCTTTAGGCAACGAACATGATATAATTAGTCCGAGCCGGATTTTGGGTTCTCTGAATGGGTTATTACGACTACAATAAGAAGGTTTCTTGTATTCATGTTTATTAGTAGTGGTGATAGGGAAATATCGCGAGACAAAGAGGCTCTATTTAGATAAGTACTTAACTCATACCAATTGTGTAAAATTTAACTAGTCTTCCTTCAAGATCAATGTAATTACTAAGCCACCGGAGGGGTAACCCAAGGTCGACATGCTGAGGAGAACAAAGTCGTTTGTAGTAAAGGAGGCATTGAAAACCTCCAAAGACAAGTATCCGTGGTACTCACTGTTGTAGATCTTTGATAACATGGTCACCATATTTGTGTATTAATCCTGACCTGGAAAAACCCTATAGTTTCTGGCGTATTTTGGCGTATTCTGGCGTATTCTGGCGTATTTTGGCGTATTTTGGCGTATTCTAGCATGGTCTTTAATTGGAGTATTGGAGCATCACAGTATTGGACAAAGAATATCTTGTTGCTTACATCGTCAATCGAGTTGAGCGACGAGCTGTGAATGTTGATGTGGAATGTATCCAAACACAAACCAAAATTTGGTCTGTTGACTTTCTTGGCAATATGACACAACCTATTTAAGGTATTAATGTGGGTCGCCCAACTCAAGTTTTCGTACGGAAGACGAACGTTGTATTTTACTGCCAAATCTGCTACAGCCGCCAACTGCTGAACAATTGTAGTCATCCTGCGATATCTCAGATTCCGCCAAGCAATTAGCACAACACATCAAAAGGTCGGTATGGAGTACCTTCATCACTTCCAAGGTTCTTTTCAACTCGTCAAGCTTTTTGTGAAATTTACTCTCGTCATCGTATCCTTCCAAGTCTCGAAATCGCTGCAATACCGTTATATCAAGATTCTTCAATTGACCGTATTGGTATAACTGTCTTAGAGTAGTTTCATCCAAGTCCGGTGTCATGATTTCTATCGCATCAAACCCAGCACTGGCAACCGCATCCACCTTCTCCCAGATGGCCCCGTTGAAGGTTATAGTTGCCATGGATATCTTATATGGAACTGCCTTTCTCAACGCTTTCAAATTGTTTGAACCGTCGCTCATCAACTTATCGATGTCTGATGCCCCTATTACCTGTGTTTCATGTTGCGCTAAATTCAATTTCGCCTTGGTTTCTGTTGGTGTGGTGGGCAAGCTCGTTCCAGAAGTTGGTATCTGTTGGTTTTCAATACAGTCAGCCATTTCAGTAGTCTAGTAGCCGAAAAACATGAACTCTGTTTTTTGACTGGGAGAATCTTATCTATTTAACCTAGCATCCGGTCATATTATTCTATAGTCATTGGGTAAATATTTATTACCATTGGTTACCCTTACTTTTTCCTTTGGATATAAGCTTATCACCATTTCGGATCAATGGTTTTCCGAGAACATTCCGCATTTCCACCATTCTTAATTGTAGTCCACGGGGAAATTGGAGACCCAGGTAATTTGGTTACCCTGGAACGCCTTCAGCCAGTTGCCATTGCAAGGCTGTGACATGGTTTCTACTCGTCGGACAAGCAATACATTCACGGAGTGGTGAAGATGGACGCTATCAAATAATCACAATGTTATAGCACGTGACCTATAATATGGCTTGGCTCCTTTTCAATTAGTATCAGAAACCTGAATTTGTAGTATTTTTCGAGGTTACAGGTATTAATGATGGAGAACGTTAAAAAGAAGGTATACAATGTGTTGAACTACTTCCATACGGACGACGACTTCAATCGCGTTACGTTTGGATTGCACAGGAATGCGTTATCGGCCCGTTTTGTCAGATTGAGGTTCGCAGACTTGGTATTATTGGGAGTATTGGTTGTCTTGTACATCATCACGTACAAGATCGAGCCGTTTCAGAGACAGTTTTACATCAACGACCTTACGATCTCACATCCGTTTGCTGAGTCCGAGAGGGTGAGTAACGGGGCATTATTTTTCTACTCGGTGTGGGAGCCTATAATGGTGATTGGTGCGGTGGGCTTGATAATGACCAAACCCGAGAACAAGATATACGTGACATACGTTTCGATCCTTGGGCTCTGTATATCATGTTTTACTGCCAGTGTGGTGACAGACATTCTTAAGAATTTCATCGGGAGACACCGTCCTGATTTTCTTGCTCGTTGCGTTCCTCGAAGCGACGCTCCTCTCGACGTAATGGTGTTCGCCAAAGACGTCTGTACCACCAAGAATCTCGACTTATTGAAGGACGGGTTCCGTTCGACGCCATCTGGCCATTCGAGTATCAGTTTTGCGGGTCTTATCTACTTATCGTTGTGGTTAAGTGGTCAGTTGGTTGTGTTAAACGAAAACCTGGGCTACTGGAGATCGATCATCGCCTGGATCCCGGCATTACAGTGCACATACATTGCATTGAGTCGCACTGAAGACTACAGACATCACTTCGTCGACGTAATCATAGGAAGTCTTCTTGGGCTAGGAATGGCATTTTGGGCCTACCGCAGATTGTTCCCCAGTATCACGCATCCAAAATCCTATGAGCCATATATAATCATCTCTGAAGATGAGAAAACTGACAATCCAAACACCCACTATGATAGAATCAACCTGGATGAACGCCTTAGTGTATAACGTACTTTATGAATGTATTTATTTCGAATTTGGTCTGAGCTCACATGACTGTAGCATATAAATATTTCGTGAGCATGTGAATATTCGCTGTTGATAAAAAAAGATTCAACATATTGAAGTGATTGTACTGATGTTCAAATAAACAATAAGACATGAAATCGCCAGTATACTGCTTTTTATCGAGCGGAGAAGTTAGGTTTGTACCGTTGAATGCAATTGGTGGAGCTCTAGATCCAAATGACGATACTGAGACAGACGAAATACACGAAATAAATGACGAGTATAATGCTGTACTGAAGCAAATCGAGATGAAGATACGGAATAAGAGTCTCCTATATAAGCTAAATGACCCGTCGTTTTCTGATGTAGATTCAGATTCACATAATGAATGTTCAAACACACCCTCGTCGTTACAGGCAGATTCGTCCCTCGGAACGTCGCCTAGCCCACCTCCAGGAAATAATTCAAATACTAACGTCTTGAACGATTATTCGACACATGCCATGTACTTGCCGGAACATTCGATTAATTTGGGAAGCAGCGTGCAAAATGAATATCATGAGGTAAAGGATCTTCTTACTGAAGTATTCCTGCAAAGGTGGGTGGATGCATCTAAGATAAACATAAAGAGAGTGACTGGAGGGATAACGAATATGCTCTTGTCATGCTCATATTCTGACACAAATGAGATTGTCCTTATGAGGGTATATGGGAATGGGACAAACCTTATCATCGATAGACATAGAGAATTTGTGCTGCATTTGGTGTTGAATTCTTTGAATTTGGCGCCGGCGGTCCATGCAAGATTCAGAAATGGTTTAATCTATGGCTTCTTACCAGGAAGATCTTTACAACCAGAGGAATTACTGTCAGAACAATTATACCTTTCAATTGCCCAACAGTTAGGTAATTGGCATAGTAAGGTAGACAGCGAGGTCATTCAAAACGGAGTTGAAAAATTACGAAATATTACCCTTGAAATGAAACGAAAGACAAAAGAACATGGAAAAAATGGCGATCATAACAGGAAGAAAACGAAAAGATTTAAAAAGAGATTTATATCCAATGTATGGGAACTAATCGAAGATTGGATTAACATCGTTCCCATTACTTGTGATTTAATCGCTTCGTTTAATGAAAATTCCAATATTGAGGTCACAGAAGAGAACATGAGAGATGTTATACAAAAAGAGTTCACATGGTTACAGTCAGTTACTGTGTCCGTTAACTCTCCCTTAGTAACGTCTCATTGTGATCTTCTCTCTGGAAATGTCATAATCCAGGATGATTATTCATTTGATAAAACTGTATATAAATTCCCTTCTCTTGATGATAACCCTGTTAAGTTCATTGATTATGAATATATGTTGCCTGCGCCAAGAGCATTTGATATTGCTAACCACTTGGCGGAATGGCAGGGTTTTGATTGCAATAAGTCAGCCATTCCTGAAGCATCTACGTCAAATCCAATCATGGTAAAATGGGTCAAGGGATACCTCAATAATAAGAAAGCTACGAATGAAGAGGTTAGTGATTTAATTGATGAAGTATCTAGATTTTATGGAATGCCCGGATTCTATTGGGGCGTTTGGGCTATGATTCAGAGTGAGATTTCGGATATTGACTTTAATTATGCTAGCTACGGTAAATCCAGGTTACAAGAATATTGGAATTGGAAAGTTAATTATTTAAAGAAGATATAACCTTGATGACAAGTGCAATTTAGAGCTTAGTCATACAGAATCATAGATACGTCATATATTAACGTCATTACGAAGTAATCTAATAGAGCGCAGATTTGCTATACACTATTTTTGTAAGTCAACGATAGACGTTTTTTCCGTTTTCGAGGAATGTAGAATTACCCATCTCGTACGTTTCAGAGACTCTTTCTTCAATGTGTTGTATATATTGGTTGCGAAGCTTTTTGGTAAATTATTATTCGAGAAAATGACCTTTCTGAGCCATTCGTCTGGCTGATTTAGAGATGTGATCAGTATCATATCTAAAACTTCGTCACTCGCGTCAATGGTAATAATTGGCGAATTAGCAACATTCTTTATTAGGGACGCTGATGCAAGCTTCGAGTCATTTTCTATTTCCCATTTTTCTTTTTTATTATTTTTACGTCCTCTCGGGGCATCATTAGGTACCACTACGACTTTTTGATCAATGTCAACTGTGAATATTGGCCCACTTCTAATCAGTAGATTATCAGAATTAGATGATTCATTGTGATCGCTTTTTATGCCCTCGCGAGAAACGTCTGTTGAGCCATTTCCAGCCAAACTATCAGAATCATCATCGTTATTTCTCTCGTCAATTTCGTTCTGAAGAAAGCTAACTAATTCCTCATATTCAATATCGGAAACTTTATTTGTGACAACATTCTTCACTCTTAAAGGTTTAAATTTACCTGCCGATTTTTTCTGTTTGTTTCTTTGCATAGAATTAGGTTGCTTGATTAATACAACCCAATTTGCACCATCAATATCTGTTTTATGTGCAATGTCTTCCAATGATGCCGACAAAAAAATATCGCTGCTGATGTCATACGCCCATAATGATTTTAGTATTTCATATCCTGACAGCCTAATATAACTCTCGTTTAAACTTGTCACTAAAACGTCACATCTACTCTTCTTCCATTTTATCTTTTTGAATTCTGAATTTTTAGACGATAATCTTGATCTTCTATCCATATTTTTCATTAATAAAAACATAAATGTCGATGTTAGAGAAAACCCTACAACATATGGAGTAGATGATTTAGTTACATCTTTATTTGCCAAAGATGAAATCAAACCGTCATATCTTCCGCCTGTAATCACCCTTGAAAATCTTCGATTCTTGTCAACTTGATGAATAACCTGGAACATTATCCCATGTAAATAATACTTATTGTTATAATTACTTAAGGGATTCAAATATACAGGCGATTTAACTCCAAACTGTTTCAATATTGATAATATGTCTTTAATATACAATAATGCTTTCTCGACACGGAGAAAGTGTGGTGAGTCAAGCATAGCTTTCTGTAATTTCTGTTTCGCCTTTTCGGGTTCAGTTGTAAAATTGAATACATCAATCAAATCCTTAGTAACAGTATGTGGCACATTGAAATCTTCACGTAGATATCTTTTAATCTCCTCTGGACTCTTGTCAATCCCAAGCTGGGACAAAACTCCTATTACTTCATGTCGTCTTTTATCTTCGATACCGATGTTACCGAACGAAAAATTTATAACAGAGTTAATAATATCATAATGGTTTATAATAACTATGCTGCTTGAGTTTTTTGCCTTAAAGCAAGGAAAGGATTGCAATATTTCATCAACAACTTTCATGCATTCAGCGTCATTAACAGGTCTATTTGCTGCATCATGGTTAGTTATATCAAAATTAACAGCACTAAATTTATCAGGAATTCCAGCACCACGTAAATTGGGCCTATAAACAAATTCATGGCGGAAGATTTTTGGTATTGTCACATTACATTTACTCAAGAATCTTGCTGTAGGTAATATCAAATCAAAAGGTAAACTTAACACAGATCCGCTTCTATCCAACACTTCATATACGGATTCTCTAGATTGTGCTGGTGATTTAGGTAATAATATGTTTGAGTTAAAGTCTTCGACTGCACCATGGTTCTTGAATATCCTAAATAGTTCTTCTATCATTTTACTGAAAAGCAAATAATCACTAATAGAGTGATCCAAGTGATGAATATGAGATGGCTTACGGTAGTTATCAAACATCAAGTCCTTAGCCAACAGATAAGGCTGATTAAACAACGTTTCTCTTACTTGTTGTTGCCACGGTGATGCAGGGTCAGCTAGAGATTTAAGTGCTTCTTTAATGATATGATCTTGATGCTCTACTGGAAGCCAACCACTTTTCAACAATTCCACTGCACTAGGTCTGTTTTCTGGATTATGATCTAACAATAATTTAATTATCTTCTTTTCTGTCTTATACTTACTATCAACAAAACTAGTTGGAAAATCAACAGTGACCAACCGCAGGTTATTTAAAATTCTAGCTCTTTCCATACCAGTTGCCAAAGGATAACACATTTCAAAAAATATGATACCAAGGGAATACATGTCAACTTTTTCATCATAATCGCCTGTTGCAACTTCATTAGCTGTATAGAAGACTGTACCAACAATTGTACTTAAATCTTTGTTGGAGGACTCTACTTGGTTATTAGTCAGAACAACAGAAGAAAATTGTGAATTCTTTGCCAAACCAAAATCTCCTACTTTAACATTATTAGACTTATCGATAAAAATATTCATAGGCTTCAAGTCTCTGTGAATAAAACCTTCTCTATGAATGTATGAGACGGCTTCCAATAACTGTCTAAATAATCTCCAGTATTCATTTTGGTTACCAGGTAGACCTTGCTCGATTAGGTTAAGTAACGTGTTATTTTCACAGAATTCCATTTGGATGTATAATATAGATTTTTGTTGTCCGTGAGCTCTATTTTTTATAATCTCAGGTCTATTAACGTTAGCCTTCATTTCTTCTGTATTAGAACTCTCCGCCGAAATCCCGCTTACAGTGTTTAACAGCTCATCTTCTTGGTCCGAATCATTTGTTGATCTAGCAAACTCTATTCTATCATCAAAGTCATTATCGTTATCGTCTTCTGAAAAATCACCAAATTCGATCTTCGGGTCGAAAGAATTCGATATAAAATCGACTTGAAACGAATCATCATGATTCATTAAAAACGACGAAGATCTTGTATTGAAAGGGCTTTCAAAATCATTTTCACTTTCGATATCACTTTCATCATCAGAGGTAAAAACACCCGGGGTCTCTTGAATCTCTTCGACCCAAGTACCATAGTACCTCACAATGTATTGATGATTGAGTCTGGCTAACGAAAGTACTTCACTGAGTAATGAATCTAACTTATTTGCACGATGCCTAATCTTCTTGATCGCATAAAAGGTACCCTCAATACGATTTCTTGCTTTCACTACCTCTCCAAATCCACCCTTGCCTAGCTTCCCTACTTCTTCAAAGTCTCTTTCATATCTTCCCATATCTCGTTGATTAGTACTCATATTGTTGTCATTCAAAATATAAGGATGTTGGTTCTGATTAGAATAACGTCTGTTCGTAGTTCCGAATGTAGATAGGTGATTGTATTGTGAGTATTGCATTTCTCTATGGTTATTCTTAACTGATTTGCGATTAATTTGAAAATCTTCTATGCCTCCTTTCACACTGCTTTCCTCGTCCGCACTAAAATATCTATAGGGGTGAGACGACGTGGTAGATCTCATATTCATCATAATCGGACCATCGCGTAGGAATTTGACGGCATTTAGTTCCAAAGGGCTTGGTCTCTTTGAAACTTTTGGTTGTAACATCTTCGATAATAAATCATAAACAAGACCAGCATAATTTTCTGCCCCCACAAAATCTCCTACATTAAAGTCTTCATGAAATTCTTCTGGAGTACGATATGCTGTTATCAATATGTAATAATTGAGCATCACTCTGATAAAAAGGACTCCCAAGTCCCATATATCTGTCTTCAGTTGATGATTATGTGGAGGTCTTTTCAATTCTGGTGCAATCCACTTATCTGGAATAAGTACATCAATAAACTTACTATTGTTTTGAGATTGATTTTTGTTCACTTTATTTGGATGGCATTCAAACATGTTTAATAATCTGAATCCGTATGAGGGGTGACACAATTTGAGAATCTTGATAGATTCCATGTCCAACTTGTTACTCTGACTATCATCATATGTGGAACTATTCAAATGTTCATTCGCCGAGTTCTGATAGTAATAGTCTATTTCAAGTTCGAAAACAGAGACTGTTAAAGGGCATATCAGTTTATGGACAAATCCTAGGTTATGTAAATACTCTATACCTGGAAGTAGTTGTATAAGCCATGTTCTTGCTAAAGACCAATTGATAAATTCTGCAGTTGGTAAGATGTCTTGGAGTGAATCTGATGCAAATGAGAACTCAGTTAATAAACGTATCTTCCACCCTTGTTTCCCATTAGACTTCTTGTCTATTTGAAAACCATATAATTTTACAATATTATCATGACTTATATTCATGATTAATTGCAACTCGCTTTCAAGATCTTGAATTTCTTTCTTACCACTATCTGTTAGCCAGTAATCATTTTCTAATTCAATCTCTGTAAGCAAATAAGATAACTCAATATTCTTTTTATTATTTTTTGCCTGAACTGTTGCAGGTATGTACGGTTTAACGATATACTGTGAACTTATAGATGAAAGCAAGTCTCTTTTTCGATATTTAACAAATCCCAGAACGGCTCGAAACTTGAATTTTGATTTACTTCCTGGGAATTGACCAACAATTGGATTTTCAAACACAAAGTGCAGACTTGTGTCTGTCGGTAGAAGACTTCTTTCATCTATTATATCTTTAGTTATCGCATTATCGCTCTCCATTGCACTTTCATCGTCTTCATTATATTCGCCCTGAATCTTTAAAATCTGTTCACTCAACTCTTCAATCTGCTTCTGTTTTTCCCTTTCCTGTACTTTCTGCTTCATATCTTCGAGTTTTTCAAGTTGTAGTCTTTCATTTTTTAGTCGCAACTCCCGTTCCTCTTCCAAAGATAGCACTTTTTCCGTTGTTTGTTGGAAATCATCCAACATATCCTTCACATCACATATAATTGTGAAAGAAACTTCCTCCTCGGGGTACTCCTTAATCAAGTCCTTTATTTTCTTTTCTATTGCTTGCAATCGGGTTCGTAGAATATTTTTTGGTTCTAAAATCTTTATCTTTGGAGGTGATAATGGATACGTGCTAGTGAATTCAATGTCTAGTATCAAGGAAACTGTCGGTCTGTCTGTACATTCAGAGGACAGCAACAGTATTTTGAAATGTGGGCTGGGTTTTTTATTCCAAACCAAGCCAGATGGAGTAATATCTTTAAAGATATCACCATAGATAGATGCAATGCTATTTACCTCATCTTGTTGCCGACGTTCTAATGACAGAGAAATAGACTCTTCGGTCATTGCCCAATTAAATTATACGATTTCTTCTTTCAAAATCCAGTTGAACTATTATCTTCTATAGCGAATTATGTATGGTGCATTCAAAATTTTGATCTAAGATGGGTGCGTATTGAAAGTTCCTATATTTTCATACCTTTTATCAAACATCATTTAGGTAAAATTACAATTGGCTATCCCATGCCTCCGGTTGACAATATTACTGCCGGTCCTGACACCATAAGGATTTTAATAACTACAGACAATCATGTAGGGTACAATGAAAATGACCCAATACGAGGAGATGACTCGTGGAAAACCTTTGAAGAGATAACAACTATCGCTCGAACAGAAGATGTTGATATGATACTACAAGGTGGTGATTTGTTTCATATTAACAAACCATCTAAAAAGTCAATGTATAATGTTATGAAATCTTTGAGAAAGAACTGTTTAGGAGACCGTCCTTGTGAGTTGGAATTGTTAGGTGACCCATCGCTCGCATTAGGTAAAGATGTTGATACTGTGAATTATGAAGATCCTAATATAAATGTTTCAGTTCCTGTATTTGCAATCAGTGGCAATCATGATGATGCAACTGGTGAAGGGTTCTTGCTGCCGTTGGATTTATTATCCGTTTCAGGTTTGATAAATCATTTTGGAAAGGTTCCCAATAACGAGGAGATAACCGTTTCCCCATTGGTATTTCAGAAAGGGGCAAGTAAGCTAGCATTATATGGTTTAGCTAATGTAAGAGATGAAAGATTGCATAGACTTTTCAGGGACGGAAATGTTAAGTTTTTACGTCCAAGTGGTCAAACTAATGAATGGTTTAACATTTTATGTGTCCATCAGAACCATGTTCCACACACAAGAACCTCTTATCTCCCAGAGCAATTTTTGCCAAACTTTTTAAACTTTGTAATTTGGGGTCACGAACATGAGTGTATTCCTATACCTTTATTAAACTCGGACACGGGCTTTGATACTTTACAGCCTGGGTCTTCGGTTGCAACTTCATTATGTGAAGCTGAGGCAGAAGAGAAAAATATATTTATTCTAAGTATAAATAGATCAAATTATTCAATTGAAACGATAAAGCTAAAAACAGTTAGACCATTCATTATGGACGAAGTATCTTTACTGAAGGAAAGATTTGTTTCGGGACCTGCCTCAAAGGACGATATTTCCAAATTCTTGACATTCAAAGTAGAAGAACTAGTGAAGAAGGCAAAACAACAATTCTTTGAGTCCAACCAGACAATGTTTAGCTCTGATGATTTTGAAGCCCATGAAAATGAAATACCCTTGCCTTTAGTTCGCTTACGGGTTGAATATTCAGGTGATTATGAGATTGAAAACCCTCGAAGATTTTCCAATAAATTTGTTGGAAAGATTGCAAATACCAATGATGTGGTTCATTTTTATAAAAAGAAATCTTATGAAAACAGTGGTTTAACGAAAAGGACTAAATTCACTGACAATGAATTAAATCAAGATGGACAAAACAACTCAAAGGCTTCAGAACTTGGCTTGCAGGATATTATGAATCAGTTTCTCCAGCAAGCTGAATTAAATCTTATACCTGAAGAAGGAATAAATAATGCAGTAAAAAAGTTCTTGGAAAACGAAGATAAACATATTATGAATCAGTATATAAAAAATGAAATTACGCAAGAAACCCGAATGTTCCTAGATTTGAATATAGATGATGGTACATTTCACGACGACGAACAAGATTCAAAAAAGATATTCAGAACCTTATTGGCACAGATTAAAAGAGAAAATACCCCACAAGCCGGCATAAACATCCTGAAAGACAATAGTAGTATGTCTCTAAGTAGAACTAAATCTCGAAAGAAGAAACCTGATGATATAATTTTCTTAGATAGCGAACCTGATCTTGAAACCGACGTAATTAAGACCAAAAGACAATCCCTGAAGCGCATATCGAACAAGAATGGTCCAAATTATGAGAAAATATCAAGCGATGATGATAACAGTAGTGATGATCGCAATCGCTTCGGCAAATCCAATGATGAAGAGATAGCGAGTGACGTTATTTTCGACGATGATAGAATAAAATCAACTCTGAAGTCAAACATAAGTTTAGCAGCTTCCTCTGCGCAAAGAGCAAGAGGTCCAACGGGAGGTCTGACTAAGAAAAATCATCCAAAGAAAAGGGCGTCGAATAAAAGTACCAACAGATCTAAACAAAGTGATGATTGCAGATCATTGTTGGATGACATCATGAGCATGGGAAACTAAAGTTGCAAAATTGTATATTCTGGTGTTGTATAGTTTAACATATGTATAGTTTTCTAATCTATTGATGCGGCTTCGGCTATTAATTCATCCAAATTGAAATCAGCATTACCACTAGTAAAATCTCTTAATAAAGCTAATTTCTTTTCATTTCGTTTGGCATTATCAATTCCTCCATAGAACCTTTGGACATTCAAAACCAATAATTGGGCTTCATCCATTGTCAAAGATGATTCCTTTTCAACTTGCCCATTCATTAAAACAACGTCTTTTGTTTCACTCAATTCTTGGTGGAACATTAATGTCGTATGAGGTTTAGCATACTCTTTATGAAGTTTGTATTCCGCAACAGTAGTTAACATACAATGAGTAGTTTTTGGACCCACAAATGACCATTGAACAAAATGCATTTCATACCCATCTCCGTTCTTTGGTAATGGTAAGATGAAGCTTGGATTCTTAAAAGCATTAGCATACATGGAGGCGAATTGTACGTTATTTAAAACTGCCACCATACTGCGATCGCTATTTTGAAACCTAGCTCTCCAAATAAACTCTAATTCTTTTAATGGTAAATCTTTTATCTTATTGACGTCTAAGTAGGAATTCAATACCTTGTAGAGTTCTTTTGGGGTGTTTTTGTCTATCGGAGACCTCACCTTAATGGTTTTATCATTATTTTTCTGAATTTCTAAAGCCTGTCTTCTTTCATACTCTTCTAATTCCTTTAGTGGGTCAACCGCAGAAAACTCCTTCTTTTTTTTCTCAATATCCTCCTTTAACTTATCTTGTAATTCGTTGACATTTTTTAATCCCAAAGCATTGGCTTTTTCATTTAACTTGTGTTTATATCTTTGAAGAACGACATCTTTTGCATTAGAAGAATTATATCTAATAAGTTTGTTGCTATTCTTGGTTAATAATCTAGAACCTCTTAAAGAGATTCTGTTTACTATTCTACTATATATCATCCTGATTCGCTCTATTTGAAGCTTTTTTAGAGAATTGTTCGAAATTATTCGATTTTTCAACTTCGGATGTCTTCAAAAAAATTCGAGATCAATTATTCACATTCACCGATTTCAGAATTGCAATTTTATAATACATAACTACAGATTTTCAACTATTGTATATTTAAGTAACGTGTATATTTGTATTGGCTGATTAACTTTTTTAGAAAACAAAAAATGTCTATCCTAGTCATTTGACAGTAAAATTTGCATTTTTACTAAATGTCACTCAACTTAATTTAAATAGAAGCTGCTTATTACTTTTTGACTGAACCTTCTAGTTTTAGTGTTTCCTCATTGTCGCCGTCGTTCGTTCCATGATTTTTTTTCTTGTATTCTTCTGGTGCATCCTTGGCATGATGGCCAATGGTATCTCTCAAACTCTCTGGAATATCATTAAACGCTAAATCTTCAGTTCCGGTTGCAACAGATTCCCCTTTTGCGTTAAGTACCTCCTCCAAACTGAACTTATTGTCCTTGAAGATTTTCAAGTTGTCTGCTATTAAGTGTCGATTTTTGCAGCCCGGACATTGAATCAACACAGTACCCTTTTGATACGATTGCTTGGAAAATGTATGGGATGAACGGCTATCGCATTTCTTGCACGTAAATGCAATCATAAGTTGTGGATCGTCAACGTTGATCGATGCCGTATTAGAATTGCCATTTTTCAGATCCGATGATGAAAAGCGAATATTGCTAGCCTGTAATGGAATAGTGGCTCTGTTACAATAGTTTACTCCCAGTAAAACGGCATAACTAGAAAGAGGCCTTATTCTCGTAGCAAGTATTCTTAAATTCCTATTAATCATTATTCAATCGATTGGCTTCTTGCAATCTTCTATAGTCGAGTTCGCCATTTTCTAATCCGGTTTCTAATCTGCGTTTATATGTAAACTGCAAACATCAAAGTTTTGCAATTTTACTCCTTGATTTTTTGATTTACATATGCTTAAATTCTATAGAGTATGAAAATAGAACTGTTCTTCTATACAAGTTCATAAGGGGGTAATAAGTATATCTATGTTTTGAATAAAAGCTTTTCCTGTTTCTTCTTAAATTTCTGTTTTTTTTTGTCAGCAGTTAGATCCTCAAAAGCATCCTCAGACTCAGGGCTTTGAGGAGCAGATGATGTGCCCCATTGAGATGGATCTACACTCACCTGTTTAACTCTAGGAAATACTTTCTTGGTCGATTTCTTCTCTAAAGCTGGGAATTTTGACTCTGCCAAATTCAGAGTGCTAGCGCAGCTGACATTACTCTTGGAAAATACAGGGCTAGACAGTTGAGACCTAGATTGGCCCAAAGATGGTAACGAGGAGGCAGATGAGTTTTTGTCTTTCAAATTATTAAGATAATTGGGTCTATAATTTGAATCTGCACCCAGGTTGATAGTAACAGGGTTAATTTTATTGTCTGTTTTTCTGACGACCTTTGTATATCTAATAGGTTTGTTGACATTCACAGCAGGTGCTGTCTGTTTCTTTGGTTTTGAAAGTGTAGGGAAATTGTCGGCACCTACCTTTCTGTTACTGTTACCCCACGAATGGATGTTTGAAGAACTTGGGGAGGAATATCCACTCAAAAGTGGGAATTGATCTGATTCAGAAGCTAATTGTAACTCGTTTGAGATGCTCTTCAAATTCTTATATTGTTCTGAATTCTTTGGGAAATTTTCAGACAATTCATATATCAAAATATTAATATCCGATTTTGTTCGCTTATCAAACAACGCTTGATATTTCGTTAAAATGTCCTTGGCTGTCATATTTCCTGATTTATAGGCTGAATTAATTTTTAAAAACTCATTGATACTGGAAGTATTATAATGCAAATAATGCTTAGCTCTTTCTTCCAACCTCATTTTTTTGGTATCGTACGAATCTACTTCCTCATTTAAATCGTTTTTATTTTTATTTCTTCTTCTAGACAGCCCTGACGAAGATGCATCCACCGACCCATTGAAAGTAGATAAAACGGATTGATATTGATTGCTACTAGTACCAACAATGACCTTTCCATTGAAGCCTGTAAGTCCACCGTGTTCCTTTAACATATGTGATGTTAACTCCAAGTCTTCTCTAAAAACGATAAACTTCTTATCGAGACAACTAGGAACCGTACACACATAATGATCCACTCGGAAGTGTGTGTACAATTCGTCATAGTTTTTATAATAGTCCGCTGTCTTAGGAGAAACCTGGTCACAGATATGACATCTTTCATGTCTATCTCTGATATGAATGTTCAACTCATCCTCAGAATAAAACCTCAACCCACGACAATGCTTACATTCAGGATGCCCATCAAATCCCTCTTCATCGCCCTCGGACTGATGCCTTTGTAATTGTTTATATGTGTATAGCGTCAATTCACATAAAAACGCCTTTTTATTCTTCGAACATATCAAACAGTAGTACTTATTGTGTTCCGTTTTGACATGTTCTGCAAGAACTTTGAACCCCGGAAATTTTTCATGGCAGCCACTCACTCTACATTTATAGTCCAACAATTCCAACGTATCATTATAGACATAATCGGCCGTGAAGTCGACATTATATTTCGAATGAGTTTTGACTATGTCGCTGGTTCTAAAATCGGTATATACCTTTTCTATTTGTTCGGAAAATATGACTCTTTCGTTATCAGACCTACATACCAAACACAAAGTTTTACCATATAGTGCCCTCTGTCTGAATGTACACATATGACATGTATTATGGTTACATGGTGGTATAGATGCGTATTGTATTCGGTTAGCACAGATTATACATTGTTCGAATTCTTCAAGTTCTTCGTCGTCTTCTTTAGACTCAGTTCCGTCAGGATTTCTAGGATTCTTTTTCCATCCCTTTCGATTTTTTTGTTGAAGTCGATCACCTCTATTCACTCGAGATTTCTTCGGAATTTCTGCCATTTAGATGGTCCTCTATTACAATATATAATTCGAACGTAAATTTCTACGTCTTGAAATTCAAACCAATTTTCAACTCTCAGCAGCACTCTTTTAGATAAATTTACCCGGAAATTGTAATTTTCAACATCAATTTGACAGCTATCTTAAATAGATAAGAGCTGTATCAGATTCTATTCTACTACAAAATTAAAGCAGCTTGAAATCTTAGACTCGAAAGTTTCCGTTATTGACTATTTACTGTTTATTAGAAAACAAAAAATCAACAATCGTTTTTATTTATTAGACGTATATTTATATATATATATATCTTCGGATAACAATAACAATAATAAACCAGCCAATTTTCTAACATGCCTAACGTCAGTGCCACCTTAAACGTGTCTCGTTTAATGTACAATCCCCGGCTCTGTTTGCCTCATCTTACAGTAAAATCATTTGATCAATTGTCAATTCCATTTGAAATTCCTGGGTATGATGACGTGCAGATAAAAGGTGTTGTAATAGACAAAGATAACTGCTTTGCAAAGGACCGTGATGACAAAGTTTGGCCCGCATATTCCGTATGTTTCAATTATTATAATTACTATTTATATATGCATCTTGCAATTCTAACAAAAATATAGGCAGTTTGGGAAAAACTAAAGGAAACGTATCCGGCAAAGCATTTACTCATTGTGAGTAATTCTGCTGGTACGAGTGACGATATCAATTACGAACAAGCGTCCAAGTTGGAGAGGGATACTGGAGTCACTGTGTTGAGACATCCCACGAAAAAACCGGGGTGTCATGAAGAAATACGAGAATACTTCAGACAACAGGGTATCACTCAAGTAAGCGAGATTGTGGTTATTGGGGATAGATTATTCACTGATATGCTTATGGCCAATATAATGGGATCATGGGGTATCTGGCTAAGTGAAGGTGTCGAATTATCCAATATGGTTTTTCCAAAATTCGAGAGAAATTTATATAACAAGCTAGTTACTCTGAGGAAAATCCCAAATAGACCACCTACTCCATCCATGAATTAAGATGTTCCGTCGGTGAAAAAATTAGCATTTATAATTTCAATTCTTGTCGACAATGTTTTAATAGCCTGGCATTTTGTGCTCGATCATGTTTGTGTATACTATTTTGCGGCAAATAAATTTCGAATTTAAATGTAACCATTCTTACCTTACGAACCGACCTAAGTGAATATATTATCATGAGTAACTTACCGGGCCATAGTATCTTGTTTGATGCCCCTGTTGGAAATAGCCCGATTTACCTAGGCCAGGGTAACATGATTGAGAATATTAACGTCATTTATAATCCTAAAATGATCCGAACATTTTTACAATCATACATGGTTGTGTTGATTTTCCAGTATATTGCATGCTTTTCATCTGTTCCATTTAATTCCGTCGAAAATAGACCATCTGTATCTATCCTATCGATCATCTATTCACTCTTTATGGTATGTTAAACCTGATAATTTGATTATTATCGTAAATTCTAACTCATACGGCCTAGTTTTGCATCTGTGCTTGTCTTCTACCTTTTGCATCTTTAACTATCCCTAATATTGATTCCTACAAATACTTGATTATCTCAACGATCTTGCAACTCATGGGTACTATATTTACATTTGCATCCGCTATAAAATGTTTGAATGTTAATGAAATGTTCCTGTATGATTATGACAGTACTGTAGGTACAACCGTGAAAACAGATGTAACGACATATATTCAAGTTATGGCTTGCATTTCTCTAACCATAAACTCGTTGGGTCTCTTCCTTTCATTAATCAATACTATTTTAGCCTCAAACTCATTAAATAACTTGAATAATAAAATTAATAGGCGAACATTGGGCAAGCATGTTAAGGCAATGAATGATGATTTACCTAGACATCTTGTAAATGAGCAAATAAAATCATACATGCCATAAGTATTTTACATAGTTAATATATTTATACCTTTTATTTAATATAAATAAATTTAAACAAATTAGCATTCTATCTTTAATTTTAAAAACAAAGGTAATATACAGAAAATGCTGAAAACAAAAATAGTAGTTTATTTCTAGAAGTAAGCCATCCATAAAGTATCGGCAGCAGCTAAATTACGCGGATTCACAGCTTGGGAAATTAGCTCCAAAACATTTTGGGTACTAGTAGTTGGGTCAGATGATATATGGCCCATAGATAAAACACGCTTGATGACAAGATCAACATTGACGCGAACAATTTCTCTCAATTGACTATCTTGTGGAATTGGACGAGGGGGGTCTTGTTGAGTACACCAAGAAATAACTTCATCTCTAACAAACAATGTTAAGTATTGTTCTAAATCAGATTCCGGCTCGGTGATCGCCTTAGCTATAGCTAATAGATAGACAGATAATATACCCTCTAAGCCTGTTTCACCGATCAATTTTTGAATGTTCGGTGTCAAACGGAACGGAACCATTTCTGCATTATAAAATAATGGTGCAGGTCTACCACCTTGGGAGCCATCTAATGATGCATTCTTACTTGCAATCTTACAAGGTAACATATCTGAGGTCCATACGTTACCAGAACCCTTATTAACATGAATCTTCTGAGGTTGTCTGGTATTGACACACATAATATAAGTAGTGAAAATAAAAGAAGCATATTGAGATGTAAATTGCTTACGGAATAACCAAAAATCTTCAAACTGTGGATAAAGGTCAACAAAATAATTTTTCAAAACTGTCGATGGGACCAACAATGATTGAATTGCACTCAAAATTTCTACTCTGATACTCATAATATCAGGTTTTGGTAAACGAGGATCAAACGCAGCACGTAGTTTTTCTATTGTGTAAATAAATGGTTCATCACGACTCTTACCATTGCGATGACAGAAATCTTCATATATCTTTTGCATGGTTATATCCCTCGAATCATCATTAATTATACGGATATGAGGAGATAATGGTACAGCAACAGGTAATGTAAATTGAATGTTACGACGACGTGTCTCAACCTTTCTTGAAAGAGTATCTCCAAATAGACGGAACAATTGGAAAATACATTCTTCACGGCGACAATGACGAGCTGCCGGAAATTGTACAGCAAATGTATGCAAACTACCATCATATCCACGAATCTTTAGTCTCTTATGGCAGGCATTGGTTCCACGCGCCAAATCAATAGTAGGAAGGAATCTTTCAATTTTAACAAAATGTGTGTTATTATCCTTGTTCAATAGGTATTGGCCCGGAACTTCTATGTCTTCGAATTTTTGATGGTGGAATTCACTCAAATGAGGACAAAGATTTTCAAGATTAACCTCTGAAAATCTCCTATCAAGCTTGTCCTCCAAACGGTCACGCCATTTACGCAATTTAACGATATAAGTCTCCAAATTTGGCTTGCCAATAACAAGATCTTTTTCAAATTCCGCTCTAATCTGCTTTGGAAGAACAGTTTCTGCGAATCTTGTGATGTTTGCCTCAGTAACTGGAGGTAATTTCGCATCATCTCTAGGATTCCCAAGGCGGTTAAGATATTGAACACCATCATTGAGTAATGCAACTCCGAGTCTGTATGCATCCTCATCAGCAGTACATTTGAATCTCTGATTGATTTGATCAACTAATGATTCTAACGAAAGTGCCAATAATGGATAAGCAGTTTTCAAAATACCCATGATCTCCTCTACATGTTCCCATGATTGACGAACACCATTGGTGTTCGTCGCAGAAGGTGCTGGAGGTGCACTCTTTGGCTGCGTGTTTGAGGTTGTAGGAGAATCACTAGCTGCTGGAGCTTTATTTTCATCCATGGGCGTTTCTGAAGTCTTTTTATTTTCTTCAACTGCAAGTTTTTCGTTTTCTTCTATTGGACTTCCCCTTGTTGAATTGGCCGTCTCATTGGAAAAATTATTTCCATTTTGACGAGAGAGCTCCATAAATTGGCGCTGCTTGGCTGCAAAATCTTCCTTTGTAGTACGAAGTTGGAAATGTAACGCTTGTGGATAACTCTTCGCAATTCTTATAAGGATTTGTCTTACTAGCCTAGCCTCTTTATGCGACAAAGATGTTAGCAACTGAGGAATAAAGGTGATCCAGTACCAAACGGGAACTTCGCCACGGAAATTATCAAATGCTTGTGCAAGTGTACCAGAAGAATCATCTAAACTAATAAGCCAAAGAATTCGAGCAAGGAGTTTTCTTGTCTTGCCATTCTTGTAAAGGCCCGCAGCTTGCAAGTAGCAACTAATCGCATTATTTGCATAAACCATATCATTTGGATTTTCTTTGAAGCGGCGATCATTAAACATCCCCCATTCTGCCCATGCCTTCGGTAAATTAAGGTCAATTTGTACAGATGTTGCAAAAGCTTTATTAGCTTCATCTTTTTGATTCAATTTATTCAAGAACATACCCTTCAACGTAAAAAATTCCGCTTTTTGTTGAGTAGCGAAATACACTAAATTGGTATTACTAATAACATCTAAACCAGTATTCAATTCATTAGGATTTTGATAATGACATTTAACTTGTTCCTTAAGTTTCAAAAATGCTTCTTGAATCTCAATATTTGGTAGTTGGTAAATTTTCGTAAGTTGATTAATACAAACATCAGACATATCATGCTTTCTTGCAACATGTGCAAAACGGTTGATGACCCAGGCGATTTCATGGAATCCACGGTAGGCGTAAGAATTTGCATTTCCACCAGAGTTAGATTGTTGCAAGATTGGAATAAACGGCATATAAACTTTATTAATCACTTGGAACGCATGCTGACGCCATGTAACAAGATCATTCCATATATTAATATCGTCCCAGGTGTTTGGCAATCTCTCACGCCAAACTTGTAATACACGTTTAAGTTCTTGTGACTTAACGTCCAAATTCTGCGCATTAGTAGAAACAAGACTGGCGTAAACCTGACTAGCTTCCATAAATTCAACATATTGCTGAAACGTATGTAACAATGGAATATGTGCATTGTTAAACCTTCGAGGTAAACCATGCCATTTTCTTAAAGCCAATTGTATACCTTCATCACATAGTCTGGATAAATCTTGCAAGGTCTCCTTCTCTTGGCCAAAGCCTTGTAAACAGAGGAAAGTTTCGAATACTTGACGACGAGGTGTTGGAACATCCATAACACTCTTTACTGTCTGATCAAGTGTTTCTCTATCAGTATTCCAGTCTGCAACTCTCCAGCCACATTCAAGAAGAAGGTCTGAAAATCCTTCGTGCTTCGCTAGCTCAGTAAGAATATCCCAATGTTGTAATTTCTCAGCACATAAAATCCAATGATCTTCCCAAAGGGAATATTCTGACTCCCCGTATGGTAATGCGCCACTTCTTGCTTTAATTTGTGCAGTTTCGTATAACTGCTGTGCCTTATCCCAAAGTCCAATCTGTTCGAATGACAATGCGCTTATTGTTTCAGAATATTTTGCTCTTCTTCTCCATAAACCATAGAACATATCGTCCTCTTTTAAAGTCGCATACAACTTCGAAAGTGCATCCTGAGTCACCTCACGAACATCAGCATTTCCATTGATCGATTGTTGTTCGATATTCTCAAGAATATGAATTCCTTGCGACCATGCATCAAAATTTGACGCAAGACACTCAACCGCGAAAGGTGGTAATTGAAGCTGCTTGCACCTTGCAACACCTTCTAGTAAGGATTGAACGACATTCGGCCTGCTATCAATTTGACGGGTATGGTAGTCCTTGGATAATAATATAACCATGAACCTAGTAAAATCCAAATGCTCCGAGGGTGGAATTGACTTCAAAGCAATTGGGAATATGCTGGACCAGGTACGATGGATTGTATCGCTACTTTGATAAAACATATCAATTAGTGGTTCGAGAATGCTTCCTGCTTTAACATTAGAAATCTTATTTAAAAATTCATTATGCGTTTTAAACAATTTCTCTAATGATTCTTTTTCGGATTCTACCTCCATACTATCCTTATGTACATACGGAAATGCCGTCAATGGCGGAAGTTTATTTTCATCTTCAATAAGTGTGATACTTTTATCAAAATCAAATGATCCATACAACAATTGCAACGCTTGATTTAACCATGGATAATCGGCTAAATACTCCCAATTCTGTTCACGTATAACATAATATAGTCTTTTACTGATATCTTTTTCCAAACTGTTGTTTAAAATTGACATAAGCTTACGGCGAATAGAAACATCCGCCGAGCGTGTTCCAACTAAAAAAGGTTGCTCCATACGAACAGTCAATTCAGTGCAGCTGAAAGTATCATCTTCAAAGATATCCACGATTATTTGATAAAATTCCTTGGACAATGATGGCTCACCTCTAATTTCGAAAACCATCATTTTGGCTAAAATTGCTGCCTTTTCCTTTGTAGTTGGGAATAGGTCAGTTCTAGAAAAGACCCAGTTTTTTACAATCTTAATAATCTTTTCAAGTGTATCCTTATCTAAGGAACGTTCAATCAATTGGGCTAAAAGAGACAAAAAAATTCGTCTTTGATCGCCGAGATTAGAAATTCTCTTTGACGACAAGTTAAGAATCTTTTCTAACAATCTAGTGGTCATCTTTGCTTCATATTCCGAATTAGAACCATCTTTTGATGATGACTGAGACCCTTGATGAGTGATTGTAATATGATCTTTACATAGTTTACTAAAAGTTCTCATAATCAGAGGCAAAAGAGAATCCAACGTAGACGGTCTGTAATTTGCCAACGTCCATGATAAAGTAACACCAGCCGCAACCGATGGCATATCTCCTAAATCTTCGGAGACAGTATTTGTTAGTAATGAAATGAACTCTTTAATTTCATCGTCTTCATCTTCGTCTGATTCTGTTTTCTTTTCTTTGCTAATCGCCTGAAGGATGATTCTTAGAACGCATTGCAAAACTTCTTGAATATCATGATTATCAGATTTAATACATTTCTCAAGAAGCTTATGAATATAAGAAAGATTTGATACAATCCATTCAGATTTTTTCCACTCCAATACCACACTTAGGACTTCCAACGCATTCAAGCAATATCCGAATAAATTAGAAGAATTCAAATCATTGGATAATAAAAACTTCTCAAAGAACGTTAATTTAACAGAAACCTCCGGCCAATGCTCAGGACTTAAAAGATCATATAATATGCCTAGAGCCTTTTGACCTAATTCGCTTTCCGATGCTCTTTGAGGGCTGATGCAAACATATCTGATTAAAAAAGTAACACAAGCCTCTCTTTGTCCAAATGGAATACTATAATTGGCTGACGTAGTAAAATCAGTTGAGTTTTCTGAATTCTGCTTTGTGGATTGAGAGCCGTCAGCTTGAGTTTCCAGCTTTTCTTCCTTGGCTTTCGTTTCCCATTTCAAAATAAGATCGGCTAGTTCAATAGCAAGTACTTGATTTTCTATAGCAGGATTCGCCAATATAGTTAGCTTACCCATAGCTGTAATAATGTTAGAAATGAAATGTTCACGGGCAATAAAGAACAAATTTGGATGTTGCACGATAAACTGATAAACATTAAGCACTTGAGTCACATTGAAACCGTCTTCTGAAATCACACGGCGTGGCCATTTAAGCCAGCTGATAGGTGACTCAACCTCATCCATACGGTCTGGCATCACTGGTGCAAGAATATCTAATGCCTGTCTTACAAGATGTCTGGAATCAGTTTGATGAGTACGAAGAAGAGCAACAAAAACTTGAGTGGCCAACTTAGATGGTGTTTCATACGCTGCTATGAAATATGATGTAGTAACATAAGCAACTTGCTTCGTGATATTATCTTCTAATTTAATATAATTCCAGCTGAACTTTATGATATCTTTACGGAAATCTCCGATAAAATTTGGAGCCCATTTAAGAAGTATGGACGTCATTTCTAGTAATTCAAACCTATAGCTATCCATGCTACCTGAAGTGTGATCAGTAATAATATCTTTCCTTGATCTCCAAATCTTATTGCAGATATTCTCCAACCATTCAGGCGTTTTATTGGCTTCAAAAAAAGAGTCGATCCCTCCTTTTTTCTCAGATTCATATATAATAATCGCATTGAAGACTTTCTTCAAAAAGAATATCTTGCTCTTTAAGCTGTGTTTAGTATCAGTGACAAATTCAATACACTGGTTCATGTAAGTTTCTCTATGATCAACATTCTTGGAACAAACTATCGTATTAAAAATAAACTCTTCTAATTGAGGGGGGACTCTAACTTTCAATGAAGATAAGCGATCAATAACTGTAAAAGTCATATCAACTTCTTGAGGATTTCTTTCTAGGTATGTCACAACCACGCTTTGTAGCTTCGATATTGCTTGATCGCCTTGAAAATGGGTGGACGAGACTAACGGAGATTGATTTTGGATTTCCACAATATTTTCTACCATGGAAGAAACGGTAAGCAAGATATCTTTTTGTTCATCGAACCATTCATTTTCATAGGTTGAAAGAGACTTGAGAAGGTCAACAGTATTTGCAAATTTTATGACCTTTATTTCATCTAGAGGTTCTTCTTCAAGATCCTTTAGAATATCACTAAATTTCTCCCTTGCTTTATTTCTAATATTCTTACAACCCTCCAAGTCAGCAAAATAAGCTAACATATTTCCTAATTTACGATTCTTGTAGTTTTGCATGTAGTATTCTAAGCAATTATCCGAAAATCTGTTTAAAAATTTGGATACGGGAATTCTGAACGGCGAAATTTGATGACGATCTAAATGTCCTTCCAAATATTGCAAAGTGCTAATTATTTCTTCCATGAAAGTATATGCTTTGGCCGGTAGAAGATGGAAGATATTTAAAATCGCCATAACTATCTGTACTGTATGATTATTCTCTAAGTCTTGTCCTGCTAATTGTCTTAAGGTGTTAATTTGAGCCCATGCCATTAAGTGGTCCAACAATTTACGGCCAATTTCAACTCTAAAATACGATATCAACAATTCCAACAAACGAGCAAGAGCCTCAAGTCCAGATACAGTCAACTTTTTATGATCTGATAAATTCATGAGCATAGGACGAAGACCGTTTTGTAATAATTCCTTTGGCAATTTAGCATTCTCTTGAAGACTTGCTTTCAAGCCTAAATGCGCCGCATTAATAATCTCCGTAGATTTATTACAAAGTGCTTTAAAGAAGACACCTAATATACGAATTCTTGCTTCGGCTAAAGAACCCAATGAAAAATCTGGTTTTGTTAAAGCTAATGAAAGCAACTTGATCGAAACAACACGAAGTTCTATTAGTTGTTTTGAAGTTCTATATTCGTAAAGACGATGAACATTCGCAAGTGATTCATCCTCCGCATCAACTAAAGCTAAGGCTTCAAGAAGGAGTCTATTCAACTCATCATTGAACGTCAAAAATGTATCATCAAGGCCCAAGCAGAACGTGATTGCATCAATATTACCAATTTGCATTGGGAATGGTAAAGCTCTTAACGGCTTACCAAATATTGGTGTTAACAATAATTGCTTGCATGGTCCCATGATCGATGCAATCGACACAGATGTTGTTTCCGATAATACCTTTAACGACGACTGTGATACTTCTCTAACAAGTGGATTTGCACTTGCTAAATCATATACTAATGCACCAACGAGAGTTTGAAATGGCTTTTCTAAAATAGTTTCCTTTGGTACATCAACATTACAATCATGTAGAAGCTTCAACACCAAATTCTTCGCTAAGTCATGTACCTCATATGAGGCTGACTCCGGTGTATCTCTTAAAATAAAGAAAATTGAACGTACTAATTCAAATTGGCGTTTAAAGAACCATTTGGCTGGAATACCCAAGTCTTCAAACATAGTTCTAAGACCTAAAATTCCTCCTAACTTTGCGTGGTAAAATTCGTTATAACAACAGTGAGTAAATCTATAGAACATTGAGCGAAATATTGGTGAATATAATGCGTTTTCATCTGAACCAAAAATTGTAACGGTTGTTGTATAAATGTTCTTAATGGCTTCTATCCCTTTAAATCTAACATCCTTATCCCAAAAACTCAACGCATAGTTCAATGCATTGAGGAATGATGCCTCATTAATATACGCCTTACCCTCATTGTCATTAACACAGAATGCACGTTCTTTTTTAACTTTATCAATTACAGAGGTGCCCAAATAAATCAACGTGAAATGTGTGGTTATTCCATCTATTAGTTCACTCGCTTCTTCCTTAAGATCTGGGATTGATACTGAAAAGAAGAGCATTTCTAATAATCTTGAGAATAATTTCTGTTGGCGATCCAATTTAGAACCATCTTTTATTCCAGATTCTTCTAATTCCATTGCTTGTTCTATTTTTTCCAGCTTTAAATTCTCGAGACATTCAGACACATAAACAGAATAATCTTCTGGAATTGGCGTCGTATCAATAAACAATTTCAATATTCCAGATAAATATTTAAATGCACTGATACGATAATGAACTTTCAATCTCGGATCTTCCAATAACTTAATCGCGGATTCCACACCAGGTGTTATTGAAACTGGAACATCACCTTTTAATCCGTAAATTTTAAAAAGGGCGTTTAATTCTTGGTCCAATTCTGATTGTGTAACTAAACCGTTGCATGGCTTAAAATTCTTGTGGTTTCTTCCACCCAATTTACCTAAGATTCTAATGGCAGTATGTGAATGCTGGTGGTGATAGGGTACTGGTTCCAAATGTTTCCACAATGCAGTCATAATTTCGTCAATTACTGGCTCAATAATAGGATCAAAATACTCGGCTGTCAAGTTGTCAACGCATAATTCAAATGTACGTAAACCTTGACTGATTAACTCTTGCGATCCATTAAGTGCGCACACCAAAGGTCTTGTTAAATAATTCAAATGAGGAACTAATACTGAAAGACGAACGGGAACAGTTAAACACAATTCGACATATATGTCACGTTCGTAGGGACGACGAGAATTAGCAATCATCTTATTAAGACTTTCTAATAATACGGGCAAGATGGGCATTATCTCTTTGTACAAATTTTCAAATCGACCACCACTAATACTTCTGAATAATATTCTAACCAAATATGAGTATACTATTGGTTCGTCGGCCTTAGTTGCTAACTTTAACGATTCTAAGATCAAATGATTTAAATGTGGTAAAATAACACCTTCATTAGCAGTCGGAAATAAATTCACGGACATAAAGCATAGTTTAAATAATCTTATCAATATGTTGGATTTAGCTAATTCGACTTTGTCCAATTGGTCCAATTTCGATTTCAAAAACGATATTAATATACCCGAAAAGTTGGCTGATGTTATTTCACTAGCCAAAAAGAATTGGGGCAAGTGAAGCAATGCTGCATTCTCAAGCATGGAATCAAACATGAATGGCAATTCAAAATTGACTATTTCATTAAATGATGCAGGATCTATATGAATAAAGATTGTTGCAAATATTTCCATTAAGTCTTTCTCTTCTTTAGACGACGTAATTGGCAAATTCGGACCACCAGTTGACCAGTCAAAGGTTTTAGCTTGAGGGGTGCTTGGCTTCGGCTTAGCAACTGAGAAGAATCTTAAGCAGCTTATACCACCTCTAAACAAATTGCGTAAAATAATCACTTCCTCGAATGATGTAAGCTTCGCCGAGTCATTCCATTTATCGTAATTAATAACTTGACCTGTGGTTTTAGGGTCGGCCTGAGAAGGTTGAGGTGGAACTGGTGGGTTACAATTCTTCAAACCAAATATAACGGATTTCAAAAATGTCATTAAAGTACGGAATAAATAGCGAGCATCCTTCAATAAATCGGAATTATTATTGAGAGGTGACGAAGAAATAGGAGAATGTTCATCAATGCTGAAAACGTCTAGGAAAATTTCCAATTCTGTTTTAGCTTCATCAGCAGTTGGTTTTTCCTTGTTATCACCTTCGACGTCCTCCATTTCAACGTCTTCAACCTCAGCTTGTTTGTTATTTTCGTTGATTTCATCTTTGATAGATTCTTGAATCAATTCTATTTTCTTGGTTTCCAAAATATCCACATTATTAGAAGAATACTTACTAATTGCCTTTCTCGACTCTTTTTCTTTTAATTTTCGTTTCTTTTCAAATTCGACATGCTTGTGAATGATGTACGAGTATTTTCTATTTAAGCTTTGAAATCTCTTCGCGTAGGCGTCAATTATTATCATAAATAATTGTCTTCCTTCTAACTTATTTGGTAGTTTCATAATACGTTCCACTAAATTAAGTAATAACTTGGCACTCATGATTTGTACCGTTAATGCCAACGAGTCATCATTTAATAGATTACAATATATGCGTACAGTAGACCAGATTTGTTTTGGTGTTAGTTCGTTTCTCACATTGTGAATAAAGTCTGCCACTGTTGAATATGCTAATGGTCTCAAGGTTTCAAACGATGTCAAACCATCACCAATTAATATCTTTTCGTCAAATAACATTTCAATAGTAGGGATGAACTGAGAACGAAAGGGTGTTGATAATATATGCCTTGTCGCATGTAACAATTCCTTACGTGCCACCGATAATTCCGCAGGACAATCCTGCAAAAGTCTCATGATAACATCTGGAACGATATTGGACAGGTCCGGATTTAAATGTTGACTGGCATAACCTCTGATGAATACATACGCCAAAAATGATGCGGCTTTGACCTGACCTAAAATAAAATCGCTATATGCCTGTCTGTTTGTGATATCCGACGATATTGAAGTGGTGGTCTTATTCTGTTTTGCTGAGTCTTCACGATATGACCTTTGCTGTTCCACTTGTAAGGTCAAAATACTCATGATTTTGGGTAAGAATATAGGTAACGAAGATTGGACAAGGTTCTTGTAGGAGGAGTATAACGAAACCATCGTTATCGGGCACTCCGCCAAAGTTTTGAACGAAAACATGGCCTTGTTCAATGTCTTTGATGAGTTCTCCTCGGTGAAAGAAGGCGGAGACATTTCTTTGGCTGCCTCTTGGGGCGATGCTTGTTGCTGGTTGTGCCCAAATGTTTCTTGTACCGTTTGTTCCATATTGTCGTAGATATTATTGATGATTTCCACAAACGGCTGTATCTTTTCGCCTAAGTTATTCTTGTATGCCTTGTGCAAGCTGGTGATAATCTTCATACACAACACCCCATTGTCCTCATTCTCGTCAACCAATATTGTGGTCAACGCATCCAATATCTTTTCCGAGTACGGCTGGAACGTCTCGTTCATAATCGACCGGTGGATAATCTCCAATATCGAATTTCTTAACTTGTGCTCCGGCGATTGGCTGGTAAACGAAATCGGTACCTCCTTCAAATTCTTGATGAAAATCGGCACCAAGTTCGACAAAAAGTATTCGTATTCAGCTGCCCCGTTAAATGTCTCAATCATATCCAAGAGCTCTGATAAAACCGAATGGGCTGTCTTGTAGTCAGCATTATCATTAAGTCTAGACACAAATGTGTCAAGCTGTGCTGTATATGCCATTTTTATATCGACTTTTTATCAATTATAAAATCAATACCTCACCAATCACTAACTAACAGATTCTAATAGGTCTACGACTCCTATGTTACCTATATGATTGACTTGTTTATGATAAAAACCCACTATTGAATCGCGTTGAAAAATTAGAGGAATTTCGTTTTGGCTCTTTTTCAATTTTTTCAAGTGACTTTCACGTGTTTATCACTTATACAAATATCACGAGAATTAATCAGAATTGCTGCAAAAAGATTTATGGGATGAAGTATAGTTGGTATTAGTTGATCTAGCTCGTCTTTACGTAAATATTGTGTGTCTCCGGCGGCTGGTTAATGACTTGATTTTAGAGACATATATTCGATAATCAATGTGAACAAAATAAAACAATATTCTAGATAATATAAAGATGAAACTGAGCTTTTTGTGAATTTTTACAATTTAGCAAAAACTTGGAACATCTACTAAATTATCAGTATTTTTGCAATGATGAAGTTTGAACGGACACGGGGGAACAAACTGTATTTGGGTCTCTTTGGTTTGATGACCGTGTACGAATGGGGTAGGTTTCAGAACTTTGGCTCTATTTCATTGGCCCGTTCCTTTAAGTCCCGGATGTATACAAATACACTTCCCATGCATACTATGAGTAAAAAGGAGAAGGCGGTCCACGTCATGGCTTCTGCTCGTTGCCCAATGGTAGAGGTGACAGTAGTCATGGACGCCGGACCTACAATGTGACGTGCGGCCTTGGTGGCCTCGTGCTGGAGCATAGAGCCAAGGCCCCATACTAGGACGTTGGCTGCCGACAAGACACACGCCACTTTCTTGGCCATCGATTTGCCGGGGACCAACGGGATGAGGTTCCAGAACATTACGACGAGCGTAAGAAGCGTTAACACGATAGCTGCAAGTAGGACATTGGAATAGCATACCTTTCTGAATGTGGTGGCCAATTCAACCAAGTTGAGCTGTTCGGGCGTTCCCTTCTTTGTTGTAGGTATGATTGATATCCCTGTATAATCGGAAATGGAATCCAAATTGTTGTACGACGTGCATTGGAGTGAGTTATCAATATCGACGCACACACCTAGGTACCCCACTGTTAGTGACATTTCAGCTAGTTTTGTCGAAATATTGGAGCCTTTGTAAGCAGCCTGGACATTGGCGTATAAGTCAGACGTCTGGTTGAATTCGAGCTTGGTTAAATAAACACTAGAAAAAGTACCGGTAGTGTCTGTGCACCCGATTAATAAGAAACTCAATAAGAAAACAGTTATGAAAAGCAAAACTAATAAGAAGAATCTCATAAGTTTTTTAATTAGGAAGAAGATCATGGTGATAATATTGTCCATATGATGAAAAACCTCTCTCGTATAGGCTAGCTACAGTTTATATAGAGATATTATAAAAATATCTTGAAACATTTCTGAATATTTTGCAATTTGTGACTTGATTGAGATGGCCAATTTGATGATACAAACTTGTTACCATATAAGTTTGCACAGATATGCACTATGACTTCTACTGAATAGATGTAAATTCAAAAGCCTATTTGGAATATTTTCTAGGCTGGGAATTAATCTTTGGCTCAAAATTCTAAGTTTGAAACGTATACTAAACAGTTGCACCCTAATACGTGATATAATCTTATGCTGATAATCTTGCATGAAACTGGGTAGTCAATACTCAAGACTAACTAAGGGAGAAATATAGACACCTCCATCAAAATTATAAGATTTGGCGGCATTACATATGCACGGTTTGTAAAAAAATTCTGTAGAACTCGGCCTTGATACAGCTCCGAGATATTTAGCGAACATGATTATGGACCTGACCATTGGATGAAAAGAGAGAGAGAGAGAGAGAGAGCCATACCTACGTACAGTCATATATAAAGTTAACCTAACATTAAGTATATTAAATAAACAAATAAATAAATAAATAAATTCTAAATTGTAGGCCATTTCGTGGCCCTGTAGTATAGCTTAGTACGTGTTTCCATTAAAGGCTATATATGGTACACCGCTATCAGGGATTTGTTACTACGCGGACAAAAACTTCAGTAATGATATCCATATAATTCTAAAGACCAATAGAATTACCGTGAGAGATGCAAAACATCCCAACACATCGAAAATGTTGTTGATTCTAAAATCTGCCACGACTGTATTATCTGCCACTTTTCCGGGAGTGTAGTTAACAGCACTCTTCGGATCAACAAACGATCCGTATTTGTAAAATTGATCTAACATCCTATCTTTCTCATACCACACTTTGAAAAGCCATTCTTCGAATCTGGCTAAATCCTCCACCGAGACATCATCGATATCTTCAGTTTCTTCTCCTAGAGGGATTTCTGATAATTTCCATCCTCTGAGGTGGTAGTTGATCTTCTTAGGACCGTATCCTTTAAGATAGTGCCTTTTCAATGTAAAGACATCCTCACCATATTCGCCTGGCTTCAAACCGGAATAACCGCATGTAAAATCGTACACTATTTCCACTGTATTTCTCAATTTTCTCAAAGTCAAAAATAAACCCCTTACCCTTGGAAGTAATGTGTGCTTTAATACTGGCATATTTCTGTCATGACAGAATTTGTCGGACTTCGCTCTCGTGCGCGCGGATGTCACTGTTCCTTCTGGGTACAAGACAATCAGATATGGCCAGATTTGGCCCGATTTGTGGCCCTCCGGCCAGTGGTGGAGTTCAGACGAGCCAACGTTCGTAGATGTGACGTGGGTCACACCATTCGCCGGACCCAACCCTCTGGCATTAGCGTCGATAGTCAATAACTGATTCGTCAAAACAATCTTGTCCTTTTCCCATTTTCTTGACAAGAAAAGAAAGTTGTAGTTTTTCATACCCATCCCCAACACCGGGATTTTGGATAAGTCTTTCAACATAATGTGCACTGAGTCACTCAATTTCGCCGTGTATAGAATGAACCATACGTAAAACCAGTCGGTGTAGATCTGGTGGTTCGAAATTATTACCGAGTTGGGATTGAGTATGCTCGATAGGTTCCCCTGGGGGTCCACTTTGAACGTGTCGCCCTTCGGTAACGTTGACGGATCATACGTGATCGAGATCTTACACGGACTAACCCACTGTGTCACCGTTCCGAATAACGCCACGAATTGTTTCTTGGTGAGATTGATTACCGCCTGTTTCTGCATTGCATTGTTGGAAAACACAAGCATGCCTATGACCTGGTTCCCCAAGATAGACATGCATCCGAGTACAAACAAAAATCCTATTACAAGCGTCCTGCCGATGACTACCGGCCAGGTGTGTCTTAATCCCGTCATCTTGTTTTCTCGTTTCCTATAGCACTTCTTTTGACACATAAGAAATACCAATATGTTATATTGAAATGTCTATCCGGTACTCTGTATACTACCGTACTGTCCGATACAGCCTCAATTGGTTACTAAGTCTTCTCTGCTGATTTATCAGTTACTCGTTTGTAATCATTTGCAAGATTTTGACCCGCACACGATCTTGTTCCTTTTCGTCCCAATCCCTACATCTGACTCTTCGTCGTCGCCGTTTAGTTGCAATAACGTCAACGAAGATAGTAAGTTACCATGAACAATCTTTTATAACTGGGAACGTATTTTTTTTTTAAAAACCAGATTGTATCAGCCTCCCAACGGACCGGTGGGATTGTCGGACAGACATGGCGAATTGACACCCACCAAAACGACCAACGAATTGTACATGAGCTCCAAGTACCGACTAAACGGTATGAAATGGGTCTTATTTCATCGCTGTCGAAATCGTGTAATCAATAATGCCTTGCAGAAGGGCATCTAGAGAATCCGTTTTGACACATAGTGGGGTCCGCGACATGCCGGATATACTAAAATTTAACAGACTTAAGCTAGAAAGCTACTTCAGACCTTCTTTTCAATAAATACAAATTCTTAGGACTTATTACATGCATAACAGTCGAAGTATTCAAGGATATATATATATACGAGTAAGCGAATAAAAATAGGGAGATAAACATAACGAATAGAAAAACATGGGCGATGGACAAGACGATTCATCTACGCTATCGTTGGATTCCGATGCTTCGCATGGATTACACTCACAACATCCCCAACCGATTGAACCGGAAATGACGAGGGATAGCGACGGGTCCGACATAAAGACACAAGCGAAGGCAAAGGATGAGTTGGGCAGACGACCGTCAGGAGCATCGTCGACGAAGCTGAAGAAAGTCCCGGTGAGCGAAAAGAGGGGACTACTTGCTAAACTTACGTTAATTCCAGAGTACGAGGATGCCAGGGACTACCCCAAGTCGTACAAGTTGACTATTGTGTTTGTGGTTGCATTTGCGGCCATTACGGGGCCCATGGGGACGTCAATCATGTTGCCTGCGATCGACGATGTGGTGAGTGATTTGGATACGTCAGTGACGATAGTCAATGTGTCGGTTGGTATCTACTTGTTATCGCTAGGGATATTTCCCTTGTGGTGGTCCACTTTCAGCGAAAGGCACGGCAGGCGAAGTGTTTATCTCATATCGTTCGTGTTGTTCTGCGTGTTCACGATAGGTGCTGCACTATCTCCCAGCATTGGGGCATTGATTGCTTTCAGAGTTCTTTCTGGTGGGTGCTCGGCGTCTGTACAAGCAGTTGGCGCTGGAACGGTGGGAGACTTGTACATAAACGAAGAAAGAGGAATGGCGATGGGATTGTATTACTTAGGGCCGTTAATGGGCCCATTTTTGGCGCCAATAGTGGGTGGTGTAGTTGCCGAAACATGGGGATGGAGAGCGACGCAATGGCTTTTGGTGATTTTTTCCGGTAGTAACGTCCTATCCATTTTGATATTTTTGCCGGAGACTATCCGAAAACAGGATTCTGAGAGTGCTGTGAAAGAAATGTTGCGTCAGCTTCGTCACGCAGGTCAACCAGCGATAGTTGATAAGCAAGAACCTGTAATAGGACAACACAACATGGAAGACAATGTCGGTAGAGAAGAAATGACGGAACAGACTGATGGGTGCGGTGCCGCGGAAGTGAAACAAGACGATATTGAGCTGGCTCAACTGGCCATATTACAGAATATTCAAAGTAGAGATACCGATCGTTATTACTCTGATGTTGAATTAGCAAGAATTGCCTCCAGTCTATCCAGAACAGGTTCAAGACAATCATTAGATTTGGAGCACGAACGACCGGCGTTTGATGCAGTGATGCCTTCACTAGCCAAGACTTATACAGCTAAGTCGTCATATTCGAGGAGAATCGCGAGGGAATATCGTGATAGCCAAATGGACAACATTAATAGATCTTTATCGGGCGCACCTCAAGAATTAGGCATACCCATTAAAGAACCAACCAAATGGGAAAAGTGCAAAATAAATATGTATGATTATGCTATCAGACCCATGCATTCAGTAGTTCTATTGAGACATCCCCAAGTATCATGGGTTATTGCATATTCAGCGATTGTTTTCGGTGTATTGTATTTTTTCAATATGACAATCGCCTATGAATACAAACAGGAGCCATATCAATTTCTGACAATTATTGTTGGTTTATTGTATATACCTAATTCAATTGCATACGTTATCGCTTCGATTATGGGTGGTAGATGGAATGATTATTTATTAAAAAAATATGCCAAAAAGCATAATGGTGAGATGGTTCCGGAATCGCGTATTTCATGGAACGTCCTTACAGCGGTTATCCTTTTCCCCCCGGCTTGTCTTATATTCGGGTGGTGTTTAGATTTCGGAAATCATTGGGTTACACCACTAATTGGTACAGCATTATTTGGGTTTGCTTCAATGTTAGTTATTGGGGCCACAGTGACGTATTTGGTAGATACATTACCAGGAAAGGGTGCCACTGGAGTTGCGTTGAATAATTTGATTAGACAGACAATAGCTGCCATAGCTACATTTGTTGTTGAACCTCTTTTGAGAGCGATTGGCCCTGGAATTTTATTTTCCATTTTGATGGGGATTATGACTGTTGCAGCATTAACTTTGGTGGTCTTGAAAAAGAAAGGTGCGTACTACCGAGAACATTCCGATTTGAGTAGGTTGTATGAAATGCTTTAACAAGTGTTACCTATATTAATTATTTAGTATTTACTTTATTTATTGTAATGATAGAATATCGTCAAATAAGAATTCAACATTAACACCAACATTTTTCAAAGTGTTTAATTGTGGAGTAATAACATCAATGAATTCTTGAAATAATGCAGCATCTTTGACCTTATATATTTGTTCTTCAGTTTCGTCATTATTAGCAGCCGGAACAACCAAACTGCCATAAAGATGCTTTTTGATAGTCTCTACTAATTTTGAAACTTCATCAATCGACCAATTAATCAATCCACTAGAGTCAACGTTACCGTTTAAATCCTTTCTCAATACAGGAACGATGCACTCTTTATATACTGATATAGCTCTCCTGATGATAGAAACGTTAATAATTACCAAATTAGATAAATAATTAACAACATCTATTTTTGTCGCACCCTGAACTCCTACCACTAACCGCGATACAGTTACTGATAAATTATTTGACACCGCTTGTAAATACAACGATATGCCCCTATCCAATTGCTCAAAATTATGAAAAAACTCAATGATTGTAGATATCTCAGATGTCGTTAACTTACCAATATTATGGTGCAAGTCAAATGCTAAACATTGTTGTATTTTTGATTTTCTATTGTTAATTTTCAATTTTATAACATCAATAAGCAATTTAATTTCATCAACTGAAATCACGGCACTAGATGAGTTGCTGGAAATTGCCTGTTCTATACTCGATAACTTGCTTTCAATATACCTAATAAGCCCAACTGATTCAGTATATTTATTACGAGAGATTTCAACATCTACTTCGTCAAGTCTATCTTCAACTTTTTTCAAATCATTGAAAAATTGACCCTTATCAGCAGCATTAAATTTGGAACTACCATTAGGGCCATGGTCAAAATCGTGCGATCTGTTTCTTGAATGTACTCTTGCAGAAATATCTTGTAATAAAATATCAGCACTATGTCTTTGGGTTCCACTTTTACGTTTACTAGTTTCATCAGAAGCACCATCGCTTATTCCCGAATTTCTCAATGACTCTCTTAATTGTCGCTTTTCTTCATCCGTTTCAATTAAATCCGGCGTCTGGCCAACAGATTTGGAGTTAAGAATTCGTTCTTTGGTTAGTATTTCATTCCTTCCCTTATTATATGCTTCTGTTATCTTTAAAAAGTGATCATACCTGTCGGTTTGATAAACGTAACTTAAGGATTTAGATTTAATATTGATCACATAGAGTTTGTTACCATCCTTATCTGTCTTATTAGAGCTTTTTGGTACACGAACTTCAGATAATTTAACCTCATGCAACAGCCAGCAATGAATCGCCTGTAGTCTCGTAGTTTTCTTATCTCTCGTATCTTGGTTTAATGAATTTTTCTTTGTTGCAATCAATACCAAATCATTCAACATAAATAAATGAGTGGCCTTCGTGGGTTTCCAAGTACCCAAATTCACTTCATACCAGCGTCCACTCTCTGCAAGAACATGCCTCCCAGGTAAGGGTTGAATGTACTTTGAGGCTCCATCGACGTGTTTACATAGCGATTGTAATTCACTAGCCCACATTTTCCCAAGAACCATCACGGAAGAACGATCTTTACGCTTCTTGGATTGAAAAGCTGCATACACATTATTCTGGTTGTGTTCTGGTTGCAGAGTCTCATGCTCTAATTCTATTCTTCGTTGTGCTGCTTCCTTAAATTCGTCTAGCACCTCATATAAATCTTTGGTGGTAATACGCAATTGCAAAAGCTCCTCTTGTGTCTCCTTCAAATCATTCGTCAATTCTAAAATGTTCTTTTGATTCTGGTTGATATTGCTTTTCATGTCTCTTGTGATTAATGCCTTTTGCTTCACCAACACCTTGTAATAGTCGTCTATTTCGGTCGCTGTACCATTTGACAATTCCCCAAATATTTTCGTTTCTATATCCACTTCTTCTTCTTCTTCTTCTTCTTGTCCTCTGCTGATAGCCAGCAGTGCATCAGATGATTGCGTGTTCGTCTTATAGAGTTGGGGAACAGGTGGTAAGTTAGTTGAATCAAATGGTCCTCTTCCATGACCCGTCGCTGCGGCAGTTGCATGTATACTCAATCTTCTAGTATTCTTCCTATTACTTTTTTTATTGACACCATATGGATTAGGTACCTGTAAACTATCATTATTCTCATTATTCGTTACCACAGATGTATTAGCATCAGCATATGGATTGCTAATTTTATTGTTGTTTGCAGAACTTTGCCAAGGTGCTCTACTCTTGCGGTACGATGATTTGACATCAACGTTCATTGCAGCTCAATAGGTTCTCTGTATATGCTATAGATTGACTCTAACAAGGTTTATTGATTGAATGTTGGCATTTGGGTTTGGGAGTTTTGTGTAACTTAGGACTCTAATCAAAAAAAATTGAAAACTCGACTTAGCCAGCTATATCCAAATATACGTAAACCAAGTATTTAGTAAGGAAACACATGTCTTTGACTAGCACGGAACTAAATTATTTGGTATGGAGATACCTCCAAGAATCGGGGTTCGATTTAGCGGCATTTGCATTAGAAAAGCATTCGCAGTGCCTGTCATATGAACATAATAAGAATTTACCTATAATATCACGAATTGAACCAGGATGTCTTGTAAATTTAATTCAGAAAGGAATATTATTCACATTGGCAGAAGATGGTTATCGGAAGGAAGAACCAGACCAAAATCAATACTCTTTGTTTGGAGCATTACTACAAGAAGAATTAGATAAACAGAAGCAAGAAGAGGAAGCAGAATTGAAACAAGAGCAAGAAAAGAGCAACGACCGATTTGTATTAAAATCAGAAGTAAAGGCACTGAATGACGATGGGGATGTTGAGATGAAAGATGGCGAGGATAGGTCTGTGGAAACGAAGGAAAAATCAGAAGCGCAGGAAATTCCTATTGCGTTTACCACCAAGAGCTTAGAGCCTGATATTAAATACCCTGAGTGTTTAACGACACACTGGCACCCAAACACAGACGTATTTGCGTACGGGAAAGATAATTCTACCGCGGTAATAAATGCCATAAAAGACGACGTGATAGCCGAGTCAGTAACATTGAACCATCCAAACGTTCTTGGTGGAACTAATTCAACAGCAATGAAGAATGAAATAACAACCGTTTCGTGGGCTCCTAACGGAAATATTATAGTCACAGCCGGTATAGACGGAGAGCTTCGAGCATGGTCTCCAGATGGTAAATTGAAGAATATTGCCAACACCGCAGCATCGTTTGGCATTGAAGATGATCCCGTAGCTGACTACAAAAAATCTCCAGAAACTGAGCATACACCATCATTAATATCTAGTCTCGTCTGGAGTGAAAGCGGCCAATATTTATTGTCAATAGCCGTTAATAATCAAGTTTGTTTATGGGACGGAAATAACCTAAACCTAATACAAATAATCAAGTCATCTGCCTCACCCATATCTTCATCAATGATTGATGCTTGTTGGTTAGATGAATTCAAGTTTGCACTTTCAACACCAAAAAACACAATTAAAGTATATACGATAACAGTACCACAAACAAACGGTGGCCAGTTTAACATATCTACGCCAGTCAATCAGGAATCACCAGTTAAGCCTATTGGTTTCCTTCCCGGTCACTACAATAATATATCTATACTCAAGTTCAATGCAAATTCTAAGCTTCTAGCATCATGCTCTGATTTTGATTATGTGATAAAGGTATGGAAGAGTAGTTCCACTCAAGAGTCACTTGAATTGAATATTTCATCAGATAATAAGAATACTGGTATAAAATATCACATGTCTCCAGTTATTGGATTGTTTTGGTTAAATGCTTCAGAAAATGAGAGCGTTTTATTAAGTATATCCATGGAAGGTGTTATAAATATGTGGAACACTACAACTGGTGAAGCGATAGTAAGTGCCAACTTGTTTAAAAATGAAGAAAATTTCCATCTTCCTGAACAAAGTAACGCCGAATCATTTATGAAGAAGAAAGAATCATTAGTATTTATTGCAGCTGTCTCACCAGATCACAAGTGGTTGGCCATAGGTGATGATGCTGGTAGAATATCTATATGGGATGTTTCACCTTCTCGCAATTCGGGAAAAAGAAAGGATGTGTTGAGGTGTATGGGTTGTTACGATCTTCAAGTACCGCCCACAAAAGAAAATAAGCTGGATTATAATGCAGGTATCGGTATCTGTGATTTAGCATGGGACAACAGATCACTGAAACTTTCTGTGTCATACAAAGGTTTAGAGAGTGCCATTTTTAACTGGCAATAGAAATGAAGCCTATTTCACAAATTCTGTTTTCAAATGTGTATTATTGTTATGTATAGATATATTTATATTTTGTAATATTAAACTAATTTTTCAAGATTCATCATATCAGAAACGTAATTTAAACGTTACTACCAGTAGCAGAAGAAACCACAGACGAAACGGTTTCACTTGCGCTCTTTGCTAAATTCCCTGCTTTAGCAGCTTTTCCAGAGTTTGGAAAGATTAAGTCAACGTAACATGTACAGACTGCAATCAAGGCAAAAAGAATTTTCAAAAGTGGTGGTTGTTGTTGACTGTCTTTATCTCCTGTTTTATGGATAGGTTCGTTTAAAAATGATTGTATAGCTAAGAATAATGAAGTCCATGATAATAATTTATTTTTCATAAACATAGCTGCCATTGGCAATGACTGTGCAATCATTCCTGAAGCCTCTGAACGAGGTTTAGCTGGAGAATGCTTATATCTATCGATCTTGTTAGTATTTCCTTCTTCCTTATTGTGTATAAGTATACTGAAACATTTAAATGGTAACGACTAATACATACGGTACGACTAAATCTTCTCTAATAACCTTTGGTGCCATTATATTCGATAAAGCTATTGAATAGTTGATAATTAATTCTAATCTATTTCTAATATTAATTCTATATTGTTGAGAGATATCAACACTTTTTCCTTGGTAGTGTCATTTCAAAAACTACATTACCGGTTTATCTTATACGAATAAGTAGTCAAATATTAATATACAAGTAGGTCTCTTTGTCTATAATACTCTCCGACGATAAATATGATCATATCAATGGTATATTTCGAAACATCATTGATATCTTGAGGACTTGTGTTGGTTTTTACCTTAATGGCCTTCTTCGCTAGATCTCTTACGATTGAACAATCAACGTGATCTAGTAGGTTATCAAGCCGTAGGAATAGCCGAAAGATCCATTTAGATAGGTTTTCATTCACGTTTGCATTCAACCATTTAGTTGTATATATGAGAAGTTTAATTATCGTAGGACGGTTTAAAGATTCGAAGAAAAATTTAATTGACGGAGGAGGGTTGTTTATAATGTATTGACGCCATTCAGTTGCGGTTTCTGGTACATCGACAGGCGTATCTGTGGTATTATCTTGTACTGTATTTTCTGGCACTAATAGTTGACGTTTTAGTGTTTGCAGGTATATTTCAACTTCTGTTTTTAACTGTAGGAATTCCCCCATAAGCTCTTTTTTCCATGCATGGTTCACATTACCATTACTAATTGGGTTCAGGATGTCTGGTTCTATTTTGTTGCTTTCAGTTGTTTTGTCTTCATTATATTCTGTTGCTTGATATTGAGGTCTATCGACATAGTGAATACTTCGATCTTTCTCCGCCTCCTGTCTAACAGCTCCCATATAAGACAGAACAGAATCAGTTATATAATCAGTATTTTCATCCAATTGGACAACAGGGAATGCTGCATGCTGACCGAATGTAGAATCAAGCGGACCTTGAGTGAATGTCCAAACGTTTGAGGCATCTGTCTTATCGTGCTCACGCGTATTACTTATTCTAGCTTGTTTCACTCTATTAGAATATTCATCTTCATTATGATTATGTTTTCTTGTCATAATAATATATTGTACTCCTCTTACGACAAAGATTATATGTAACATGAAAAAATGAGTACATAAAAATATAAATGAGCATCAATACTGCTTTAATTATTAAATGGTCAATTATTAAATGAGTAAACGGCCTAGAGGGGAAAGTGATGCTGAATATAATGACGAGTCGGTATCAATGCCACAATCATCTGCCATACATTGCACAGTACCTCCTTGTCATCTAAATCCTATTGGTTTCAAAGATTATTTGACCTACGAAGCACATGTCGTCAGTACTCATAATCACGTTTGCCTGGAATGTTATAAGAGATTTCCATCGGAAATATTTCTAACAATACATATTGATGAGAACCACAACCCATTTTTTCAACTTAGGAAAGAAAGAGGAGAAAAAATGTTTAAATGCTTTCAGTATTCGTTGACTAGTGGATGTAAAAAGGTGTGCATTGATAGACCAAAAAGAAGACTACACATGATTGATAAACATGGCTATCCAAGGAATTTTAACTTCGGTATAATTGACTTTGGCATAGATCCAAAAAATGCTTCTCTATTACAATGAATAATATCGTGACTATCTATATATCCGACGTTGATTTTTCTGATTGGCCATTTTCTGACAGGCCATCTCCATTTAACTCGAGCTTTCTTTTCTTCTTTGTGGGGATGACAACTCCTCTTCTTAGTTGTGCTAATGTCTTCTCGTTGAATTTAGAACTACAAGTTGGACACGCACCATCGTTTGGAATTATGCTCATGATACATAAGCAGACAGAACAAACAAATCCTAGATTTACTGATTTGCCTGTTATGAAACAACTGGCTCTATAGTTGACATTTGAATTGGTTGGGAGTATTATTAAAGGTCTAATAGATGGTTCGATGAAAAAAGCGGTGCAAAGTGTTTGTATTAACCCTTCTGGGTTTTTAATATTCAAGTAAACACCATTAGTAGCATCTGATGCCTGCTGCAAATAAGATGAATCTTTTTCTCCCAATTTCGCTACATCTATGGGTACTTTCATTTTTTGTGCAGCAAATGTTGTGTTCATTGTTGGGATATATTTGATGTCGTCATCATCATTAGATGAAACTATTAAGATTCTAGATCTCATCGACGTGATACTTGTTGTATTGGTTCCACTGGTGGAATTTGAGGTTGTTCCAGAAGAATTCGTCTTATTTGCGCTTACATTGGTAGTTGTATTTATAGCTGATGCAGTTGTAGTAGATATAGACAGATCCAAATTTAGCATCCGATTTGTATACGTAAGGGCCAAACTTAAAGCCCCCGATAATGTTGAGTTCGATCGAGTTTCATCGACATTGTTGGACATATCTGTGAATACTTCATTTAATTTTTCTAATACTGCTTCATCGACAATTCTAAACTGTCTGTACATACCGACACCAACTAGACTAGGCGTAGCTTCAGATTTATCCATATTAGTATCATCACCGTCTTTACGATTCATTCTTGAGCGTACTTCATCATAGTCTTTCTCTGGATTAGGATATAAAAACTTCGAGCCTTGGGGTGTACTAGCTACGAATGCAACCTGGTTGGAATTATTTAGTGAAAGATGTGCATTAAGAAATACGAGTAATGATTTGGCCACTTCATGAATAGTAATTTGGTTTCTTATTTTATACCAACTTTGTGGTGTCACATCAAGTACGACAGTCAAAAGCGAAGGATCATCAGTAGGAGCATCGGACGCACCAATATCTGTGAATACTGAATCAGCTATCGCATCCATTAGAGTTGTTTGATCTTAACTTATATTTGAACCTACCAGGTAATCAGTCTATGAAATTTTATTTCAGAATCGCACGTCAAAATTTGGAACTACTTATTCTCTGTCTTGTACTTTATATTTTACAAAGTAATAACAGTCTTCGTGTATTTAACCTTATATGAAACGAATTATATAACCTAAATTGCTTCATTCACCAATATCTTCAAACCAGTCTTCTGGTCTCTCTTTGATAAATTGACTCATGAGGTCTTTGCAATCTTTATCATTGAAGTTTACAACTTCAATGTCTCTTTGCTTTAATAATTCTTCTCCACCAAAAAAGTTATCGTTTTCACCGAGTACTACCCTCTTTATACCATACATAATGCAGGCACCTGTGCACATATCACAGGGAGATAATGTTGTGTACATCGTACAGTTCTTGTATACGCTTCCTTTTAATCTGCCAGCATTTTCTAAAGTAGCGATTTCACCATGTAGCGTGGCTGAGGAACTTTGGAATCTCATATTATGACCACGGCCCAAAATAGTTCCATCCTCATGAATTAAAGCTCCACCAATTGGAACTCCACCCTCTTCGTAACCTTAGTCTGTTAGCGTACATTCATATAGAAACTATTGAAAACAATAATGTATCACATACCTTTCTTTGCTTCCTCAAAAGCTATCTTCATTCCCTTTTTATCATCGAATGTCATCATGTACTTTATTTGAAATGCTTTATTTATTTATTATTACAACTAATTATCAGAGATTTAGCAGATTCGCATGCTCAAAAATTTTGACTGCTCATTTTATAGAGGAGTATTATGTATTGCAAACATGAAAATGTAGAATTACTTATATAGGTTAATAATACCATTCCTATCAGCGGATATAATCATTTCATACGGTCTCGTAATGACCCCCACGTCATTTATGACATCGTGATGCATTTTAACAGAACCCATTTGTTGGCTGGCAATATAATTTAGAGTTGTTGGGTCCTTCAGAATACTATGTTCTTTATCATAGTTTGTTCTTTCATAATTCAGCTCAAGTGTCAGATTAACTTTAGATTTCGTGAAGCTTACCACATACTTATTATTTAGAGAAACCGATTCTTCTGTCTCGAATATATTCCAAAGGATTATTCGTTTATCCCAGGTTGCACTTAGGAAATAGTAGCCCAAATTGCGCCCAAATGTTGAAAATGCTGTCACACTCTTATCACTATTATTCTCTGCATCAATATTCATATTTAAATCTGAAAACATGGTATCGATTTCAGGTTCCTTGGTAAGTTCGACCTCATCTAATGAGAATAGTTTGACTTTTGGGTTAATTACATTAGAACTAAACGTTTCACGACATTCAAAACTTGGAACTTCCCATAGCGAAATATCTGACTCGTTGGTCCCACCTATAATAGCAAAATACGAAGTGTTTTCCAGCTTCATATCTAGATTAAAATCAGCTGGCATCAAGACTAACCTTCTTATTGCGGACAGATTACCAGGATCATTATTTGAATTTATTTTCCAAGATTTAACTAAAACTCTAAATCTTAAATCCCATAAACATAATGTACCCTTACTTGTGCCTACCAACAACCATGATAGGTTGTGATGAATAATGAAAGTAGTAATATCACCAAATATTAACGGGTTTTGCAAATCGAATTCTTTCTCCATTTTGATTATCTCAAACCCTATAATTTTGGAAGTAGATGTTGTTCCTATAATCCATGTATGTCGTGGAGAAATACAATAATCTATACTGGTTAAATATCCATCATCGATAATATCCAAGCTGTAATTTCTAATCAACGCAAGTCTTATATACTTGGATATCTTCTTGTTTTTCTCTCTGGAAATGTCAACTCTAAATAATCTTATCTTTCCATCGATAGTTATAACCAGAAAGACAAATCTGTTTGGAATGAACTTAATGCCAACAATTGAGGATTCTAATTTAATAGAAAGGTTTGCACGTTTTACTGTGATATTTTTCTCTAGTTTTAAAGCGTCCCAAAGCTTTAATGTTCCATCCTCCGATCCACTTAAGAAAAATTCCGAAGTTGGACCGACGGCAATGCAATTCACCCCATTAATATAGCCATCAGTATAGTTTGTATTTATGTGAGCCACGCATATTCCCTGTGGCTTCCAATTAGTGGTTTCTCGTGTAGCACCTTTTGATGATTTTATAAGATGTCCAAACTCGGAAAAGCTTTCTAAAGTGGGCTCAAATTCAACATTATGCAAAAAATTCAACATATATGGATTATAACCAGTATAACTATGTTTCATATTTGCTGTAATAATCTCTTGGTTATTAACACAGAACACTCTATGGGTGGAGATGGAACTGTTTGTTGAATGAATATGATGACGACCACCGGTTGCGTCATTAAATGAAGAATCATGGCTTGTTTCCAATTCCCCAAAAACATTCGCCTGCACTATTTGTAATGAAACTTTAACCTTTCCAAAATTAGGCAAGATGAGTGAATTCAATCCCTTTGAAGAAGCTTCGTCTTTTTTTGAATTCGTGATTGTATGAACAGACTCAAAATTCGTTTCTGCTGTTTTCGAGCACGATGAAAACGGCTCTGATTTGTAGCAGACTTCAAAAAATACATTTCGTGGGGTGATGTTAATATCCTTTGGAAGCTCGAAATCATTTTTAGGTATTGATAATATGCTTGATCTATTAGCATGATAAATATAATCTCGCAAAATAAATACTTTCCATAGATCCCTATCATTTAATCCAACAGACTTTAACTTCAAAACCCATTGTTTATCTTCTGGAGATAGAGGAATGTTCGGATTTGTCTTACTTATAGACGAGAAATCATTCTTCGATTTAGGAATATAAACAGACATCCCCATATTCGTTGTGAAAGGCAAGATCTTTGCTGGTTGCTTTCTAGCATTCATATCATTAAATATTGAAAAATTCTTCTCTTGCCAAAACAATGATTTACTAGTTGCATTCAATGACCAAGTTATTGCTAACTCGTATATCTGTTTTGATAATGGCTTCGTAATAGAAGGATATAGAGTATTCCAATTAATAGTATTCAAATCATAGACTAAAAATCTTTTTACAATTGGATAAAGAAAACAGTACCTATCCGCATCCAGCAAATTCTCACTAATAGCTAGTATTAGGCAGATTACAGACTGCCTGATCCATTCATTTGGAAGAAGAAGTAAGTTTATTGAACTTGTTAACAACTCCTTGTATATTGATAAGGCATTGAATTCCGACTTTGGATTAACTAACCTGTCCCGCACAAATTGGTAAAATATTTCTAACACCTTCAATATAACGAACTGTTCCAGATCACCAAGTGTTTGAATTAGCAACGGCAAAATATATTGCTCAAATGATAGAACACCAATGTAAGGACCTATCTCTAAAATTGAAGATAAGAATGCAAGTCTCAATTCATAATTTGAATCGTTCAAATATGTAATCAAATGTGGTAAGATTATATCGTTTGTTTTATCAACACCAAAGAATTGACATAGTGGCAAAATGTTATTGACTAAGCTTATTTTGACCATAGTATTATAGTCTGTTAATAATGTGGAAGCAAGGTTCTCAAACTCTGAATCTAATTGTTCCTTCCTGATACTAAAAGTATTATAGGAATCAGTTATATTTTCATCATCATCAATTAGTGGTTTGGATGTGAGACGTGTATTAAGATCCTTTAGAACATCGTTCTTAAATGTTTTCGACATCATCCAGAACTTTTTTGATACATTTGCAAGATAGGGTATACATGCTGCGAGAGTAATTTTGATTAGATTCGTATCGTCATTCTGAGGAAATACGCTAATCAAGGTTTGCAACTTCGGTAATAAGTATTCTGGAAACACTAGCACGTTAATAGGACTTATGTATGAACACGACATGACCAAAGTAGTTATGGAAGTTAATGCAATGCATGCTACTTCGGACGAAGATGTAAAGTTTTCCGCCAAATTAGATTGAATAGTGTTTGGTTGGTAAGCATTCGACAAACTATCGATATATTCATCCAACAAATTGCACAAATATGGCAAGCAGCGATCTAATTTACAATCATCATTAACTCTCTCTGATAAAGCGACAATTAGTTCACATGCTTTTATTTTTGACAATGGTTGCTTCAATGATTTCATTAACGAGAAAATGATATTTAGGATAATTAGCGATGCCTGCTGCAGATAATTATTTTCCAGGAAGGTTGAAGTTGGCTTTATTTTATAGTTCTTTGGCATACCTTTCAAGTTAAGCATTAGTGGTACAAACCTTCTTTCTGGATAGGATATGCATTTACCATCGCTATAATTGAAATGTAATGCATCAGATATTTTGTCATAATTGTTATAGATCCTATCAAGCTTTAAATCACTTGGCGATAAATTATCATTATCATCTGTAATAGCAAATAAATCATTATTATTTAAGTCAGACATGAAATCATAAAGAAAATCATAAAAGAAATCAGGAAAACATTTGTCTCTATAATTGTTAAGTATACTATCAACAGAAGGTCTATCCTTAGGTGAATGTTGAATTAAGCTAGTTATTATTTCCTTAATATAAGCATCATTTATAGTGAATAAATCAGGAATGTATTCATTCTTTATATATTTGAATATCTGTGATAACGTGAACGTAGGCTCACCGTCCAAGTATAATTCTGCTATTACACAGCCCAAACTAAATAAATCCATCTCATTCGTTAACTGATCTTTTCCATTAAATTTACCGGAATCATTAACATTTTGAACTGGTTTGGTATTATCTTTTGAGTTATAAAACCTTTCCGGGGCAATATAACAGAGTCGTCTGTCGGATGAATCGAAGTAGAATGAAAATTGGTTTGGATTATCTTCTGGAAGGTATGTTGGCTTAGTATAGTTAGCAAAATCTGCTAGCATTAGCCAATTCCACGATGTGACCAAAAAGTTTTCTAGCTTCAAATCACCGTGATGAATTTTTAATTTATTATGCAAATCATTAAGTATCTTCAAAATTTGGAAAGTAAGAAACGCCTTTTCAATCGGCTCCAAAAATGGTCGTAATGATATCCTATCGTATAGATTTGTTTTAACCAGCTGTCTAATTAAGTACCCTGCCCTATCAGTCTCTATAATTTTGTGCCATGGTAGGATGTTATTAAATTGTGACAACAATGAAGACTCCTTTGCTAGTAATTCAATCAATTGCTGTAAATCTATATTATAATTCGAGGTGTTATTAGAGGGCTTTATAAGTATCTTGATAACTATCAACTTTCCAGATGCATTATCAATTGCCTTAATCGTCTTAAGAAACCGTGAATTGTTTAATAATTCAATGTACTGAATGTCACCTAGAATATCCACATACGAAGAAATAGCAATCGTTGGTGCTGATGGTGCCAACAATGACAACCTAGCGCCCATACTACGATTTAAGTAATCTGTAATTGAATATTGATATGTAAAAGATCTAAAGAAAGCGAATTTGTTAGATAACACAGTAAATGATTACCGCGATAATTATTATATACAATAAAATTATCGAACTATATTACAATATTGGATTTAATCACTAAATTTAATTACAAAATTACTTAAAAGTATAAATAACAATAAATTAAGAGCCTGTAAAAGAACTTAGTTAACTAAAGTAGAAGCAGTAGCAGATTCGTACTTCCAGTTAGGTGGTAAGACAGCAACGGTTCTGTAGTATCTGGCTAATCTGTGGATTCTGGATTCGACTAAAATTAATCTGAACTTAGAGTCCTTGTCCTTTCTGTTTCTTTCTAAATGTTTTCTAACAGAGACGGCCTTCTTAATCATGTAGTATAAATCTTCTGGGATTTCTGGGGCTAAACCGTTAGACTTCAAGACTCTTAAAATCTTGTTACCGGTACAGACCTTGGTTTGAGAGACACCGTGGGCATCTCTTAATACAACACCAATTTGAGATGGGGTTAAACCCTTTCTAGCGTACTTGATGATTTGTTCAACAACGTCTTGCTCGGTTAACTTGAACCAAGCTGGAGCGTTTCTAGAGTATGGAGTAGCGGAGGAGGAGATACCTTTACCCTATAATATGTTAGTAAACAGCACTTTCAAATGCAAAAGCACAAACTATCAAACTATTCAAGCAGACTTCGCAGAACCCCCCCCCCCCAGTCTTCGCTCCAATCACGGATACGCAAGACCCTAAGGTTACCTGGCAGAGGTTGTCCCAGTAATCTTACATTTCAATAAAAAGCGGTATCGACCAGTAACCGCAATGCGCGATAGTCAAGTATCAATTACCAAAAGCTTATAATGACAATTATTTGCTAGATAAGTGTCTACTTTTGGCAAGACTTCGACTATTTTTTACTGCCCATGCAACCGAATCGATCCTGAAATTCTCACTAGCTTTCAAGTATTAGTATAGTAGTGTTTTATTTATGGATTAATCACGTACAGATGAATGCATACGACCCATTTTTAACGGATTATTTCTTGTTTTTAATATAAAGAAGAGAAAGTAATAATATAAAATTTCAATTGAAAACTTTTTTCATCGGACGCTAAGAGGAAAGAGTTCGTGAAGAGACTTGATCTCACACGACCTGCCTCTCATTTTTTGTCAAGGCTGATAATTACTTAGAGTGTATATGTGGGAACTAATAATGTACGTTCATCGGCATAAAATGTCCAATGTTACACTTGAAGTATTAATATGTTGAAGGAATTGTATAGCTATATCCGAAAGTTGAAGTTTGTATTTTCTGGGCAATTTCAACCAATGGTTATTTGAATTCCCACCAATTTCTGGACATCTTCATATTTTCCATATTTTGTCCCACTTAACAGTATATAAATGCGTGTGGTGTTCAATTATTAGCGATCGAGTTCCAGCTAAATAATATAAGGAATAGGAAATTCGAGAGATTATTCAGTAGTTTTAAAGTAACTTTGAAGAGCTCAATGTAAATGAAGTTGCTACATCATTATGTAATAAAATGGGATATACAAAAGCATCTGATCACGGATCGGCAAATGACTCGATGAAATAATGAGTAGACTTAAACATCGTTCTTTGTGCTTGAGTTGTTCTGCTAGTATAGTGTATTTATTCGATTATATATAGTGTGATAACGAGAGAAGACTTCCATTTGTGAGATACTTGGATCCATGGGGCTGCAATCACGATATAATTAAAGAAAGAGTACTAGACGATATTTCACGAGTTTATGATACTTTTAATCAAGACTGTCCATACTTATATTCTGACGACGTAATAATTGTATTTAAATTGATTTTGATTAAAATTGTCTGAGTATAAGCTTTACTATGTAAGAATTCGAAGAAAATATAAGTGACCCAGACTATTTGAAACTCAAACCTTATATTAGAGAAGTAGTTGAACGAACAATTCGTAATTTAAGACCAGTGGTTTACGACCGTCAATGTAGGCAGAAGGAAATTTCGTGCTCAAGATAAAATTGAATTGATTGATTTCATAGTATACAAATAATTAACTGGTAATTGTTGCAGGTATTTCTATGATAGTAATTACGAAATACATGATTGCAACCACATTTTTTTCGTATGTATCATGCAAGTCTAGATATATTCTATAGAAGCTTGAAAGACTGAAAATCTACAGGATACGAGAGTATAAGTACAATTGGCTGATATCAGTAGAACACAAGCCGGAAAATTTTCACGAACTTGTAATAATGTATTACATTCAAGCATCACATTTACTATCGAAGTATTGTTATGTTCATACATATATTGACTATAGAATTATATTTGGGGTTTATGATCAAATATTCTAGCGGCCTAAAACCCTGTTAAGCATCTATTTCAACTGCTCCTCGAGGTCCTCAAAGTCTTCTTCATCACTTATTTCAATAACCCTGCATTGTTAGTAAATTCTCCTAGACCCCTGTATAACTATACATACTTTGCCACACCCGCCTTTTCTCTCATTAATTCAACGGACCCCGCGTACAACATCTTACTTTCCTGGCCACATGTTGGTGGCCTCCAGTATAACAACACCAAAGGGGCCTTCAATCTGCCGTCCAGTAATTTAAATGGATATGACAAAACCACAAACCTTGGGCTATTATCTGGCAACGCTTCCACTAACTCTTCGATGCTGTCTATGACTTGCTCTTCGTCCTCTCTCTTAAGTTCATATGACCCCTTGTCGATTGTGTCTTAACTAATTAGTATTGCATTTTCGCTAATGTAGGCCATTCTCTAGCTATCACGAAAATATACATACATATGATGGCTTGCATTTTGTCCACTCTAGCACTACCAAACCTAAATTTACGGAGCGAAGATAACGTCTCAGATGTAAAAGTATATAATGATGGAGCCTAAAACATCATTTTTCGTTAGTAAATATTTCCTTCGTACATATTATTGTCCATTAGTGGCAGTAAACGTACCATGGTTTAATCTATTGGAATTGATAGTCTATTAGCACTGGTTGATTCTCTTAACTATGTAGATAGAATCGATTTCGATATCTGCGACTTAATCAGGGAAGTGTGGTGTGTCCCCGGCACAAAACAATAACACAGAACAATACAAAATGAAAACAACAACAGTTCTAAAGAATAAACCTAGACATCCTAGAAAATATATCTTGTTGATCGATACTTCTTCTATTGAATATTGGTTGAAATTTAAATAAAAAACAGATCATCCCTGAAACAGCTCTTGTGCTCTGGTCTGAATTATTCATATTGCCTAATTTATATTTGCACTCAGACATAACTAGCATTTAACTCTTTCGCTTCATTTGTATTAATTAATAAAAAGTCCGATCTTAGCAAGATAAGTGTCCCCATTCATATGCCTAAGAGTAAACTGAACATCCCTCTTATAGAGTTCTTGAGAAGTGAGTAATTTTATCTATTTACGATGTTGGGGAACATACACTAACAGACATATAGACCGAATCTACCTCGGAGCGTACGATTACGCGCCACCTGATACGAACGATTTGGTATACTTTACTGTTGAAGATGCTTTACCCTATAATGCGTTCCATTTAGATTTTGGTCCTTTGCATATTGGGAGCTTGTATAGGTTTGCAGTTGTCTTGCATAACATTTTGAACGAAGAGTCAAACCAAGGGACGGCCATTGTTTTCTACAGCCCCACGTCTCCTAAGGAGAGGGCCAATGCAGCATGTTTGCTCTGTTGTTACATGGTTTTGGTTCAGTCGTGGTCACCTCATCAGGTATTGCAACCAATTTCTCAAATCGAACCTCCATTACAAGGCTTCCGTGATGCCGGGTACTCAAAAGCGGATTTTGAAATAACTGTCCAGGACATAGTGTACGGTATGTGGAGGGCCAAGGAGAGAGGAATGATAGACTTGACAAGCTTCAATTTAGAGGAGTATGAGCAATATGAAAGAGTTGACCAGGGTGATTTTAATGTTGTATCCAAAGACTTCATTGCATTCGCATCTCCACAACAAAGCATGAGAGGTGGAAAGCCTGGGTCGCTCAACGAACCCTTCAAAAAGGTATTGAATTATTTTATGCTTAATGACGTTCAATTGGTGCTTAGGTTAAATTCTCATCTATATGATGCGAGCGAATTTACAAAAAGAGGTATCCAGCATATCGATATGATCTTTGATGATGGTACTTGTCCAACTTTAGAGTATGTTCAGAAATTTATCGGTGCTGCTGAGTGTGTTATAAATAAAGGTGGTAAAATTGCCGTTCATTGTAAGGCTGGTCTAGGCAGAACCGGATGTCTTATTGGTGCGCACCTAATCTATACTCATGGCTTTACTGCCAATGAGTGTATCAGTTACATGAGATTAGTCCGTCCGGGTATGGTAGTAGGACCACAACAACATTGGTTATACTTACATCAAAATGATTTTAGGGATTGGAGACATACTATGTGTTTAGATAACAGACCAGATGAATTGATTGGTGGATTGTATTCTTTAGTCCCATATGAAGATTTCAAAACTAGAATGAAATTAGAAGCTAAGCAAAGAAAATTACAACACCAACAACAAGTGAACACTTCAATAGGCCATATGGATTCGTCGTTCAATACACCTATTCGAAGAAGAAAAATAAGTGGAGCTTTAGCAGCCAAGATCCAAACAGCTGTACCAATGGAGTCACCAGGTCAACCAAGAAAATACAAAGAAGATGGCGGTTCGGGGGTCGTTGAAATTATTAACAATTCAGACGAAGAAAATGATATAAATAATGGAATTGAATCTATGCAAGATATCCAAAGTCCTGTTAGAAAATCAGCGTATGGGATTGATGGAGAGATCCAGGATGCCGAAATACAGGATGCTGAAATACAGGATGCTGAAGGCACTATAGTAAACAATAAAAGAGATCAAGGGGGGAACGACTGGAAAGTTTTGCGGTCCATTTCCGTAAATGCTGCAAACCTGCCAGTACTGTTGACTAAAACAACAACTACTACCACGTCACGTACCGTAAGTACTGCTTTGTCTTCATCACCACACTCATCTCCGACTCAAAATATTAAAATACCAAAATCCAGGTCCAATTCTAGAGTTAACTCAGGCATGATCTCGAGTAAGAACAACAATAATAGGGTTCAGTCTGCTGGTATTAGAAAAGTAAGTGGCACAAATGGAAGGAAATGTTAATTTTATTGTATATTAGATAAGCATAATGCAGAAGAAAAGACTAACTGTACTTTCAGGATGCTTTTATAAAGCAGAAATTATATTTATTATATATTCTAAATGATTGCAAACTAATCATTATTCTTCGTAGGCAGCTTCTGCAATAAAAAATGTATCTTCGTCGACATGTCTAAAGGCTATTATATCATAATCATTAAACCTAAGGTTTTTTATACTGGAATCATCTGTGATTTCGATCCATTCATTATCGTATGGTGAAGTTTTATCCTTTGGAAGTGATATTATTAAATCTTCCTCATTTAAATCCTGGATAACATTTCCGGTAGATTCTTCGTTATCATCCATCATCTCATCCTGATTACCAATACAGTCTGATTTAGGTACCTCAATATCGTCTTCGTTTAATTTTTCTTTTGATTCATCCTCTTCATATAGAGAGAGCCCTCCTGACTGCTCTATTACGTGTGCTAATGTTTGTCTAAAATTCTTCAATGATAATGAAGACTTAGTATTTAAATCTAGTGGTAAAACATAAGTACTTCTGTTGTGCTTAAACTTGAGAATGGTAATCTGGTTGGTTTTTGAAGCCTTCGAAAGTTTAGGTGGCTAGAATTACGTTAGTAATCTAAGAAGATATAATCAACATCACTAATTAACATATACGTACCATTATTTAATGAATTCTGTAGTCTACATTTCTGTATTTTTTATAAGCCTAATCATCTTTTGATATTGAATTATTCACGTGCAATATAAGATCTATATCAAAAATTCTTGCAAAATGGTCTACCTATCCATCATTTTTTTCGTCCCAAGCGACGGTCAAGAGATATGCAAAGTGCTTTTTTCATACATTCTTTTGCTCATAAGACTGCCATAGCTCTATTATATAGGACACTTATACGACATACAAACAGGTTATCAAATTTAACAATACAACCGTCATCTGATGCATACTCCAAAGATATCCAAAAGGAATTGTTCAAGGCTAATCTAGACCTGAAATTGTATATTCAGTATTTCAAATCAGAATTACTTTATATAATACAAGAAGAGTTCAGAAATACAAATAAAAATCCCAATAAATTGAGGGAACGAATAGTTGAGGGATTGGAACTTCAAGACAACTTAGAAACTGCGCTACACAATAAAACAGTTGGTTTGGATTTAATACTGAAATTACTTAGGTATCGCCAGCAGAAACATCTCGAACAGAATTGGAGAGCAGAATATTTAAAAGATCCTGATCAAATAAATAAGAGCAAGAACAAGAACAAACCTACACTCTTGTTGAAGCAAATTGCATCACGGTCAAAAAAGTCAGAATCTTCCATCCAACGTTTTGATAGTCTTTCACAGAAGGACAAATTTAATCGTATTAAGATGGAATTGTTAAACTGCGATAGGAATTCGCAGAAATTGCTTCGTCGATATTTGAAAAAGTTGCAAACTCAGCATGAAATACCAATTCCTCATTTAATGCCCAATACACCTGAAAGTGCATTATTACCACTAGACGACGCCGTTTCTCCTTCCATTACAATTCCCGGCTCCACCCGCAGATCCGCCATCGCAAATGCATATGACCAGGAATATATAGATGCGATAGTGAAGCCAGGGCTAGAATTCGATATTAATAAATTTCACTATTTAGAAAATCTAAAATCGATAGTTAACGAGAAGGGTCCTTTTAAAGTTCAAATTCAAATAACCGAAGCAGGACCAGTGTCAATTCCATACATTAGAATGCCATATCCAAGACTCATCCAATTGCGAGAAGTGGCTCTAGATATTAAAAAGATGATGCGATTAGTGAGGCTTAAAACAGTATGGAATTCTTCAATAGATAGCTCCTCCATCACCGAACCTAAATTTCCTGATGGAAGCTATAGTGTACGAGGTAGTAAAGGCTTCGGAGATGAAGAAAGAATTCATCCGAAATTTTATTACGATCTGTTGGCACAAGAAGAAGGTTTATGGGAATATTTTATAGATGAACTGAAAAGTGTATGCCATCAAAATGATAGTAAAAGCGAGTTATCATCATACATTACTGAATGGCAAGATGCAATAGAAGTTGCGACATTTGAAGTTGGCGAAGAATTAAATTCCTATTATCAAAAGTATAATAAGTTGAGGTCATCAAGATCTCCCTTGCTACAAGAACAAAAAATATTGCAACATCAAATGAATCTCCACTATAATGAGCAATTACGCCGTTATAATAATATTGTAGAATTAATTGAAGACAACAAAGTGTTCAAGCATTCAGAAATTGTTAATTTAGATACAGCCGCAAAACCGTACGATTATTATTTAATAGAAAATGACTCAAGTAAAATAAAAAAAAATGTTAAAGGAATGCCAATTTTAGAACGTATTGGTATGGGTAAGCGTTTGGGTGATTATTTGGATGATGCTGGTTACCACAATTTCAAACTTGGTATGAACTTCGATAAAAAGCTAAAATTTTAGAATACTAAAAGTACATAATATAGTATAGAAATTGTTTTCTCTCTACACATACCATATTTAAAAAAATTCGGTTTAATATTCTTACCCCAAAACAATACCGACCGACGACTGGGGAAATATAACGCCGTTGTATGAAATACCGTGTACACATTAGACGTATCCGAAAAAAATGATTCATACCCGTATACTGTATCATTCATATGCTTAGTAACCTTATCGTATGCCATAAATAGAGCGTCTAGTTCTTCTTCAAATGTATCTTCATATACTGAAAGAGTTCTAGTCGGAGTACATATTTTTCCGTTGTTATACATTTTAAAGTACATGTACGATACGGATGTTCCAGTAATATTGACATACGACTCTGACTCTCTCATAGCACTAATGATTTTCTCTTTCATTCCTAATATTGTTTCTTTCCTAAAACCACGAATTTTAGCGCCATCCACAATAGCAGGATACGGCTCAATATGTTTATATTCATAAGATTATTCCATACCAATTGATACACTATTATACCGTTTATAGGCTCCCATCGACGATTGTCGCAACCGTTCAATTTGCATCTTAGACTTCATCTTTTTAGCCATCTCTCGATCGCTTAGATCTTTCTTCGGCTTTCCGAAGCTTTTCTTGTTCCCATTGATTATTTAAAATTTGTCTTTCTCGCCCAATCCTTCTTTTGCAGCTTGGGAAAAACTATTAAATAACTCTCCATATTGATCTACTAATAAAGATAGTGTAAAATCATAATTCTTATCATATTCCATTTATGCGTCTAAAAATAAATCACATTTGACGTTTATTTTTATTTTATACACTTTTTTATATAGTTTATTTATAAAATAAAATTCGTGGTCTGTTATTATATGTTTATATATGTTTTGATTTTATTTACGAAAAATATATTAACAAAAAACACTCAAACGCTCTTACCAGTATATCACATTTACTCAAAAATACCTTTTACTTAACATCTTTTGGAATAATTGTTTTTTTACCCTAATTATGAATTATGATTTATATCAGTTCTTTTAACCGTTAAAATTAAAATTATGTTCTTATGTGATCCGAATAATTATGATCAAAAAATAATGGTTTTTTACTGGGTCATTTTTGATAGCTCTCCACTGTTTTACCTTTTATAAGTCAAATTTTTATTTTGAAATTCGGTTTTTTTAACTATTGGAAGAAATGTCCATTTTATTTCGATCGATTTTTTTTAAATATGGTCGTAAATGAAGTATTATACAGTATAGAGATATATATGTTAAGTTAAGAAAGTTTTATGTCCAATCCATGGAATGATTTTAAATGCAAAGAATGGAATGCAATAATTTTAATACAAATGAGCAGCAATTACGATGTTCTTCATACAACGTAACCTCCAAAACTTGTATCAGTTGTGTAGTAACCATCAATACCTGTTGACATTTCTTCCTTGTCTAAATATTGACTCTCATCTGGAACTCCATCGCCTTCCAATCCACCCTCTTTTTCGACAATCTCAAAATCTTCAATTAGCTTAATCAATTCGTTAGTTTCATTATTTCTCGATTCGTCCACAACAGATAACCCATTCATCATGGATATAACTTCGCTTAATGACTTTCCTTGTTCCTTCAATTCCTTATGTTTGGCTAAAACCTCCTCGAGACATGTAATTCCATTCTCGTACCAAGTTGACGGATAATCAGCTGGAAATGGACTCACGTTTAATATATCTTTTCTAGCAAATACCGCTTCTTGCGATAATTGGTTACGATAGAACAATGATGCTTGGTAGTGTTCCTTGCAGCAGTATTGGGAAAGGTATGTGTTTGGTAGTATCATTGATGGTTTTCGATTATAGATTTGAAACTTTGTGGACGTTGAAATTTCACCCAAACCCGCTGATGTGGTACCATTACTGTTAGATGATAGACGACGAACTTGTTGTTTGGGAGAATTGTTACATAATATATATCCACATTGGTGTTCTATATTCTTCTCTTCTAATATTTCGTCATAAGTTTGTTGAGTTAGGAATCTACTAAGAAATTTTAGTAAGTCTAAGTCAACCGTATGATCAATGAGGAGCTCCGCAATAATGAGCAGAATACGAGATGCTTCTGCTGGACTAGCCAATTCCTTGTTAGAAAAAGGCTTTAAATACTCAATAAATGGTTTTACTCCGAGGGTCTCCATACTAGTTAATCATAAAACTCATCAATTAATGATCTTCATACATTAATGGAGGATTTGCCTAGTTGGCTTTTCGTTATTATATCGATAAGCACGTGACTCTGGCCTAAATAACTCGAATTTCCTTTATCAAATGGCATGCTTAGAATTCATACCTGTTTAGAAAGATAATTGTTAGATTAAATCTGGATTAAATGTACAAAGTCTACTTGTTTTATGGGAAGGAATAAGATAAATCAAAGAAATAAGTCTTTGGACAGCCGCAGCTCTTCGAGCACAACTCATTTGACCTCATCGCTAGAATCAAGGTCACGATCCAGGTCGACATCAAGATCAATATATTCTATTAATCCAAGATCTAGATCCTCGACTACAACTTCTTTCTTGAATTTTCTTTCCAATGGAAGTTACGATTCACCTTCACTGTCTTCGAATTGGAGAAACAAAGATAAATTGTTCTCGCTTTATAGATTACTAAAGTTAGAATTGAATTTGCCAGAAGAGAAGAATTGCCATATAACACAATCAGCCGGATCAGATAAAAATGAAGTCGATAGCTCGTACGAGGAAATATCAAATTTAGTTAAAGTACCGTTATTATTAGAACGATTCATGATTTTTGGCCTTTTGGTCTGTTTAAACTCATTCTTGACTTTATTTACATTAGTACCACTCAAGATTTTCATTTTAAGCTACAAAGCTATAATAGAATTCATTTATCATTTTAAATTGCACTCGTCATTGAATTTTGATATTTTTTATAATAAGTTCCGTTGGGTCAAAAGAGATGTTATAACACTTGCAATTTTGATTCTTTCTTTTTCCGTACTTTCCTTACCGAATCTTGATATATCAAGAATGTATCATGATGTTAGAGGTCAAGCCGATATCAAATTATATGTTATGTTCGGAGTATTAGAAGTTGCTGATAAACTATGCTCGTCCATAGGTCAAGACATTCTTAACATATTGTACAACATACCAATCTCGCCGACTAGAAATAGGGCTTGGATAAAATTTGCGGTATTCTTCGTTTTATCGATACTATACTTATCGTTGCATTCCTATATTCTCATATATCAAACTGTCTCGTTAAATGTTGCAGCAAATTCATACTCAAATGCATTATTGACCCTTCTATTATCTAATCAATTTGCAGAATTAAAAGGTTCTGTATTCAAAAAATTTGAAAGGGAAGGTCTATTTCAGATAACTATGGCAGATTTGACGGAGAGGTTTCAATTGTCACTAATGTTAGGCATAATTGCATTGCGTAATTTATTGCAATTGAACAGTATTTATATGGGAATAATCCCAAATAGCTGGAAAAGTTGGAATAATTGGTTTGGTGCTCTTTTTGGTCCAAGCATAGTTGTAATAGGAAGTGAAATATTGGTTGATTGGCTCAAACATTGCTATATCACTAAATTCAATAGGGTCAGACCAAGAATTTACCGCAATTTCTTATACGTTGTAAGTTTGGACTACATTCAAGTTTTCAAATCCACATCAAATTCAAAAGTTAATAACCTGCGTGAATTAACTGATTATATTGTTTTGACGAAGCGTATTGGGCTACCACTATTAGCTTCAATCGTCTGTTTTCTCCGCATGACGTACCCAGATCTTAAACAGGTTTTTTTTTTTCAAGCAACAACTTCGTTTGTTTATTCGTTCATTATTAGTATCATATTAATATTAATTACCTTCTTCACGTTAGTGTTTATCAGATTGATGCTAGGATTGGTCATATTGAAATGGGCTAATAAAATAAGAAATGAACATAAAGCGCACCAAACCTGGTTACGTGAAGAATCTTCAAAATTTAACGGAGAAACTATCCAACCGAAGAATAATATTATCGAAAGCTTGTCATTATCACCACAATTAGTTCCAGTTAATGTTGATACGGAAATTGAGTCGACAGACACTGAATGTGACGCGCCACCGCCAAATTTTAATATTCGAGACTTGATCCCGGATTCACTGACCCCAACATTGCAGCTCTTTGAGGTAGAAACCCCATCTCCTAGAGCGCAAGACCCATCGCAAAATTCACCGTCTCCAAAATCGCCTATTGAATTATCTTATATTCCAGGCGTCCCAAATACTGAAGCATCTTCGATTAATCCAACAACACGTTCATATTTATACGATTTTGGAGAAAAGGTTCCGCTAACGATAGAAGAGAGAAGAAATCGCCAATTAGTGAATCAAGAATTACAACGGGATGATCTTGATCTTAAAGATGATGAGGGCTTAGGCAACGTAATGAGATATGAAATGTCTAGCAAACGTATCTGGTAAGAGCTTTTCTTTGCCATATTCTTATTAATATTTTCTATGTACAGATGTTCTATTTACAAGCTATTTAAACATACTTAATGAAATCCGCTAGATCAAGTTTTTTTTTTTATTTTTTTAATAAGTAATCCTTCATCGTTTTATTGATATAGGAAACAGTTTGTGGTCTTGGTCTTTTCAATTGGGCTGAAAAAGCTAAGCATGTAGTTAATAATGCTAGAGCACCTGCTTGATGCGCAGCTGCTAGCGGAATAGGAACCAAATAAATAAGTGTAGATACCCCTAATGCAACCTGAAGGGTTGCAAATCCCATTGCTGCGTGCAACATTCTCTTCGCGGTTTTTGGAATAATCCTTTTATTCCTTGAAGCATATAAGTGGGTACCCAAAATAGAAAAGAAGGTAGTAGTGGCGAGCGTACGATGAACAAGTTGAACTGTAGTTGGGTTTTCTAACAAATTTCTCCACCATAAATCAGAGTGGTCTGCCCTACGAGAAAACACTGGAGACATTAACTCATTAGATGACGGCAAATAATCATCTCCCATATGTGGAAATGTATTGTAAATAAGACCTGCGTCTAGACCAGCAACCATACCACCAGACATCGCCGTCAAAAATGTCAAACAAAGCAATCCAGTTGCGATAGTTCTAATCTTATTTAGTGCTGGATTATTTAATTGTTTGAATAGCGTTTGGACTGCTTCAGGTACTTTCTTGGTTTGATTGAGCCATTTATTTTCATTCAAAACCTCGAAACCTGTCCACAAAACACCCAAATACATCAAAAAAGCAGCCCCTAAATGTGTGGTCAATCTGTATTGAGATACAGCAGGTTTTGATCTTCTTTCTAATAATTGTTTTTCATCTAATCCAGACTGAACCATCCACCAACCGATGGCACCTTGCAAGCCTAGCAAACCTGTTAAGCCGACAACTTTCCATTTAACATGATTCGCAAACTTTTTCGTACTCCAGAAATACATCGCCGGTAAAATAAAAAATATACCAATAGCTCTCCCAGCCATTCTGTGGCCCCATTCCATGCTGAAAATAAACTTAAATTCGTCTAATGTGATATGCGAATTTAACTGCTTAAACTCCGGTGAATCCTGGTATTTAGCAAATTCCTCCTCCCAGTCAGACTGCGATAACGGTGGAATTGAACCTGTAACTGGCTTCCATTCTGTAATAGATAAACCAGATTCCGTTAATCTAGTCAAGCCTCCTACTACAACAATACCAAAAACCAAGCCTGAAGTACCGATCAACCAGTATCCAATTGACTTCTTGGAAATTGTAGTTTCCGTCTTTGGTTTCAAGCCTTGCAAGTTCATCACTCGTGTCGATGCATTGCGAGAAGCATTCGCGACATTTATCTTCAGTGGTATGGTACTGTATTGTCTTCTAAATTTCAAATTTGTGAAAATTTGTGAAAATTTCATGACAGGTTTATGAGCTATCGATAATCTGCTCACCTTGGTCTGAGACATTGTCTGCAATACTGACGAGTTCTTAGTGAAAAAGAATCTGGTCTTTGAAAGCATCATGTTTTCTTATTGACTTACTTCTTCAGCAATATGTCTCACTATTAATTCCTTTTGTATGTATATATATTTCAATGACATGATTTTTCTCGCGCAGTAATCAAAAAGCTTGTTACCCTCATTGGCTGTTCTTTGAAGTACGTTTTTAAATTAATGAATCTTTTCATTAAAGAATTCTTGAGTTCTAAAACTATGGGAGATTATGATAGCACCTTCGTCTCAACTAATTACCAGTAATTACCAGGTTTCGAGACGTAGGTGCAAATTAATATTAATTTCTGCATTTTCTGCATTTTCTACTATTTTTTGCGAATTGCATTATCCATATTAAGTAGAGACCACAGTTTTTAAGTACATACAAACTAAAACAGAGTTTTTTGTATTTCCATGTAGGCATTCATTTTTAGATACTTGAGATCATAAACCTTTACGGTTATATTGTAGATTCTGTAAGTAAATATCAAGTTTGTGCTTGTCATAAAAGAATATCAATTTATCAATTGAATCGGTTTAACGTTGGTGATTGGTTATATCGACCAATAGTAATGGCTAATGGCTCATATCGATGTAGCAAATGTCATTTATTCACAATTCTTCGAAGTATTTCCATTGTCCTTAGAAGTTGCGTTGCTCATTGATTCAAAGTGGTCCTACGATAATGGTTAATATAAATATCAGCCTCCGAGAGAACTTTCGAAAACAGGACAAAACAGGGTGATTGGCAAAAACGATAAAAATGAAACCAACGACACGCAGAAGGAAAGGCTATAGACTGGAACTATGAACTTGCATTCATGTTAACCGAAAATGTTGCTGCGAAATGCGAGAGAGTGTATAGTATCATATACCGGGAGCTTTTGGGTTTTAGAGTAAACTTAAAGCACTCTAAACATCGGGACCAGTTCAAATTTATAGCGTCAAATATTGTTGCCTTGCTTAGAGTTATATAGACTTTACTCGAAATCGTCTTTAAAAACGAATCCAGGCATCCTAGATTGTACACCGACTTGTTGACTAGATCTATATTCTCTTCACATGCCTGGTACCAAATTGCATTACCGAGAATGGCTTCTAAAACTCCAACTATTTGTCGACCTCATAGGGCATACACAACAATGTAATCGATCTTACTACTGTCAGTTACCTTACCAGGATTTTGTCAATCTCTGTAAACTTCGTGCATGCTAGAAAGTAAGTCCATGCTGCTGCACAAACCACGCATGCGATATAAATGCACCTACCGGGCATCTGATATCATCGACAATGTTTTGTATCGCTGCATATGTCGTAGTTTAACTAACATTGCACCAATAGGCTAGTTCTTCACGTGTATCTAGACTATCTGTTAAACAATTCTTCGTCATGTAAGTGAAGCATGTGAAATGAACCCAAAAAATCGAGTAAATTGCTTTGATTATCCGAGGTGGTAATAATCGCAAACGATACATGGAGTCAAGAGTAAGAGCCTAAAACTACAAAATAACCTGCAAGAAGACCTCTTCCACACCTCTAGCCTAGCCAGAGAAGTGATCTCTGAACTGTAAAATTCAATAAATATTTATATCTGGCAAATTACATATGTCAGAATTAATGCTTGTATTGCGGAGATGAAAAATTGAACATTGTGACCGAGTATACTATCCAGAAAATTTCCCTGGTCTTGGTATATAAATAATATGAAGTTCCCTTATCTCTTCGTTTGGTAGGTATATCTAATAGTTAGTTACAAATTGATACTCAATTAGGATCTCAATAAAGAGAATATGTCTACTATCGAATTGGCAGCAGCAGCAGTATTGGGATCACAGTTACTTGATGCCAAATACCATATTAAGGATGACTTTCTTCTTGCACAGAAAGTATTAAGATCGGTGATTCCTTATTCAATTAACTGTTACAGAGGAAAAGCCAGTTTCTGGTACTACTTCGAGAAGACTGCAATGAGGTACCCAAAAAACAAGGCAATTGTATTCCCAAGACCTAAGAAGAACGCTGAGCCTATAAAGTACGAAAATGGAGAAATCGACTACGACAATCTCTTTTCGTTGGAAATATACACATACAAGCAGTTGTACGACTTGATTTTGAGATTCAGCTATATTTTGAAGAATGACTATGGCGTGACAGCGGACCAAACGATTGCTGTTGATTGCATGAACAAACCGTTATTCATTATCCTTTGGTTAGCGTTATGGAACATTGGAGCGGTTCCAGCGTTTTTGAATTTCAACACCAAGGACCAACCATTGATTCATTGCTTGAAGACATCCAATGTTAGTCAAGTTTTCATTGACCCTGATTGCGCAGGCCCAATTAGAGATACCGAAGGTAGAATCAACGATGAATTGCCAAATGTCAAGTTGCACTACATTAATGAAGCAAAACTATTCAGGGTGTTATTAGACAAATCAAGACCAAAATATAGAGCCCCAGATAACACCAGAAGACCAGCAGATGCTGACTATTCTTGTTGTGCATTAATTTACACTTCCGGAACCTCAGGATTACCAAAACCAGCCATTATGTCATGGAGAAAGGCATTCATGGCTGCTTCTTTTTTCGGGTATATCATGAAAATTGACTCCAAGTCGAACGTTTTGACTGCAATGCCTTTATATCACTCTACAGCAGCCATGTTGGGTGTTTGTCCAACTTTATTATCTGGTGGATGTATTTCTATTTCTCAAAAGTTTTCTGCCACAACATTCTGGACACAAGCAAAGCTATGTGAAACTACCCATATTCAATATGTTGGTGAAGTTTGCCGTTACTTGTTGAACTCAAAGCCTCATCCTGACCAACAAAAACACAACGTCACCATAGCTTACGGTAATGGTTTGCGTCGTGATATTTGGCTCGATTTTAAAAAGAAATTCCATATCAAAGCTATTGGCGAGTTTTACGCTTCCACGGAGTCACCAATTGCTACAACTAACTTACAATATGGTGATTTCGGTGTGGGTGCTTGTCGTAAATATGGTGCGCTTGTTAACATGCTTTTAACTGTTCAACAAACGTTAGTTAAGATGGATTCAGAAGACGAAAACGAAATTTGGAAAGACCCAAAGACAGGATTTGGTATTCGTGCTGCACAAAATGAACCTGGTGAATTATTAATGAAAATTTTGAATACAAAAAATCCAGAATCCACTTTCCAAGGTTACTATGGCAATAACAAGGCAACATCGTCTAAAATTGTCACAAATGTTTTCAAGAAAGGTGATGCGTGGTTTAGAAGTGGTGACTTATTAAAAATGGACCAAGATGGTTTATTGTACTTCGTTGATAGACTAGGTGATACTTTTCGTTGGAAATCGGAAAATGTTTCTGCATCTGAAGTTGAAAATGAATTAATGGGATCCAAGGCTATCAAACAATCAGTTGTTGTTGGTGTGAAGGTTCCAAACCATGAAGGTAGAGCTGGTTTTGCAGTGGTTGACCCATTGGAAGAATTTAGCGACGAGTCAAAGCGTGAAGAGGTTTTGGGAAGAATATACGAATATGTTTCTAAAACATTGCCAGGATATGCAGTTCCACAGTTCATTAAAATCAGTGGAGAAATTGAAGCAAGTCACAACCATAAAGTTTCTAAGAACCAATTTAAGAACCAGAAGTTACCAAAGGGTGAATCTGGTAATGATACTATCTATTGGTTAAATAAGAACAAATACGAGGAATTGACTGAAGAAGCTTGGGCTAAGATCATGGGAGGAGCAGCTAAATTATAAGCATAAAACTTTTTATATATGGTTTCCTTTATTTATTTATTCGTTTATTCTTCCTATATCATGAAATCAATTGTTACATGCCATACATAATATAATAGACCAAAATAGGGTACGATTAATGTAATTACACTATAAAGGAATTAAATAATATTAAATCATAAAATACATTTTGCGAAGAATGCAATGCATTGACTTATTTCCTTTCGGAAATTGCGACGACACCTGGTAATTCCTTACCTTCCAATAATTCTAAAGAAGCACCGCCGCCAGTAGAGACGTGTGATAACTTGTCAACAACACCATATTTCTTGGCAACAGTAGCAGTATCACCACCACCAATAATAACAGCGTTACCGGATTCAGCCGACTTGACAGCGGCATCCAATAAAGTCTTAGTACCGGTAGCGAAGTTTTCAAATTCGAAGACACCTGGTGGACCGTTCCAGACGATAGTCTTAGCTTCAGCGACAGTTTTGACAAACAATTCGTTGGATTTTGGACCAGAGTCCAAACCCATCCAGTTGTCTGGAATACCTTCAACATCAGTAGCAGTGGAGGTCTTAGCGTCCTTATCGAACTTGTCAGCTGTAACGAAATCAACTGGCAACACAATTTTGACGTTGTTCTTCTTAGCCTTAGCAACCAAGCTTTCGACGTTCTTAGCACCAGCTTCATCGAATAAAGAGTTACCAATTGCCATGTTGTCCAAGACCTTCTTGAACGTGAAAGACATACCACCGCCGACTATCAATAAATCAACCTTGTCCAATAAGTTGTCGATTAATTGAATCTTGTCGGAGACCTTCGCACCACCTAAGATGGCTAAGAATGGTCTGACTGGGTTTTCCAAAGCCTTAGCAAAGTATTCCAATTCCTTGGCCATCAAGAAACCTGCAGCTCTTTGTGGTAATTCTAAACCAACCATAGACGAGTGGGCTCTGTGGGCTGTACCGAAAGCATCGTTGACGTATACATCAGCCAAGTTCGTCAATTGTTGTCTGAACTTCTTGACGTTTTCGCCTGAGGCCTTGATCTTTTCACCGTCTTTCTTTTGAGAACCTTCTTCTTCGATGTGGAATCTCAAGTTTTCCAACAAGAAAACCTCTCCGTCACTACTACCATTGACGACACCCTCGACCTTTTCACCAACACAGTCATTTAAGAAGTTGACCTTCTTGCCCAACAACTTTTCCAATTCGGTAGCAACTGGCGCCAATGAGAATTTGTCGACTCTTTCACCGTTTGGTCTACCCAAGTGTGACGCCAAGATGACAGCCTTTGGCTTGTTTTCTAAAACGTACTTAATCGTTGGCAAAGCAGCAACAATTCTTTGGTTGTTGGTGATAGTCTTACCGTCCAATGGAACGTTGAAATCAACTCTGATGAAAACTCTCTTACCAGAGACATCCAAATCCTTAACGGATAATTTGTTTGATAAAGACATTATGCTTCGTATTATTGTTTCTTATTTAATCGAGAAAAATAATCAATTACGAATATTAGTTCTCAATTGGTATACTGTAGGATATACCAATTCTTTTATACTATAATTATGGTTCCACTACCTCGGACTTTTTTCTGACCCCGGCGGATTTCTTCCATCCGTATACGGATTGCGTAGCCAGGCATTAGAAGACTTACAATGCCGGTAGACGCTCCTGAAACCTACAATGAATAAAGAGATTGCCACGCTCCAGCGAGAGTATTGCACTAAATACTGTTCAAACCGTAAACCCCTTCCCAATGTATGGAGTATTGAACACGTTTAGTGTTGATCTGACTCTTGTCCGGTAGAATGGAACAGTTTGGAGGATTGCGACAATAAATGTCGCCGGTTGTTTTTCAATAAATGTCGTGGAAAATCGGCCAAATGTCGCGGAAGATTCGAGAATCCATTCGAGATGGACTATAAAGAAGACATAAAAGCGATGAGAAGAGTGTGGACGTGATTTGAAGGCACTTCAGAGTTAACAAGGATACACATAACATGGACAAGATATTACAATGGTCGATTGCACAACAATCGGGCGATCAAGAAGCCATAGAGAAATTGGGAAAACCAGACCCTAAGATGTTGGAACAATTGTTCGGAGGGCCAGATGAGCCAACGTTGATGATGCAGGCAATAATGGTTATAGACAACGAGGAGGCGACGTTGGAAAATAAGGAGATTGCATTTGATAATTTTGAGATGTTGATTGAAAACATGGACAATGCGAACAATATTGAGAATATCAAGTTGTGGCCATCGGTGATCAGGAAGTTGTCGGAGGACACACCTAGCTCGTTGAGGGTGTATGCAGCTTCTTGTATTGGTACTGCAGTGCAGAACAACCCTAAGTCGCAGGAGGACTTCTTGAAACACGACGGTTTGGCACAGTTGATCAAGATTTGCAAGGAGAAGGATACCACGACAGAGCTTCGCTTGAAGTCGTTGTTTGCCATTTCGTCGTTGATCAGAAACTTTGAGGCTGGGTACGCCAAGTTCGATGAATTTGACGGGTGGAGCGTGGTCAAGTTGGACGACGAGCAGGACCACAAGGTAAAGTTGAGGATTTTGTCTTTGGTGTCAGCCATTTTGTCGACACTTCTAGACAAGAAGAAGGAGGAGCATGTTCACAAAGAGAAATTGGTTGCAAACATAATATCGCTCTTGGAAAAGGATGGCCATGTTGGATGCATAGATAAGTCATTGAACATAATTTCGCAATTAGCATCGTTGAAGTTTGATTTCACAGCCAGCGAAATTGCTGAAATATCTCAAGGGTTAGAGGAGGTTGAACATTTGAAAGATAGAATTGCGGAAGATGATTACAATTCAGTAAAGCAAGTAGTTAATTGATATGAGTGCATTTATAATTTGAGATATTACCGTTATCTTATCTTATAGCATTTGGGTTTCTTGTACATTACTAACTGGCGTTTAGTACTTTCATAACTAAGGAGTATATTCAACAGCTTGACGAATAATTATGACGTATATAATTATATAATATTATATAATATTACTATTTATTAAATTTCTTAGCTAATAATGCACTATGCATTACTCATGTACAACATCGTTTGGGTCGTCCGTCGTGAAGAGTTTCTTCATGGCAGCCTCCGTCGATGGTGGAACAATATTCTTATCAAAACTGTCCTTGCCAAGAGAATTGTTGCTTTGAAACCTCGAATATAATGCAAACACGGATGTGTAGAACCCGTATAATTTTTCAACCTTCGGTTCAGTCATTAGTCTGAACTGCTTGACTGTTTGGAAGTAAGTCGATTTTGTATCAGTGCCTGATTTTACTGTACCTAAATTGGCCAATGATATATTCCTTTCAAATTTATCGTATAATGCATATGCTATGGTATAAGTAAATGAATGTAACCAATTAATGGCATCTTGGTTATTCTTAACAGGAAAGATATTCACCCCTAATGTTACCTGATATTCATTAACTAATTGATCAATTTCCTTAGGCGACAAAGACACTTCCTCGACTGTCTGTTTCTTTTGCTTTTTGTATGTGGCATTAACATCATTTGGATTTCGCATATCTAGAACCGCCTGTTTCTTTTGCCGTTCGCTAGTCGCATCATCATTTGGATTTAACTTATCTAAAACTGCCTTTTTGTATTTCTTATCTTCCATATTCCTTATTTTATTCAAAAACTGAACATATCCCTCCACGATTATTATTAAATGATATTTCCCGGATTGGCTATTTTGCTCCACCTTAGTTTTACAGACTTCAACAGACAGTTGTAAAGTACCTTCAATTAAAGAATTCACGAAGTCTTTTGCCTTGAAATATAAAACAATGTTTTTCTCGCTGATTTCAGTAGGCTCACAAGGTATAAAAATATCTCTTTTGGCGTCATATTTTGCTTTCACCTTTCGTTTCCAAGAAATCATTGGTATGCTCGTGTAATTCTTTTCGATCTTTGGATGAACGAATTTTTCTTTCATATACTCATCTTCGAAATGCTTCTCATATAGGCCTAAAGATATCTGTATTATCATTTCGGATAGAAGGTCTTCTTTCTTTCTTGTGACCTTATTGGCCTCATTCAATTCTTTTTTGGAATAGGGTTCCCCGGCTAGAGGATTTTTGATGGATTTCTTACCTCTTCGACAAGTTCTCTTATGTATTGTATTACGTGTCGAGGTATAATTTGATACAGGTATTGATGGCGACGAGGTCATTATTGGGTCTGATAGGTCGGCCGCTGAAATGCTCCTTGATACAGAGCGACCTGCAACAGCATTATCCTTCTCATTTATGTTAGTTTCTCGCCTTACACGATGCATAGCATCAGGATTTGTTTCTTTATTTTCCTTTAACGTTTTCGTCGTAGTGCTTGGATCGATAACCATACCAGAATCGTCATCGCTGTCAGAGAGCCAGTTAACCACATCGAGAATTGCCCTATTGCTATTGCTATTGCTATTGCTAACCATTGGTTTGGTCTGTATAGTACTATCCTCCCGTGCTATAAAACTAAACGATGAATCAAGAATCGAGTCATTGGCCAACCGATCTGGAGATGACGGCTGCTCCAGAATTATTATATTCTTTCTCTGCCCCTTAGAATTTATTTCTTCTTGCTCATCCTTCAGGCCCAAATCTTCGTAAGAATTCCCAGGCAATATTATACTATTAAGCATCAGTTCATGTCTCTTCTCGTTCTCATGCTTATGGATATTGTCGTTATCTGAAGATAGACTTGAATGTTAGCATGTATCTACATATGGGAAATATTAAAAAGCAACGTACATCTCAATTATTTCGTTGTTGATATTGGACAGAGCTGGTTTTTCTAGCACATCAATGATTTCTATACTATCCATATCATCCACTGTATATTTTAACAATCGTAAAGTCTTTTACCTGGAACTTCTGTTTACCTGATAACTTACACAAAACTCGCATCAACAAATCCTCAGATCTTGTTTAGCCTGAGTGTCTATTTTCAAGGCGAATGGACATATGAACATACATACATATTATAAATCCATCAAGAGAATATAGGAAAAGATGGTGAATCGTAATCGTTCATTAAGTATTAACTTCAATGGACATAGATCCGAGCAAGAACAACGGAGAATGAAGGAGTCCATATTCGAATTGAAAGAAGTGCATACTACCCTCAAGTATGAATGGCCTCAATGTTTACAAGAAAATGCTAATCCGATCGAAATGGCAGTTTCCCTTCTTGATGATACATCGGTTGGGTTGGCGTATAAGTTACCTGAGTTCCAGGACTTGTCGAAGCAAACACAGACTGCTTTACGACATGTTGTAAATGAGCACCACGATGTTTTCAATAGCAGTATTGGTTCATATCACATATTACTTTCGACGATTCAAGATTCACAAGAAGATTCGATTCAAATAAAGCAAATGCTCGACTCTGCTACCACAGAAATACATAATCGTTCTGACGTGTTGACCGAATTGAACCAAACATCAGCAAGATATTCTGAGATGATTGAAATTTTGGATGCAATGGATGAATTGGTTTCTATACCAGATAAGATAGATCAGCTTATTATTGACAAGAAGATCCATCAAGTTTATGACGTGATATCCCACGGATATAAAGTTGCAGAACAATATAATTTGTGGTCACTATCGGCCATGAATACAACCCGAAGTTATTTGGAACTGCAATCCAATAACTTATTTGATATGATTATAGACGAATTACAAAACGAAATATATTTAAAGAGTACTTCATTACTGAATGATGGGTCGTCAGACGGTAGTTTACTTTCATGGCAAGCATTGGGTAGTACGGGAAAACCTCAATTATCTTCGTTCAGGGCTTTGATTACAGAACTGCATAACTTAGAACAATATATTTACAATTCAGCGAATTTAGATATATCAGAGATTGCCGATTGCTTTTCAGAGCCGGTGGAGAATTTTATTGTCAATCAATTACCGAGACTCCATGCACACTATTCTAATAACGACGCTGAATCAGATTATTCAATAGTGCTCGATGCAACACTGAATGCCAGTTCGAAGTCCTACAATTACATATATAAGCTATTGAACACTGCATCTAAATTGAATCGTTTGCCACAAGCCTTGGAAATTCTTTTAAATGCAAATCAACAAGAATTACATGGATTGATCAATAGAACCACCGAAGAGGCTAAGCTGAGAAATATGCAACATTTGAACAAATTAGCAAAATTAAAGAACTTAGATCAATCATATGCGACAGATATGATAAGCGGAAGTACATTTAATGATTACTCAGTTGTTATTTTACAAGATTTATTTGGTTCTATATTTATTAAAGCTTTAGCGGTTTTACAAAAACACAAGGTAGTGACTGAGATCGTCGAAAAGATTAAACTTAGAGATTCCTTCTATATTAGCCATAATTTTGATAATATTTGGAATTCCATTGGGAAGGAATTACGAGCTTTAATTATTAACTACACATACAACGTTCCAAGTTTTCTATCGAATCCAATTAATGGTAATGAAGCAACTAAGCATAATGACTTGCATGGTGTCATGAAAAGGAATGATCTTTTTAAATTCGAAGATGTTTCTTACAACAAATCGACTAAAACTACTGAAGATATGAAGACTATATTACAGGACATGTTTCCAGGATTTGTTCTATCTGATTCAGATAACAACAAGCTTGGAAGTAATATTAAAAGCAATTCATTTGAGATCGAGTCTCCCTATATAAAGAACGAGACATTCAATGCCATGGTCGAAGTCCTTGTTCCTAAGAATATTTTTAATATGAGAATTATTCTAGAATTCTTATTGGTTTTCATTGCTGGATCGCAAAGATTGTTTCTGAATTTTACCAATGAGTCTGATCTTTCAAGTACGTACGATAAGACAGCCTTAAAATTTTTTGACGAATGTATGAAGGGTTCATTTCTTCCAAGATTAAAAGAAAATCTTGATAATGCATTCAAAGAGTATGTTAATGGGAAATCCAATTTTGAGCAGAATGCTTTGACTGAACATGAGAATTCAGATATTGATAAATCAGTGTTGTCGGGATTCAAATTGGAAGTAACGCCGTTGGATCAAATCGAGAGTGATTCAAGTACTCTTTTAATCAATGCTTCTAATAATTCTTCCTCCATGATATTTCAAAATGCTTTGGATTTCAAGCGCTTATTCACCAATGCTTGTTCAGTTTTGAATACATCCTTAACTTACCGTAAAGATTTCAGTGATTTATGTTTGCATTTCTTGAGAAGGTTTTCAAATACCTATGCACAGTTTTATAATGAATTGTTATTACCAAGTGGAATACAGGACAATGGCGACTCTTCAATTAACGATAATAATACAACTAAACCAAAGCTGCAGCTTAATACATGGATGCGTATACCGGCCTTGATTGAGATATCAAATGTAATTTTACAACAGAATTCAACGCCTAAGGATTTCAACGCGTTACTAGATAAAGAGATTGAAATAATGATGTATAATAACGACAATTCTAAGAACATTTTTGATATTACGAAAGATGATTTCTTAGATAATGACTCTATTAACCAGGTATGCTATCTTTTGCTTACAACGTCTTGGATTTTGACATGGTTACCCTCAATGAAAAAAGAATCAAACTATACAGTTTATAACGATGATATTGATACTGTCAAGTTATCAACAGTAGATAAATTGAAACATGACTGGTGTTTCCTTGAAAACGGTCTCTCTAATCCAACAAATTTGGAAAACAAGCAGAGAAACATTTATTTGGCTTTAAATTCTGATAAAGTCCATCAGTTCAATGAAATTATCAACACGTTTGAATCAATAAGAGACGGTGCATTAGTTGCACTTAGGTATGATTTGAGATGTAAAGCTATTTATTATATTGGCAGATCATTTAAAGAAGGTGAATGGCTACCAAGTTCAGAGCCTGGTGATTCTGATCAGTACATTGGTTTGTACAACAAGGAAGCGTTTGCTGCAGAGAATAAATTGAATAACATCTTAAAAGATAGCGAAAAGAGCGGAGTATTCGTTGGTTTACCAAAATTCTTAAGCAAGATAATGGTTCATGGGTCTTGCATCATTCCGAAGATCAATTCAAATGGTATTAAAAAAATAATGTTAAATATCTTCACATTGCAACAAATGTTGCGTAATGTGATGCGCGATCCTGAAAGTGTTGACTTTACTAAGCCATCGGTATACTATGAGTTGTTCACTAAGCACGAGCAAGAATTATTAGAAGTTGTTGGGCGGAATGATTTACAATTTACTTCGAAAGAAGTTCATAACCTTGTCAGATTACTTTACAGCGAGAAGTTAGCTGATGGAAGAGGAACTTCATTCCATAGATCGAAATATGGCGAGTTAGACAGGAAAGTATCGGAGCTATTTGATTAAACTTTACACATATATTAAATTTATTCGTACGAAATACATATTTATTAAGTGGACACATTTTATTTTCTTCTAATATCATAATCAAGCATTCAATGATGTAAACTTATTACACTTGGCCTTATTTTCATACTGTCAGATAATCTGTCAAAGACGAATCTTCCAATACCCAATCCCAATACAACAGCAAAAAAGTATAGCAAGGAAAATGTCATGGCAGCCAACATTAAGGAGAATATCAAAAGCTCAGTAACAATAGACAACGCGAGTCTGATGAAATTCCTGGATAAAATTGAAGCCATTGGCAATTGTGAACGCTGCGACCCTCCAAACGTGCCTTCATGCACCTGCTCTCCAACTACCAGGTCTGAAGAGTCCATTTTTCCGATAGAGTTGGCAGATGTGTTTCCAGTATTGGCCCCACAGCAATTTCCTTCTGCGACGACTGGTGTAATAATCGGTCCGTTCGGTGGATGGCGCTGATCACTATAATTTGGATTTTGCCAAACTACTTGTTCCACGTACCTGTTTGCAAATTCGATTCCTCTGACGAGCATACCAACGAGTAGTAAGAGCAAAAATATACCAAATGCCTGGCCCCCATTCGATGCTTTAAGATTCTTGAACAAAACTGCTACATCTTTGTATTGTCCCAGAAAATACATTTGCATGCCGGTCATTTGTTCCATGCCCCCCATGTCCATTCCAGAATGCATGGTCGACGAAGACATAGACGTATCCATACTACTAGTTGCAGAAGCCATGGTCATGGAGCCAGATCCCGTGTGCATTCCCTCCATACCATGACGCTTAATGAAACTCATTTTTCAATATATTAAAGATTGTTTGTGTTGGATAAAGTAAACTCTACTTGGTACACACAATTCCACATTTTAAACCACGTCAGAACCCATTTTATTTATACTGAAATACATTACCGAGCAGTATTTTCATGAGCAATTTTCTTACTCGTATAGGATTATGTTTGAGTCTCACGCGCAATTTAAATTTCTACAATAAAAAGTTACGCTTAGTACAAAAGTTGCAAAATGTGAAATGTCTTTCGATAGATGTGCTAACTATATAAAGTGAGTTAATTATTTTCATATCTAAGATACAGACACTTTTGATTTGTATTATTCGTTAATATATGAGAATCCAACCAACTATTTGCTGAAAATCTTGCACCACAAGCTTGGCAAGAGCCCATTAACGGCAATTTGTCTGTCAAGGTATGTGCAGTTTTACCCTTTCGATCGTCGAACTTGAAGTGTATATGTAGCAAGTGCTTTTTGTAATCGTAGGGACGGTTGAAGTAGCCTGTTTTGTGGCTGCACATGGACTTTGGGTATACACACTGAAAACGGCCAACGTCGTCATGAATTCTCATGTGTCTTGTGAGGTCACGGCTGATATACTTGTCACATATGGAGCACACCGCACCTTTAGGTGCTCTTTTCTTTTTTGTACCCGAGCCAATGGACCCTACACTTGTTATGCTTTGATTTGAATCGGCCCGTTCAAAGATGGGCCTTTGGACGTCGAGGTGGGAGTAGTTTTGTTGGGTTTTAATGAGCAAGTTCTTTTTGTTTAATGGAATCAAGTCTCCGCGGCTTGTGTCGGGCGCACCGTCACTGTTGCTGCGATAGGCGTCTGGTATCTTCTTTGTTAGGCCGGTATCGAAATTGAACCCATTTAACAGAGGTGCGAAGCTGGTGCTCTTTGGCTTAGTGTCAAGCGCACTATTGAAACTCTGGGTATAATTTAAACGAGGACGGATAAAGTTATCACGGTCGCTAATGCTGGATCCGTGAACAAGATTATGGGCATCGGCCTGCGGAGTATCTGTGCTGTTGCCACTATTAAAACCTTCGTAGTCGTTATCAATCTTGACGTTTTTATAATTATCGTCACCACCAGTATCACTTAGATTGTAAGGCTCAAAGTAATCTTGGGTATTTGTGCCTGGGGGTTTCATTGAAGGTGTTATATTGTCTTGAAAATTATTAGCTCTTAAGTCGTTTTCACAACCAAGTCCTAAGTCAGGCTCCATGATTCTCAAGTGGTCATAATTTTTATCCACGCTTGAGTCTGATGGAGACGACGGAATCATATCCGTCAACTTCAGGAACATCATATTTCGATTATTAAGGTTGTCCAAGGAGAGATGAAACTCCGGTTTTTTGTTTTTCTTCTGCAATTTGATCGTACTATCACCCATGGTATCACCCATGGTATCAGTTGGTAATGTCAACAGATTATACATGGGGTTTTCATTGCCGGATAAATTATCATTAGTATCGCTTAGGCTGGCAAATTCGGTATTAAAATCACCCGAAGCAAATGCACCAACACCAAAGTCAGTCGTAGCAAAGTCATTATTTGATATATCGTTATTCGAAAAGTCATTATTTGGGAAATTGAAAAAGCTATTCATATCTGTACCCAACTCATTATAAGTTGAAATGTCGGCTGAACCATTGGAAGCTTTATCTAGATGTGAGAACTCATGTCGTATCGGAATTCTGTTATATTTCGTAGACCTTGATTTATCAGATGCTTGAACACTAGACTTACGCTTAGGCAAGCTTATGCTCGAAGGCGGGACGCTCTGGATTTCTGTTTGCAATGTTGGTGATGATTCGTTAAATGTAGAATAAATATCCCGGCTCTTGGCTACTTCTGGATTTTGTTTTTGTACATAATTAACCTGATTGTCGGATGTGTAGTATTTATCGTTAATGTTGTCGATTGATGCTCCCGTAATAGTAGCATGATTGGTATCGTTGATTGGCGCACTGTCGACGTACACCGGGTAATTAACAGACGGATTAGACCAATGTTGACCAAACAAACTCTGCACCGGAATGCTTGCTCCATTGTTATTGGAACTCGCTGTATCTGCTGATCCCAATGATGATACAGTCGAACTTCGTTGATATGGGAACTTCATGTCGGCACCTTTGGTATCCGCCGGATTTAACGTTGGCTTCATTTGACTATTATTAAAACAGCAATTACTCTTCTTCTTTCCACAGTATTTGCAATTACTAACTAGATTTTGTTGTTGTGAGTAATAGTTCGAATGGGTAATAGCCATAATTCATATGTTTGCTGGGTCCTCTCTCGGAAGCTCCAAACGAAAATAGTATATTTATCAAACAAGCTTGGAATGTTCAGGTTTCTGCTATACTGATAACCTTCTAAGCTTATTATATATCGGCTCTATTCGCTTCTTCTATAGGCCAATCCTTATTTGAACTGATAATACGTCTGATAATATAATAATTTCTTCGTAATTCACGAAAGCTGGTTTGAGTTTCGATGACACAAAACTACCAATCAAACATTGCCCATTTTGCCTGCCTTAGTTTGCTTTAATGGTTACCGTCTACATATCGAAGATTTATAGATATTACTACAAACAAGTGGTATAGGAGGGGCCGAGAATAATTTATGCCTCAATACTGGCCGATAGTATCTTTGGTATAGGGCATTAAGCTTCCCACCATGACACAGTAATTATTGCGAATTACTGTCAGCACTTGCAGCATGTAACTTGGACCGTGTTTACGGAATATATCGTAATCCAATGCTTTCAGTAGCCTCACCAGGTTCCACTGGGTACGGGTTACACACACAACAACAGACGAACGTTGTCTTGTAGTTTCATGTCGAATTGCTTGGAAAGTAGTATTATCCTGCACATATAACCATTAAAGAAAGGAACAAATATGAAAAGTTAGACAAATATACTAATACATTGCAATTGATTTAAATATATAATCAACAGGAATGAGTGCTTTTGTTATAGGATCTACCGGATTGGTAGGGTCGCAAATTTTGAAGGCTGCTGTGAAGTCGACCAACTTTGAAACAGTCTATACGGTCAGTCGTCGTCAGACCGAGGGTGGAGATAAGGTTCAAGGTGTAATTGAAGAGGACGCCACTAAATGGCCAGAAGTTATCAAGGAGCGTAGCAATGGCGTGAAAACATTTTTTTCTGGTTTTGGTACCACGAAGGCGGATGCAGGTGGAATAGAGAACTTTAAAAAGATTGATTACGGCACAAATTACGATTGCGCTAAGGCTGCTAAAGAAGCAGGAATTGATACTTATGTATTGGTATCATCGCTTGGTGCCAACGCATCGTCGATGTTCCCATACATGAAGATAAAGGGAGAGTTGGAAGACGATATTGTCGCCTTAAAATTCCCAAGAACCATCATTATTAGGCCTGGTGCATTATTGGGAAAGCGTGAGAAATCTAAGGGATTTTTTAACGATATGGCGGCCTCGATCGGAAATACGGTTAAAGGGACGCCGTTAAAGTTTCTTATGCATCCTATTACGGACGAGGAAGTAGCCAAGGTTGCGCTTCATTTGACGTCTGAACTTTTCACCAAGGGGGATGCAGAAGTAGTTAAGGTTATTGGTGGAAATGAATTAGACGATTTAGTCAAGACGCTCGAATAAGAATACTGCAAGATGTAAATAATAAAACCATATGTATACGGTTTATAAGATATGACAATTGATTTATTTAATGTGACTTTATATGCGAATAATATTACATGATATGACTATTCAACTAACGGACATTTCTGGTTCTCAATATTCGTTAAGATGTGATTCTCCAACCACTCTTTCGCTACATATCTTCGAGTACACGGACATGTACCTATATGGTTTATCTTATCATTTAAGTTGTTTAATTTCTTGACCTCTGGATTATCGAATCTAAAGTGGCGATTTAATAGATGTTTCTTATGATCGTAGGGCCTGTTAAACCTCCGTGACTTATGACTGCACTGATTTTTCGGGAAGTTGCATCTAAACCTCGCTACTGACTGATGCGTTCTCATATGTCGTAGCATATCTCTGTTTATTTTTTTCCCGCAGATACTACAGATCTTGTAATCAACGAAGGTACTACGCACCAAAGGAGCTTGTATACCCGAGTTGGAATTGATTAACGTAGTAATGTCGGGATACGTTTTGGGGTTTATGATCGATGCTTCTTCGGTAACCTTTTCTGTTTCGCTAACGGGGTTGGACGTTCCATCCGAGAGCGAAAATCGTCTCCCTCGAGGGGGCAATTGGTACTGCTGAGAAGGTATCATGTTGCTGGTACCTCGACCAATTGTCGCGATATCCAGCACTGGAGGGTTGTGCTCCTGGTGGTTGGGGTATTGAGAGTACAGGTGCCCTTGCTGCTGGTTGTCATTGACCGGTACGTATGCCGTATCTGGGTAAGACGAAAAGTCGCTCGCAACCTCGGTAGTGTAGTTATAATTCGCAAAATCGTGGGTCTTATTGTCCCCAGCCTCCAACTCATTCTCTCGAATTGGTTCATTCTTGAACAGCCGGAACTGGTAATCTCCCATACAGCTCTCTTTTATCGTTCGCAATGCACCTGTTCGCTGAATTAATCCAATCCGTATGAAAGCTCGTCGGTGTCGAAATTCCGTACCCCAGAGAAGCTAGGCTTTCTCCGTTAATGTAAAAAGTTGGGAATAGAGCGTTTTTGCAGTTTACTGACACTCCAATGACAATCTATTAGATACTTTCACCGATGCTAATACTGGCCTTTTGTATCTATGTACGTACGCTGAATGAACCTGTCACCCTGGAAGTATTGGTTTTACAATGTAACCGACTATAATTCTCTGCTGCTAACAGATTTAACGTCACTTGATAAGTTTAAGTACCCGTGAGATGAATTCTCTTGAAACGCCTTAATTTTTCTTCACACCTACTTCACCTGGGAATTTTTGATGTCTCTTCATATTAACCCCAAAATTCTCTTTTATGGTTATTACCTAAAAACTACAGTATTTAATAATATTTTCTTCAACTTCGTGAAACAAATACACTGTTTTTGGCAATACCCTTCGCGTAAAACCAATGCATAATGCATGGAATGTACAATGAAAGTTACAATAATTAGAGGATTCCAGAAATTCGTTTAGCAGCACGTGAATTCAATATCGATTTTTAATAATACTCTTCTGTAGGAGCATGTAATCTGAGGCTGTTTGCCGGTACCCAGTTTCTGGAAATACCAGAGTTGCGTCTAACCCTGGGGTTGGGTTCCTGAAAAAAATACATGTCGAGGGATACCCAGTACCCTAGGGTACGCACGAAGCAATTGGTATACGTGTGAGCTAATGCGTTCCGAGAAGCAATATAATCCCCACTGTGAAATTGTCCCCAGTCTGAGGGGAGGAACACAATTGAGAATCACGCCATAGCATATAAACGATAAAATATCGACAGGGACACAACAAGGCGGGTGTGACGATCACATAAATGTCTCACCGAATTGTTCGCAAGGTGTGATCAAATATATAGATACTGCCTTTCGTGGGAGCTGATTTTCGCAATCTGGGGCAACCTTCTATGTAATCCCAGAAATTTGTGTCCCATAATAGGATTGACGCTAAGTCTGTAGGATTCCACGTACAACACGGAAGCTGGTAAACAGCCTCCACTCACACGGACGCGTATGGACTTGCCCTTCGTCGAGGCCACATAAAAATCAGCCACCAACTTCCTTATGGTCGCAATAGATTTCGCTCCCCTCCAAATATACATATATCCGGTATCTCCGAGTATTTCCGAGTATCTCCAGTTAGCTCCAGGACATGTTTTTGTGTTCCGGTAATTTGTGTTAGCCATAATGTGGTAGCTGTATGTGTATCTCATCTCACGCGCACCGTTCCTGGAAACACCCATGGGACCGCGATAATAACTGCAGTCTAAAATTGTCTGTATGCTTTAGAATTATCAGCACTTGGCCACCACGTTCCATCTATCGTTGGGGGCATCTTGTCGGACAAACGTTCAGTCTGTAGGCGAACAAATACCCACATACCTGTTGGGAAGAAGGCATATTTCTGCTGTTCAATGCCGGTCCATTGCATTTGGCGAAGGTGAACATTCCTATCCCAGGCAGCAAGCAATTGCCAGCAATCGTATTTGAAATTGTGCGCTGGTGGACCAAGCCAGACTGCACCTGGAATATGTCTGTTGTCAGCGTTCTATTTTTGGTATGGTGGATGGTTGCATGGAAAGTCGGGGCTCACGCGGAACATCTTTGCGGATTAACTGACCGCAGACGTAGCCGAGTCCCCAGGTCGTCCGGGTAAAATTAGACTCGGTATATGTGGGAACTCAGCGTACGTCACGTACTGGGTTCTCTCGATAAAACATGTTTTCAAAAGAGCCGAGGGTTACCCGACCAAGTCTCATTCTCGTGGAAAATTTTCACTCTTAGTATCAACAGTGTTGAAAAAAAAAATTTCAACGTACTCTTTTTTGTCTGGAAATAACTCTTTATCAAAAGTATATTAAATTAAAATGGGTGCCTACAAGTATTTGGAAGAATTGCAAAGAAAGAAGCAATCTGATGTCATGAGATTCTTACATCGTGTCAGATGTTGGGAATACAGACAAAAGACTGTTATCCACAGAGCTTCTAGACCATCTAGACCAGACAAGGCTAGAAGATTAGGATACAAGGCCAAGCAAGGTTTTGTTATCTATCGTGTTAGAGTCAGAAGAGGTGGTAGAAAGAGACCAGTTTCAAAGGGTGCTACTTACGGTAAGCCAACCAACCACGGTGTTAACCAATTAAAGTACCAAAGAGCCTTAAGAGCCACAGCTGAAGAACGTGTCGGTCGTCGTGCTTCTAACTTGAGAGTCTTAAACTCTTACTGGGTTAACCAAGATTCTACCTACAAGTACTTTGAAGTTATCTTACTTGATCCATCCCACAAGGCTATCAGAAGGGATGCCAGATACAACTGGATCGCCAATCCAGTTCACAAGCACAGAGAAGCCAGAGGTCTTACTTCCACTGGTAAGAAGTCCAGAGGTATCAACAAGGGTCACTTGTTCAACAACACCAAGGCTGGTCGTCGTCACACTTGGAAGAGGAACAACACCTTATCCTTGTGGAGATACAGATCTTAATTGTGATTTCCGCTCGATATGTGCACAGGTTTTGGCCTATGCTACGTTCAATTGGATTTGTTACATTTAAAGCAAGATTTAGTTAATCGTTATATGCATAATTATATAGTTTTTGATGTATTTTGCCTGTATTAAATGTTCTGTAGAATGCGTTGTAATGCTTCTAGAAAAGTCCGTACTGGCTAAACTCTCGATTCCCTTCCTTCTTCGTCCGTTCATCCATATATTCGATGTCTGTACCTATTTGCTAATATATTGTGATCCCGGAGTCATAGCATGAATAAATTTTTTTTGAACACAAAAAATTAATTGGCGAGATTGACTCTTGCCCTAATCTCAATTTTCAATTGAAATCAATTAATTACTCCCAACACAAATTTGAATTTCTGAAGGTCAATTTCTAAACCATTCAATAAAGAAATCCTTTATAAAATAAGGAATTGTTAAATTTTGACTACTTCGTGTTCTGTTTAATTATTTCAATTCAATTAATTATCTAGGAGAAAATGACAAACCATACTAAAACTGCAATTTTATCAGTTTACGATAAAACTGGATTATTGGATTTAGCCAAGGGATTAGTCGCTCAAGATGTCCGTATCTTAGCTTCAGGTGGTACTTCCAAGTTGATATGTGAAGCTGGGTTCCCAGTTGAAGACGTTTCTTCCATCACCCATGCCCCAGAAATGTTAGGCGGTAGAGTTAAGACCTTACACCCAGCTGTTCACGGTGGTATTTTAGCCAGAGACTTGAAGAGCGATGAAGCTGACTTACAAGCTCAGGGTATCGAAAAGGTTGACATCGTTGTCTGTAACTTGTACCCATTCAAGGAAACTGTATCTAAAGCCGCTGTTACCATTGAAGAAGCTGTCGAAGAAGTCGATATTGGTGGTGTTACTTTATTAAGAGCTGCTGCCAAGAACCACGCTAGAGTCACCATCTTATCCGACCCAAAGGATTACGCAGGATTCTTGGAACAATTGAGGATCGGTGAAATCTCTACCGACGCAAGAAATAGATACGCATTAAAGGCCTTCGAACATACGGCGGACTACGACGTTGCTATTTCTGATTTCTTCAGAAAGGAATACGCGGAAAATGTTTCTCAATTACCATTAAGATACGGTGCCAACCCTCATCAGAAGCCTGCACAAGCCTTCGTCACCCAAGGCGAACTTCCATTCAAGGTTTTAAGTGGTTCTCCAGGTTATATTAATTTATTGGATGGGTTAAACTCATGGCCATTGGTTAAAGAATTATCGGCTTCGTTGAACTTACCAGCTGCGGCGTCCTTCAAGCACGTTTCCCCAGCTGGTTGTGCTGTCGGTTTACCATTGTCTGATGTTGAAAAGAAGATCTACTTTGTTGAAGACATCGAAAACCTTTCTCCATTAGCTAACGCTTACGCCAGAGCCAGAGGTGCTGACAGAATGTCCTCATTCGGTGACTGGATTGCTTTATCCAACATTGTTGATTTACCGACTGCGCAAATTATATCCAAGGAAGTCTCAGATGGTGTTATTGCCCCAGGTTATTCTGATGAAGCATTAGAAATCTTAAAGAAGAAAAAAGGTGGTAAATACTGTATTTTACAAATTGACCCTAACTACACCCCAGATAACTTGGAATCAAGACAAGTTTATGGTATCACCTTACAACAAAAAAGAAACGATGCCATCATCAAAGGCAACTCCTTCAAAGAAATTGTTTCCAAGAATAAAGAATTATCCGAACAAGGTACTATCGATTTAACTGTCGCTACCATTGTTTTGAAGTACACTCAATCCAACTCGGTATGTTACGCTAAGAATGGTATGGTTATTGGTTTAGGTGCTGGTCAACAATCTCGTATCCATTGTACCAGATTAGCTGGTGACAAGACCGACAATTGGTGGTTTAGACAACATCCAAAGGTTTTAGGTATGAAATGGGCTAAGGGAGTTAAAAGACCTGAAAAATCTAATGCGATTGACTTATTTGTCACTGGTCAAATTCCAACTTGTGAACCAGAAAAGACTGAATATGAAAGCAAGTTTGCGGAATTACCTGAACCTTTGACTCAGAAGGAAAGAGAAGAATGGTTAAGTGAGTTAACTGACGTTGCCTTATCTTCCGATGCTTTCTTCCCATTCCCTGATAATGTTTACAGGGCTGTCAGATCTGGTGTTAAGTTTATTGCTGCACCATCTGGTTCTGTTATGGATAAGGCTGTCTTTGGTGCTGCTGATTCTTTCGGTGTTGTCTACGTTGAAAACCCAATTCGTTTATTCCATCATTAAATAAGTAATTCGTTCAATTATTATTTTTGCTATTTTTTTTGTAGTTTAATTCATTTTTATTCTCATTATTTTAGATTAAGTAGCAATGTCACATCATTTCACTAACTTTCCATCTCGAGGGTGATTCAGGTAACTGTTTCATTTGATTGCAGCATATTTCGTATTGAAAATAGGTCGTGCAAAATACTTTTCAACTCGCAGTTGGAAATATTTCAAATAAACACGTAAACTCCAAACTAAAAGTGCCTGTTTGAAGAAAACCAATAGGTGAATCTCTAATTGTCCCAAATATCGATAATAAGCGAATAGTTTTAAAGTCGAAATGGCATCGGAATATACATATGATGAGGAAGGAGAGACATGGCCTTTTTTTGTAATTGCGGTTCTTTCATTCATCTTGGTTCCTCTCACAATTAAGTGGGTGCATAGAGTCTTGAATGCTGATGATCCTATTACTTACAATTCTAAAATAAAAGGGTCGATACTTGAGAGCTCTAATACTGTATCGGTAGAGAATTTGAAGAAGATCAAGGAGTACCGACTCAAACAAAAATCGTCTAGATTTATTAACAGAACATTGTTCGTTTTAATCTTGGGATGGGCAACTGTGATATATATTGCATTATATTGTACTAAGGAAGCTGATTTGACCGGTGCATTTGATCCATATACCATCTTGGATATTTCCTCGTCTGCTTCTGAAAGAGAGATTAAAAGTCGTTACAGAAAATTATCGTTGAAATTTCATCCAGATAAATTACCAAAGGATATTACAGACACAATGAAAGAGGAGATGGAGACAACATTCATCAGAATCAACCTGGCGTACAAGGCATTAACTGATGATGTGACCAGAAATAACTTTTTGAAGTACGGCCACCCAGATGGTCCTCAAAATGTCTCACATGGTATTGCACTTCCAAAATTTTTGGTTGAAGGAAAGTATTCGCCATTTATGGTTGTCGTGTATTTTGTGTTAATCGGTGTCTTATTGCCTTTGATTGTGGGTACTTGGTGGAATAACGTCAAGACACATACCAAGAAGGGCTTACATGTGGACACAGCGGCGTTATTTACTAGAAAATTAACTGATAGAAACCCGGCTAAGATTGTTACTCCTTATGAACTTTTAGATTGGATGTGTTTGTCTCATGAAATCAGAACTAACTTCAAGCACTTGCATATCAACCAAGTCAGAGATTTGATTGCATGGCATTTATTCCGCAATTTTGAATTTACATCAAAAAACCCAAATTTTGAAATGGATAAGTTAAAGGTTGTTGCACTTTTGCCTACTTTGATTAATGGCTTAATTGATATTGCAACCATTTTCAGACAACTAGATATTTTAATTACGGCGTGTGATTTACGTAAGTCAGTTATTCAAGCTGTTAAGCCCGTCGGCAAATATCAAGAATTATTACAATTACCATATGTTGATTGCAAGATCGTTGAAAACCAACCAATAAAGAAATTAGGTAAATTGTTTACTTTGTCGAAAGAGGAATTGTCTCAAACGTTAGGTATTGACGATTCTGAAAAATTGAAAACTACGATGAATGTCGCCTCTCACATTCCACTCCTTCGTGTAATTGACGCAGGATTTAAAGTACCAGGTGAAGACGTTGTTTCACCAACATCGAGTGCACATTTATATGTCAAGTTTTTGGTCAAATCACCGAAGCTTAAGTCATGTCCTGAAATTTCAGACGAGAGATTAATAGATGAGGAGACATTAGAATACTTGAAGAATCCTTTAAAATCAAACGAGGACCAACCAGCCTTACCCTATTCTTATGCTCCGTATTTTCCTAGGAGTATAGTTAATTCCTGGACTGGGTTTTTGATCTCCCAAAAGGACAATAAATTAGTTGAAGGTACTGAGGCTTCATCTTTGACTAATATTGATCTAAGAAATTTAGAGCTTACTCAAGAGAAATGGATTGATGGTAAGGATGATGTTATAATCAGTTCATTTAAAATCTCATTGAATGGCCCAGCCCCAGCCAATGAAGGTAAAACCCATTTCAGATTAATTTTGAAGAATAATTCTTATTTCGGTTGTGATGTGGACATTCCCGTTGTTATGACAGTTAAAGCAGCACGTATGGCAATAACCAAAAAAAATAAAGAAGATGTTGAATCTGATGATGAAAGTGATATTTCTGATCCAGAAGAAGATACCATTGCTGGTGCATTAGCGGCCTTAAGGGGTGGTAATGTCAAGAAATCTGAAGTAAATGAAGCGGAATTGGGGGATGGTTCTGATGACAGTGACACAGAAAGTATTTTCACTGATATCAATACCGATACTGAAGATGAAGGTGATAATTGAACTTGCACAGTAATACGTATATTAATATATAAGCTTTTATAAATTTTAAGTATAAATGAAAGTATTAGTCTAATACTCGTGGCAATTATACTTTGATGGACAATACAACCGCATCAGGATTCGATAACCCCTGTTCTTTGTAATAATCCTTAACATCATCATTCTTAACGAATCCGTGTTTTGAATACCACTCAATTACCTCAGAGTTTTCAACATGGACATGCAACAATATTTCGTGCATAAATCTTCTCTTTGTTTCTTCGATCACGTATTCTAATAACTTAGCACCAATACCTAGGTTCCTGTAAGCCTCCAACACAGCAAAGCTTTCTAAGTAAACAGCATTTGGAACAGCATCTGATGGTAATTGCTGCTGTTGACTATCCTCGTAGCTATCACCTTTGCGCGACGTACTAATCGCTTTACCTTTTATGGCTCCAACAGGCAATTCCGAGTAAAATGCTAACTTCATAATTTGATCAGTGTTTAACGAATCCTTATACCATTGCTCAGAATAGCTAGTTGGCAAAGTGACTTGGTTTATGATTTTGAACACCCCAAGGTTATTTTGTGTCAAATCATCTAACGCTATGATATCTCTAGGCATTGTATAGTATTGGCGTGTTTATCATCATCTAACAACCATTCTTCATCTTCAATATTTTTCACTCTGTGTGATCACATGACTGTTGATTGCAAATTGCCATCTATGGCCAGTACAACGAAAGGTTGCAATCTATTTGTTAAAATAAAATAGGATATAAAGAGAAAGGTTCACAATATATGATATCATATAAATGTTAAAGGTTTATGCTTATTACAAGATCCTAAAGCATAAAATATTACAAGACGAGGGTTTTCAAGAAGAAGAAAATACATTCTGGATCACCTTTCAAGCGTAAGAAAGGCTTACTTGACAGCCATAGCTCTACGAAACATCCAGACACGGTCTTCAAATAATGCCATGGATGTTTAATCATATGCCAGTGCAACAGGATGATATATTGTGACCCCCAATGGGCACGTGATGGTCATTTGTGGATCTGGAGTGAAGCAGTTACCCAAAACTCGTTAACTTACTAGAACACTACGAAATAAGACATTAAAGACAAAGTAATATTGCTTGAATCATCATGATAGTTACAATTCTAGTTGTATTATTGGTTGCTTATTTATTGAGAAATGTGTTCTCCGGGGTTGAGATTTCCAATCCAGATAAAGGTGAGACAACAGAAACTATTGTCGAGGGAAAATTCATACCTTTAAGTTTGGCTAAGTATAATGGTAATGACGATCCTAAGATATTCATCGCTGTTAGAAACAGGGTATTCGATGTAACTATGGGAGCAGCATTTTATGGCCCTGGTGGACCATATGAGAACTTTGCCGGTAGAGATGCATCTCGTGGATTATCGAAGAATTCGTTTGAGTTAGAGTGTTTGACTCCGATAGACAAACCAATTGATTCTTTAAAAGACTTGACTACCGAAGAGTTGGAATCGTTAGACAGTTGGGAAGAACATTTCGAAAATAAGTACCCTGTGGTGGGATCTCTTCAAGAAAACGACACCAAGTAAATGTATTTCAATTTTCCAGGGGTAACATTAAGTATAGCAAGTCTCGATGAGGATTAGCTTCATGTCACGAACTCTTGTAGAAACATTTTGTAGTTGGATTCATAGTAAATATATATTGTAAGTAAGTCGTGTGTAAAAGTCAAATATTCCTTGTAAAAATGTCGATAGATTGAATAGATGGCCTCGACATCAAGAGAACTCATCTTGCATATATCGAATTATGAGTTACCGGGGAAGAGGTAGAGGTGGCTTTCACAACAACAACAACAACAACAACAAAAATAACTTCAATCAACAAAATGTCGATCAATTTGTTTCTGCAAATTCAATTCCAGTTGAAATTTTAGGCTGGAATGGTGCAACTCCTGATGAGTGCATTAAATTCATTTCGAGAAAGTGTAGAATAGTGGTGAGTAATTCTAACGTTGATTCAATGACTGGAATATTAAAAGGGTATGTGAAAAACCAGAAAGAAGCCGATGAATTATGTACTTGGTCTGGTGTGAAATTTGCTGGACAGTCATTGAAAATTACAAAATCAACGGCAGCCAATTCTATGTCCACGCAAATGGGGGCACCAACTGCAAATAATGGTGGTTCTACAATTGAAACCATCACTCAATTTTTGAAAACCAGATATCAACCTGAAATTAAAATGTTAAATTTAAGTTCCGTACAGCAAGATGCTAGTTTGGTTTCAAAAGGATTTTTCGCTTCTATATCAACAACGTCTAAGTTTTTCCCTGCTTTAATGAAAATTGCGAAAGAGTTGAACTTAGACGTAAATAGTGTTGACTTATCTGGTAACAATCTCACTGATATCAGCACTATTTCCACTTTAGCCCAAACTTACCCATTATTGCAAAACTTGTCGTTACTGAATAATAACTTTAACCGTTTGAAACTGTTTGAAACATGGAGGCATAAATTAAATTTCTTGAGAGAATTGATTATAATAGGAAATCCCCTTTTTAACAACCAGTCGAACGTTAATGAAACTTTGAATATAAAGATTGAATTAATGAAATCATTTCCGAGACTTATTGTATTAAACGGCGAGGTGGTCAGAAATGAACAGGCATTACTTAATAATCTTACATTTCCTTTCGAATCTTCACAATCAATGTTTTTTCAAGATGAAGAAGTACAAAGTATGTCTACAAATTTCATAACGAATTTTTATAAGTTATGGGATAGTAATAGACAAGATCTATTAGTTCTCTATCAGGAGAACTCCCAGTTTTCCATGCAAGTTGATTCATCTCATCCGTATATTATGGAAACAAACACAACGGGTGCATATGGAGGTACTACAGATTTTGGCTATTACGTGCCTCAATCTCGTAACTTGACAAAGGTATCATCTGTCAAGTCTAGGAATAGTCGTGTTGCACAAGGCCAAGAGCAAATCTTTAAATTATTCTCACAATTGCCTAAAACTCGTCATGACCTTATTGCTCAACCACAACTTTTCAGTATGGAAAGTCATAGATTTCCGCAATTGAACGGGATAATAATCACTTTACACGGCTCATTTGAAGAAACAGCTATTCCAGATAATAACGAGGCAGTACTGGGAAATATGAACCAAGGCCCACCAAGGAATCGCTATAACCCCCAAAAACACAAAAAAATTGCCTTGAGTACGAAAAGTTTCGACAGAACATTCGTGGTAATTCCAGGACCAAATGGTAGCTTTATAGTGGCCAGTGACCTTCTTTTGATAAGATCATACGGCGGATCTCAAGCATGGAATGACACAATAAGACCAGCAGAAATACCATCTCAGCAGCAAGGTGTTCGTCCGCCTGCAAATATTCCTCCAGTAGCTCCATCAACACAAATGCCTACCCCAGTTCCAACAGCGGCGGATTTACCTGCGGAAGTCAAAGCAAATTTAAACCCGATACAACAAGACATCTTGGTGAAGATTTTGCTAGAAACTAAATTAAATCTACAATACGGTATAATGCTTTGTGAGCAAAGCAATTGGGATTATCAACAGTGTACAATAAATTTCAAAAACTCCGTTGCGTCTCTACCAAGAGATGCGTACATAGCCTGAATAGAATGTATATCAAATAAATTATAATAGCACAATTTCATCTGTTGATTATTATGAATGTCACAATATAACTTCGCTATTTTTATAATTTGAACAGAACCAATAAGAACAAAGAGACCTTGTCTATAATAATACTGGAAGATATGTTATTGCTCACGAACAGGATTTTGATATTGCAAATTTGAAATCACCAAATTCGACTACAGAAAGATTTTTGGCATGCCGAAATCCAAAAGTGAATCACGAAGAATCAGAGAATATAAGTTCTTTGATATTGATAAATTGATTACAGTTGGGATATTGATATGGATTCAAATGAAGATAGGTCGTCTCGTCATCGTCAGGAGAAATGAAAGAATTATTCATTTTCTGTTGTGCGATTCACCGGGGTCCCAGTGATTCTTGATTCCCTTCACATAATTGTCCTAGTCATGTTACAGACAGAGTTGTTCTTGGAATTTTTAAATGGAATTCAAATCATGCAACCACGAGATACCTTACAATAGATTCAAAACTGATGCTTGAGAAGTAATTTGGAAATGGCTAAAGTTGAATATTATATACATAAATTACATATTTCTTATATGTAAATATCCATTCATAAGTCTGATTGCAATTCATAATGTACCAATCATAGAAATGAAACATATAATTACAACCAAGTTCATTTTCTTTATTTCTCCAGTAAGAAATTGTAGCTATTTTGTTCAGCGCGGTCGAGATGAAGTTGATCTAAAAACAGTTGATCTAAAAACAGTTGATCTAATGGATATTTACTTTATCCAATGGTATAATAACATAATAACATAATAATAGACGATTAAAATGGGTTATAATATTGCAATGGTAACTGATTTCTTTTATCCACAGCCTGGTGGTGTGGAGTTTCATGTATATCATTTATCACAAAAACTTATAGATATGGGACATTCAGTTATAATTATTACTCATGATTATGGATCAAGAAATGGGATACGAACGTTAACTAATGGATTAAAAGTATATTACGTTCCATTTTATGTTGTCTATAGAAGCTCGGCACTTCCTACTGTATTTCTGGCGTTGCCAATATTAAGAAATATCTTTATACGAGAACAGATTGATATTGTACATGGACATGGATCATTATCCACTATTTGCGGTGAAGCAATTCTACATGCACGAACAATGGGTCTTAGGACCGTATTTACTGATCATTCCTTGTACGGATTTGCAAATGTTACATCGATTGTGGGGAATAAGCTATTGAAATTTACTTTGAGCGATATTGGCCATGTTATCTGTGTATCGCATACATGTAAAGAGAATACAGTACTAAGAGCATCTATAGACCCTTTAAATGTATCAGTCATACCCAATGCTGTTATTGCAAAGGATTTTTCGCCTTTGAAACCTGAAGAGAAACAAGCAAGGAAAAATATTACCATTGTAGTGATTTCTAGGCTATTCCCGAATAAAGGTGCAGATCTATTGACTGCAATTATTCCAACTATCTGTGCACAGAAACCAGACGTGAAATTTTTAATTGCAGGGGATGGACCAAAGTTTCTTGATTTAGAGCAAATGCGTGAAAAGTATTACCTTCAAGAAAGGGTTACGTTAATAGGAGGTGTGAAACATGAGGAGGTTAGAGATGTAATGGTACAGGGGGATATATATCTTCACCCTTCTCTTACTGAAGCGTTTGGTACAGTAATTGTTGAAGCAGCTTCCTGCGGATTGTTTGTAGTAACTACTAAAGTTGGTGGGATACCCGAGGTTTTGCCAAACCATATGACAAGTTTTGCGGACCCAGAAGAGAATTCATTAGTGGCAGCGACATTAAGAGCAGTGAAATACATTGAATCGGGAGAAATTGATACTTCCAAGTTTTATGATGAAGTGTCAAGAATGTATAGTTGGAAAAATATTGCAAAGAGAACTGAGAACGTTTACAACTCGTTAAATTTAAAAAAATTAAACCAGCCTTTAATACAGAGGTTACAAAAGTACCACTGTTGTGGATTAGTTGTGGGTAAGTTGTTTGTCTTGTGTGTTGTTTTGGATATTATATTCTTTTTAATGTTGGAATACTTTTATCCAGCTGAAAACATCGACAAAGCGACTAAGTGGCCTAAAAAGATAAAAGAATAAATATGCTTAAGATTAACACAAATGATACGACAACCTAGTGTTAAATATTGTAAATGAGATTTGTATTAATTTAATGATGATAATGACGATAATTAAGAGAAAGCCAAGTTTCTCTGATGTATATAATTATTAGTTTTTTCTTCAAGCAATGAAGTCATATACTTGGGTATGTTAACTTTTGGTCTCCAGGTTGTGGGATTGTTACAAAGATTAACAAGTTTTGCACCCCTCGAAATATCTCGTAAATTTGCTGAACTTCTCTCAAATATTAATGCAACACCTGATGAATTTCCTACTTTAGAGGTATTTATTAATGGTTGGTGTAACCAGTTAAGTTCTGGAATTTTATTATATTCCTGTTTATGATTAACTAATTTCCTCAAGACCATGATTTCTTCAAGTAATACCATGTTAGCATTAAACAAATTTTCGGATTGCAAATCTGCAAAATTATTAAAAATCTTTCCATTATCCGGTATCAGAGTCGAACCGAGTAACTCCTCTATTTCTAACTCTAGCTTATGATTCGTCTTCATTGCCTCAATATATCTTTGGTTAGAGTTAAAGTTTTCATCATTTATTTTTTTTAGTTCATTCTTCATGTTATTAATAGTGTCTCTGTTTCTTATAGAGGAAGACTCCATACTAGTTTGCAAGAATTTTATATTTAGCTGCAATTCTTGAATCATCGTTTCCTTCTCTAATAGTGTAGTAGATATTTCTGTGTATTTTGGCTTTATAACTTTTAGCTCCTCCTCGGCAATGTTATTTTTTGAGAGTGGTTCTAACGTTTCATGTTCACTATATAAAGCTGAATAAACTTTTGGAAGTACAAGATGCATATCTATTATTTGCATTTTTAGGAAAGATTCTCTTGAATCTAAGATTTCTGATAAAGAATCTAACTTGGAGACAGAAGCAATGGTCTCATGCCCAAAAATACTTTGAATTAATTCTTCGTCGATGGAAATCGAGTTGTTGTTCAAGTGATATTCCGCCTCGATTTGACTCAAGATGCTTAGCATTGATTCAACATGTGAGTTAATGGTAACCAACAAACTATAGAAGTCAGGAACGGAGGGTATGAAAACATTGATGTTATTACCACACTTGAGTTCTTCCTCTAATTTTTGTATAAAGACTTCAAATTCCGTTCCCTGTTTTAGACTTTTAGACAAAATCTTATCCAATTTTTCATTCAAAGGCAAAGATTCCGTTTGATATAATGCAAGAAAATTCTTAAGAATATTCACCATTAAGACGTAAAAGTTCGCTTCATTGTGGAATGATTCTAATAAGAATTTAATACAAGATGCATTCTGAAAGAATACTTTTATTTCATCATCTTCAGAAACCCGCAAATTGATGAGTTCAGTCGTTTCTAATAGAAAGTTATTAATGTAATGGGTATTAATTTCTTCGTAATCTCCATCAATTAAGGGGATTGCGGAAACTTCAATTTCCAGAAGTAGGTCTGAAATCATCTCATGAAACTTTTCTGCAAGAGCTACATACTTTTCTTTATCATAGTTATATTCCCATAAAGTGGTGATGTTCTGCAAAAAAAACTTTAAAGTGCTGAAGCGGTTGTTGATACCGAATAATACACTTTTTTTATATGAAGTCTCTTCTTCAAGAAGCCCTTTTAAGACATTGTTTATAATGGTTATTGTCGATATAGCTAAATTTATCGAAAGAAGAATTTCAAGGATGGTCTTGTAACTGGAATTTGGTAAATTCATATGTTGTTGCAAAATTTCTAGTTTTGAATTTATCATATTATGACTTATTTTATAGGACACATTGGACGACTTAGCTTTCCTGAATTCAAGTTTCAATGCCTCTAATTGCATCTGTAAGTCCTCGAGACTTTCTTCATCCTCTTGATTAATGTTTGTTTTGTTTCTAACGTCAGAAAGTTTTGATTCTATGTATTTATTTTTGCGATTAAGTTCCTGTATTAATGATTCATGGTCTTTGATTATGGTTGATAGGTTATGAATATCCTGTCGCAAATCTTTTTCAACAAGAGCTTGATTCTCGTCGAGACTTTTATCTAGTTCATGTAATTCAGTCAACTCGTCAACTGTCTTAGTAAGACTTGAGACTTTTGAAGTGAGATTATCATTCTCTACATTCAAGTGTTCGATCATCTTTTCCAGTTGTAACGCTGAGTCTAATTGACTCTGCAATGAGTCAATTGTTACTTGGGCAGTTGAGATATTTTGAAGGAGCTCGTCGTGTGTACCGATTTCTTTTTTATTAAAAATGAGTCTTTGGTTCAATTCTTTTATTTCATTTTTTAGGTTCGACTCATTCTCATTCGACAACTTCTGAAGGCTTGTGAGAGCAATTTCCAACAGTCTGTTCCGCAGGATAATAGTCTGTATATCTGAGACAGTGGCATTCGAATGTTCCATCTGTACTTTTATTTCTTCCTCTATTTGTTTGTTTAATTCCACCTCTTCCAACATGATTTGAAAATCTGTTTTCAATTCGTCATACTTCAGTTGCAACTCGCCTAATGCCTGGTTCACCTTAGTGCTAGAATCTTCAAGAAACTCCTTATCCGTAGTCACCATTTCTAATTTGGATTCCAATAACAACGAAATGTTCCGGTGTTGTATCACCTCCTCTTTGAGTAATTCAATCTTCTGTTTGTGCTCCCTGATTTCATCATTGGCATTTCTAAGTTTATCCTGCAACTTATTGATAATATTTTCAAGATTTAGCACATCCGTGGATTTTGTTTCCAGCAAACTGTCAGTACCTACCAATGTCAGTCTCACAAAAACTCCATGATTTTCGTTCGTTTTTTCACATTCAAAGTAATTAACATCATTTACTGTCCCATTATTCTTCCCGTGGGCATTTTGAAGCTCAACGCCAACCCATATTCCCGGTGCAAATTGAGTTTCTCCTATAAACCGTATAATACCTGGTTCATTTCTGACAAACACTCTTTGGTCTTTTGACAATTGCCCCATTAGATATAAGAATAAACGAAACTTAGTCTTATGGGTATATACAACCCAAAATATTCGTGGATTTCCTACGCGATCTACGAACTACGCGATCTACGAACTACGCGAGAATCAAATTATGATGATAAACAAGAATTATATACCAATCCTCTTTTATTGACAAAGTGATAATATATGTCCATCATTAGTAGGCAACACTCGACCGAACAATATCCTAACAATCCAGGAATGTCACATCAGAGCAACACATCAATTTTGACCCCAGGAAATACATCTAACAACCAAAAACGAGCACTAGGTAACTTGAAACTAGAGTTGTTAAATGAACAGAAACAAGAAATAAGAGAGGCGTTTTCGCTTTTCGACATGAACAACGACGGCTGTTTAGATTATCATGAGTTGAAGGTCGCATTCAGAGCGTTAGGCTTTGAATTGTCGAAAAGAGAAGTATTGGATATTATCCACGAATATGACACCGAAGACAGAAATTTGATCACGTATGAAAATTTCTTTCAAGCAGGTATGTATAGTCGAGTTCGTTCATTGAATATTTTTGGAACTGGCGTGCAAGCGATCATGAAGCATGGGAGAACCATTACTAACATTTTTAGTCGGTGAAAAGATTGTGAATCGGGATCCATTAGACGAAATACGCAGAGCTTTTAAGTTATTTGATGACGATGTCACAGGAAAAATCAGCTTGAGAAACTTGAGACGAGTGGCTAAGGAATTAGGAGAGAATTTAACAGATGATGAGTTGAGAGCTATGATAGATGAATTTGATTTAGACGAAGATGGGGAGAGTACGTATAATGCATTCAAATTTTAAATCACAGTGGTCGTCTAGTATACTAACATTTAATATAGTCAATGAACAGGAATTCATTAATATTTGTACTGAATAGTTATATTATCACTCTTTGTGAGCGATCTACTTCGCTTTTTGAGGTTTTAGAAAGCCAAAAGCTTCAATTTTGTATATTAATATATTAATTTTGTTTAAACGTGTCCCAATTGCTACTATTTGTAGTTTGCGTTGCTAGTATCATAGTATTTTGGTTCGTAATTCTCTCTTACAAAGTTATTCGAGTTCTGTTTTCCTGTATATACTTGCGAACGGGTTTTTCCAAAAATTCAATAAATTTTCATTTTTTTCACCGGTGTATCTAAGAGAGATCAGACAGTTGTTTAACGTTCGATAGCAATTAGATATGTCTTGGAATACTGCTAAAAAAAGATTTCAAAGAGATGTCGAGAGATATCCTAAGGCACTCCGTGATGTTTATTTAGCTAAAACCAACAAGTACACCTTACCAACCTTCGAAACCAAAGAATGGCCACTTGCAAAGTGGGAAAGAAAAACTAAGATTGAACAGATTGGATTTGCTAATGGTGATCTTGCTTATATTACTGACGGTGAAAAGAAAGGAAATGTTTCTACTATTTTCCAATATTCTCCTGAAATGAACTCATTCTTATTGGCAGACGTTACATCTAAAAGGCTTCTTCCAAAACAAAATTGGGTCGAACACCAATCCAGTCATCTTATTGACTATCCAGAGTATGTGAAGCGTGATCATATAAAACTAGCCGCCAAAGATAAGGATGAGAATGGTAAGATTTATTATGTTGTTGCTGATGACGTTGTTTACAAAGAGAAATATTATGACGAAAGATACAAGAAATGGTTACCAAGGAGATTTGTGAAACATCATGACTCGATAGAAATACCATGGCCAAATCCCCCACAAGCACCGACAGATGACTATTTATCTACGAGTCAACAACTAGCGTTAGAGAAAACATATGAATTACAATCTATTGCTAAACCACCAGTACCAACAGACGCATTATTACAATTAAGAAACCCATACTCTAAGCATAAGAAGCGTGTGCTCAGTGAAGCTCAAGCGAGAAAAGTCAATTCGCCAGATATGCCATTATCAGACGAACAAAAGGTTTACTTGGCTAAGAAAGCAGCAGAGCCTAAGAAGGTTTACAAGAAATTATCTGAAGAAATACAAGATCTCATTGGTTCTAAAATGGCCGAACATATCAATAAGATCGATAACCCATCCTTACTTGCTCACTTAGACGCGTTATCGGAATCCAAGATTCCTGATTTTGCTAAAACTATGAAGAATATTGAAGAAGCGGAAAACGAAAAGCAGAAGAAACTTCACAACCAAGCACATTAAGTTCTTTCTTCATTAATCCCCGGGCCTATACGACTTCTTGTTTGTTATCATTATATAAGATAAGTTTTTCATGTATATACTAATTTAAAGAAACTACGGAAGAAATTTGTAACGAGATCTTTGTTTGATCATTAGGTGTACTATATAAGTATCAAGAGCTATACAAATATATATGACGTATTCAAGAAACTATAACTTTTCGTAATCTATCTTACCTTCTAATTTCTTCAGATCTGCAACCTTTCTAGCCGCTTTCATTAAATCGTTTTGAAGAATGTAATCTCTTTCTTCTCTGATAGCGAAGAATCCTGCTTCAGTAATGACATTTCTGATATCCGCACCATTAAATCCATCACTCATTTTGACAACGGCTTCAAAATCAAACTCACCATGCTTGGCGACCTTAGTCGTGTGAATTTTGAAGATTTCCAATCTTCCTGCTTCATTAGGCAAGCCAATTTCAATCTTTCTGTCGAGCCTACCGGCTCTTAATAATGCAGGATCTAATGTATCTGGTCTGTTAGTCGCCATGATAACTTTAGTTTGTCCAAGCGTATCAAACCCGTCCATTTGATTTAACAATTCCATCAATGTTCTTTGAATTTCACGATCTGCTGAAGTACCCTCACTGAATCTACGACCACCAATGGCATCGATTTCATCCATGAAAATAATACAAGGTTCGTGTTCTTTAGCATATGCAAACATTTCTCTAATCAATCTCGCAGATTCCCCGATATACTTATCGACAATGGCTGATGCTGGAGAAAATATGAAGTTAGCACCAATCGTGGCTGCAACAGCCTTCGCTAATAACGTCTTACCGGTACCAGGAGGTCCATACAATAACACACCCTTAGGCGATTTGATACCCACTCTCGTGAACAATTCTGGATTCTTCAATGGCAATTCGATGACTTCACGTAATTCTCTGATTTGATCAGTCAAGCCACCAATTCCGTTGAATGAAATCTCACCCGGTTCAAACGTCGTCATATTGTAGACCAATGGATCGACTTCTCTAGGCAAAATTCTCATAATCGTCAACGTAGTCATATCCAACGACACTCTCACTCCATTTTTCAAGCTATCCTTTTTAATTGTGTTACGACACCCAACAATATAACGTGGTCCACTCGACGCCTTCACGATGAATCTCTCATCATCCAATTGTTTCAATACCTCCCCAATAATTTGTCCGACCGATTGTAACGCCTTTATATCGTTCTCTGTCTTATCATAGTCCGCATCCAAGTCTCGTATACTCAATCTCAACTCCTTCAACCTCGCGTCCCACTTTCTGTGTTCAATCAATTTGTCCTTAAACTTCGACAATGCTCTTTCTCTTTCTGGATCGGTCGACTCAGCTGCTTGGTTGTCTTGTTGTCCATCAGCATTCAATGCAGTTAAAAGTGGATCATTTTCTTCGGCACTCATTATTATCGATAATTCTTGAAGATACTATCGAGTTTCTATTACGCTGGTATATGTTGTGATATTAATTGGTATGTTCTAACCTTTATTATACTTTCTTAACCAGCTTTTATCTCTTCTATACTCTAAGCAGTGGCAAACAGTTCAAGGTTTTGTATTTCGTCGCACCACCAGATTTATCTCACGTGAAAAGTTTGAACAGAGGAAAAATTTATGAATGTCAGCTTCCATTCAAAAGAAATACTATTAGGAGCTTTATATCATAGCTGAAGACAATAAGCGATGGAGTTTCATGCAGTTATATTGTGTGGACCTGGAAAATTATTGTCTCCGTTTTCTCAGGTGAGATCTACGGGGATGCCCAAGGCATTATTGCCAATTGCGAACAGACCTATGATTGATTATGTGTTGGAATGGTGTGAAAATGCATTTTTTCCCAAGGTGACCGTGGTGTGTGATCCTGATTCTAGCGAGCAGCTTCAAAAAGCAGTGGATCAGTACAATAACGAAAAGCGTAACAAAGAGAAGGCAACCGAGGAAACAGATGATGGCGATGATGACGGTTCGTTCTCACGGTCAGTAGAGGTTTTACCGCTTCAAAGCAGCTCTAGTGGTGAGATATTGTACCATTTGTATAAGACATCATCATTGAAGTCACAGCCAAATTTTGTAATCTTGTCGTGTGATTTTATAACTAACTTGCCTCCACAGGTATTGATCGAAGCGTATCGGAATAGGAACGAAAAAGACCTTGGGTTATTAGTTTACTACAGAAACCAGCTTGATATAGAAGACAAAAAGTCAAAGATATTCCCTAAAAATTATACTATTTACACTGACTTGACCGATGGACAAAGCCAACTCTTGGACATTTATTCCAAGGAAGATATTGATTTCCACAAGACCTTACAAATAAGAACACAGATGTGCTGGAAGTTTCCCAATTCAACCATAAGTACAAAGTTGTTGAACAGTTCCATTTTTTTTGGATCGGCTGAGCAGATATTCTCAGTGTTTGACAACGAAGATAAATATACTGAATCATACTTCCATAATAGATCAATAACAAAGATTATCCGTGATTTATCCAGAAGATCCTGGAAACACTCCGAGCCGAAAGAGAACGTGGGATTTTGCATTTTACCCCATCAGGCAACATTTTTCAGAGTTAATAATACACCGATTTTGATGGAAGCCAACAGGCATTTCATGAAATTACAAGCTATGGCCAAAGGCCAACACCAGCAACATGCAACACATCCTAAGGATAAATTATCGGCTAATATTGGTGTTGATTGTATGATTGGCGAAAATACAACCGTAGGTGAAAAGACTAATGTCAAGAGAACTATTATTGGTTCTTCGTGTAATATTGGAAGGAGAGTTAAATTAACCGGTTGTCTCATTCTTGATAATATTACGATTGAAGACGACGTTCAACTTGAAAACTGTATATTAGGAAATGGTGTTGTCATACATAGTAAACTGAGATTGACTAATTGCAACGTTGAATCAAGTCTTGAGGTTGCAAAAGGTACTCAATCTAAAGGAGATACATTGTTATGTTTCTCATTGGAAGGTATTGTTGAAGATGATAATGAGGACTTTGCAGTCGATTCTGATGAATCTGAATCTGACGATGAATCTGACAGCGACTACAGCTATAACGATTTTGATAACGAATACGATGATAATTCAGATGGATTATTCGCTCATTAAAGTTATGATTAAAGCATCCATTTGTTATCGTATTATTATTGACTGTATATGTACTAAACCTGTTCATCTATATATGTACCCCATAATCTGAAACTAGATAAATGAAACTATGTAATGTTATACAAGTATGCAAAGTTGAATGTAGACTTACTTCTTAGGTGAATTGACCGGAGGCTCATTTTGCTTAAGTTTTCTTCGTTTAATAGCGCCATCCATTTCTAAAGACTTTTTCTTTTTTAAAGACACAGGATCGATCTCATCAAGGTCTCTGTCTGCTATATCACTATCACCTTCATCTGATGTACTACAAGGATCTTCCAGAGATTGATATTGCAGTTGCTGTGTTTGTTTTTGATGTTTCTGATGCATTTTCATTCTTGCTAAATAATCTGACGTTTTCAATTGCTTGAAATTGGCTCTTTGTTTATACGAATGCGCAACTGATAAAGGAGGAAAGCTGGGTCTAAAATGATATCCCGGAGCTAAGTCCAGCGAGAATGAAAACGCATAATCTAGCGGAATATGCAAATCTTCTTCATTGGTTTCTGGAACGGATCCTTCCTTAGTGTCTTTCTTATCTTTCTGTTCTTCGCCCAAAATGTTGCTCATGTTGTTTTCTCCCTGTCCGTTATTAATATTTGTAATTTCTGCCCGTTTTGTAAGTGCCCAATTCTCAATATCCTCGCCATTGGTAATCACATTTAATAGGTCGTCGAGGCATTCCAAGTATCCCATATGACGATGCAATCCATTGCCGTTATTTGTCAACCGATATAACGCTGCGACGGACTTGGCCGCATTAGCAAATTCAACTTTATGCTTGGAGTTCGACGTCATCCCGGACGTCGACGAATTATATAACGATACCACAGATTTAGCCGCATTCTTAAATTCGGTCGTTAATTCCCTATTTAACTCATTGATAGACGCTTGATTGATAGGCTTTGTAGGTGGAAGATCTGATGATAAGTTGGATAAATCCATTATTTAATAAATTTGCCTCTTAGTTTTACGATAAAAAATCTTTCACTAATACGTTCTGTCGTTATCTATTCCAATATGTGTTAGTTATTATACAAAAAGACTCTACTTTCGAACTAATCCAATTTTAAAACACAAGGAGAGAAATTTTGTAGCAGCTTTTTTTGATGATGATCATGGAATGTACACGTGATGTCTATATGGATTTACAAAAAACACCTAAGCTACTAGTATTCAAGAAAAGAAGGATTGTAAAGGTAAATTGCAAACAAATAATGGTTAAATCTACATTAATCTATAGATATGATGGTATGTATGACACTCGTGTGATCAAAAAAAGAAAAAGAAAACGGAAAATTAACGAACGACAAATTAGCACTTCCATTATGTGGATCTGTCGACGATAATAATGACCCATCGTTAATGGAACAGAAGAAGAAGTGTAAGATCCTTATCAGTAGAATCACACCTAATTCCGAACCGCAAGCCACAATTGAATCGGGACAATATAACATTCATTATTTGATAGATAATTCGATAATATATTTGAGTATTTGCGATAAATCGTATCCTAGAAAATTGGCGTTTTCATATTTATCAGAAATCTCGCATGAGTTCTGTAATTCACACGGTCAAGAGGCTTTGAGCAACAGTGCCAGGCCATTTGGTTTCAGTTCGTTCGATAACTTTTTGAGTAAGACAAAGAAGATTTACCAGGATCAGAGGGCGCAATCCAATTTGGACAAGTTGAATAACGACTTAGCTGATGTCAAAAAGGTTATGACAAAGAATATTGAAGACTTGTTGTACAGGGGTGACTCATTGGACAAGATGAGTGATTTGTCCTCGAGTTTAAAGAATGATTCTATAAAGTATAGAAAACATGCCCAGAAGATCAATTTCGATGCTTTACTCAGACAATACGCCCCAATTATTGGGTGCGGTTTATTCTTTGTCTTCTTAGTATGGTACATGTTTCTTAGATAGGCGCATTATGTACGATATAATGTATAATTATTATTAAATAATAATTTGTAGTGCTTTTGGTACGAATTACTCGGCCGCATATTTTTAAAATTGTTCTCTCAAAAGATGTAATCATTTTAACTTTAAGTCACAATTGCAAAACTTTGATCGTTCTGTATTGGAACGTTGTTTATGGATGAGTATTAATCAGCACCTGGGAAATAAGGACCCAGATAATTCGAGTGGTAAGACCGAAAGCAATATTTCCCACCCGGAAGTATTGAAACCTCCACAACCTTCGAGAAAGTCATCCACTGTCTTATTAACAAAGCCACTGATAAAGGACTTAAATGTACAATTCAATTCCAAGAAAGGACTTTTAAGCGATGCAACAACAGCATTGAATCTACAAAATATTGGGAATGTAAATATGGTGTCCCCGGTGGACGATTCTAACCCAGATAACGGTAATCATTTAAATACTATTAGAATGAACAAATATGCCTCCAGTGAACGTAGTTTATTTACATCGGGCGATAATACTGATGAAGAGAATGCGACTAATGAAAACGATGAGGAAGAATTACAAGAGATACTACATCAGTTGGTTCGACAAGATGACAGCGTTACAACCCAACCTATTGACTCACTTAACCGCCTATCCAAAATAGATTTGAGTACTTTGACTAATGATAAATATAAAATGGAATCGCAGGAAGAATTCATCGAACGATATATATCGATTTCAAAGTCATCCGACTCTGATCTATTTCACGACAAATTGAAACACTTCTTTATATTGTCGACAGCAGGTAAACCTATTTATTCTATGAATGGTTCTGACGATGTCATCATGGGATACATGGGATTCATCACTACTATTGTATCTACATATCAAGAAAATATGAAGGAAGAAATAAAGTCCGTCAATTATGGTGATAGCCTAAAAATTGTTATCATGAATAAGGATCCATTGATATTTGTTGCAATAACGAAATTAAATTACGAATTAATGTTGAATAATACGCAAAATGAAGAGGATAATATTTTGGTAAGACAACTTAACACTTTATACAACTATTTATTAGCGATTCTTTCGAAATCTACCATATTGAAAAACTTTCAAAACAGAATGAATTATGATTTGAGAAAAATATTGACCCCGCTAGACTTTCAGAATTTAGATTCTCTATGTCTGAAGTTAACATACGGATTTTCAACTGTTGAAATGCATACACCTTATAACATTTCCGGATTCGACTTCTTTATGAGTGAATTATTAGATTCATCATTGCAAAGCGTTAAAATTACCAATTCTACTAGATCAAAGTTGAATTCAATATTATTATCATGTAAGAAGCTAAAAATAAGAGATAATCAAGCACATGCACCTTCGCGATTCTTCAATAAGAGTTACGGATCGAGTGATAAGGAGACCTTCTTGGGGGACGACCTATTATTTGCGTTATTGAGTACATTCCCCGGAAAAATAATGAGTATGATGAAACCAAAAAATCATGCCTTATCTAATGAAGATCTAAAAGTCCTCTATGCAATGATTTCTTCGATTTCCACGCCTTCCGAAGATACTCAATCTACAGAGGATTTATGGATCCCAGTTTGTATGCCCGATTTCAACCCAAACGGATTCCTTTATGTCTTCGTCAAAAAAATAGATTTAAGCGAATATGTTCTTGTGGATGGAAAGCATGTGCCCCCACAGCCAATTATAATTACATTAATTAGTGGGAATAAGAATAGTTTTTTCCAACAGCAAGAAATATCGAAGCATATTATTGATCGGATTACAAGTAGTGAGAATTTTCGAAATGTTCTAAGTTCAGAATTAGTATCTTGTAGTAAATTATCCATATTACATGATATTAAGGTACCTATAATTAAACATTTTATTTATAAACTGAATAAGTACAATCAGTGTATTATGAGTGATGTAAATCACTTCAATAATGAGAAAGAAAATGTAAAGTTTGCAACTATTTTAGAATTAGTATATTTCTACTCAACTTTACATAACAATAAAGCAACAGAGTTCTCGAGTCATAGTGACCCAAGCCTCAAGAAACATAATAAAAAATTAACATACACGAAGTGGAAGTTTTCTGGAAATACGGTCGTTGGATTTATGCTTTCTGATTCAACGTCTGAATTCTACTGTTTATGTAATGGTCTAATTACCTCGCAAGACTTAATAAGTTATAGCTTAAAAATAATTAAGTGGTGTGAAAAATACCATAGAAGATTATTTGTTGGAGATGGAGTTATGTTTTAAGTTATGTATAGAATTTATATGTAATATTATTTAAGAATTGCTTGTTCAGCAGATTTGAACATTTCAGTTAACTTTTCAGTGTATTGTTTATGTAATTTTTCGAAGTCCTTGAATACCTTTTCTTCTGCATCACTTAATTTCTTCTTCTTATGTTGTTTCTGAAATCTATTTTTTACGTCACCTCTTATGGTAGCTAGCGAGCCATTCGCCCTACCAGAACCATTCTTGAATCTTTCAAATACCAATTTTAATTGTTTTGTGTTTTCTTTTTTACTTTCGGTTGTTAAAGGAGGCAATGGAACTTTTAAAGTTTGCTTGTTAGTTGGGTCAACTTGAGGATTCATGTTTAAGCTCGATCCTAAGACTGAGTTAATAATGGATTTGACATTTGCTGGGTCGAAAACGGTAATCATAAAATTTCTTCCTTTGACTGTGGTTTGGGCGACAGAAGTAAACTCAAGTTCACCGTCCGCAGTTTCTACCATTAATTTATCAAAAATATTTGGACTGGTTTTGCCTAATTTGGCTTCATTTGCCTGTTTACTAAATCTGTCAATGACACCCTTGAACTTGTTAGTAGCATCATCAAAGTCTATCTCTGGTACTTCGTTATCCGTACTATCTTGTTCTATCTCTTGAGCGTCATTTTTAATCTTACCACCACTTTTAGTCTTATTCTTCTTTGATAAGATTGGCGACATTTGAAAATTACGCATTGGAATACATCTTGACACCAACAGTGGCCTTTGGTAGGATGTCACAGCCTTAAGAGTTTGCGATCTGGTTAATAATCTAAGCATTGATGGTCGTTAAGAATTGACCTTCTTGTCGTATGATCTATCATTCAAAATTGCAACTTGAACTCGAGGAAACCTAGACTTCCCAATACAGTAATATATAACATCTACAAGTAAAGCTAGTATTTTGATTTTTTACGATTAGTCTATTTAGCTTCCGTTTGTAGTTGTTCCAACACCTTCATACACGAATGTGCCTCTCGACCAACTTCGCCACCCTCCTTGATTAAATTCTTCAAATTCCTAACCATCGGGGTCAAAAAAACATCGGCCATAACTTTTCTTCTAGTATCCAAATCTTCTGTAGAAATAGTATCCAAGTCGCTCAAAGAAAATGCATTATCGTCTTTCTTAGAGTCCTGATGGATTTCGGTACTTTTTTGTTTCGGTATTTCTTGAACAAATAATTTTAACGATGCAAATGGCTGGGGATTTGTTGGCAATAAATATTTATACGATTCGGGATGGATCATTTTTACATCTGAATAGTCCAACTTGGTTTCGCTGTTGCTTATAGGAAATAACGCAGCTGACAAAAATGCTTTTAAAATTGACAAATGATGAATACGGGCTTTCTTGCTTGAACCTCCAATTGAAGAACTAGTTGTGATGGCCAAGGAAACTGCTCTCTTGTCGTTTGTCAAAGTCCACGATAATAACGTAAAGTAAGATTTCAATGTTTTGATGAAATACGAGCGTACCAACGACTCTGCGGCGTGGTCGATTAATACCGACAAAAATTTTGTAGAGCTATTTCTTATATCTGGTTTAATATGGCTCATCGCCAGGTGTATAAAAAGAATTATTGATCTGATATGTAAATCCAACAAACCTACCTGTTGCTTAGCACAGGCTGACAATAGTGACATCAATGCATTCCGAACATTCTGTGAATGGTCAATTACCAATGGAATAATATTCGTCAAAATTTCTTTGTAAAGCGATGGATTGGATGGTAAATGCTGTTCGATATAATTTAGAACTTCCTTTCGTGTGACGTCTGAATGATGCTTCGTTAACGAAACGTGGTGCGACAAGTCGATGTCATGTTTTCTTTCTTTACTGACTGCTTTCTTATTAATCGTTTGGTTAGGTATGGAAATAGATTTGGCGATGAAGGAGGTATCTGTGTGGTTATCTGGTTTCGCCGCAGTTTTACCCACTTTCAACTTCGCCTTCACAAAATCCTTTTGTTTCTCGGCCTTCTTTCTCTTAGATCCCATATTTGCTAATGTATATTTGTACTATATTGTTTATCTAATACTCAAGTAATAGTAAGATTGAAAAATTTAAATTTGATGCCTAAGCCGCACACCTAAAATTAAGTAAACACAAATATCAAGATCGGTATAAGCAATATTCGTTTGACAGACTTGAGTAGCATGCTAAGATGGCGTCGCATGACTTTGATGGAAGCTTCTTACAGTCATTGTCGATAGATGATACTAATTACGTGACATCTCAAACTAGATATGAAACCTGTGATGATGATGACGATTACATGGAAATAGACAATACACTTGATTTGGGTCCACCACCAACCGTATTTCATACGCCATCACCAGAACACCTTAAAGTTGACCGGTTGACACCTACAACTAGAATGCAGGAATTTATTGCGTCACCATTCCAATCAACACCGATAAATAAGGATGAAGGGACAAGCTTAGGTGGTCTTAAAGACCTTTTTATAAGGAAAGAGCAAAATGATAAGAGCAGCACATACAATGATAAAGAAATGACTAAAATATATAACTCTGATACAGATGATGGTAATAGCGAGGTTGAGAACAAAGAAGGTGAGATGGAGGAGGGCGCAGAATATGGCGGAAGGAGGAAAGATAGCACAGTATCTTCTTTTTCACATTCCATTTTATCTCCAACAACATTGGGAGCAAAATTGGCTATCATGCCTAGACAGAAATTGATTCTCCCATCTAATATGGATCACGATGGGTCTATTGATTACGAGGTCGAGACAAATCCCAATAATGAAAGCTACAGTACGAATTACGATACGTTCGGCAACTACAGGAGTACGCCAGAATTGAAACACAGAACAGGGCAAAGGAACATGAGCTCGTTTAATTCGAGCGACGCCAATGCGTTCTTTGCTAATAAGTCAAACAGAAACAACGATACTGAAGAATATACATACAACCCAACCAATGGGGGTTATGACTCCAACGAGTCGAGCAATATCATCAACAATTCGATGAACCAGTCGTATATGTATAAAACGCAGATGAATAAGTATCCCGCTATTAACAGCAACCTATTCAGTCCTACGAACAGTTCGTGGACTACACCTATGCAGGTCCACCATCATCATTATTACAGTACCCCAATAAACCAATCCACAACTCAGCTACATAATCCCAGTCAAACCGAAATACAGCATCAAGATATGGATCAAGTACAAAGACACGATTCGACGCGGATGCAAATGCTCGACCCAAGCCAATCCTACAACCTCCAACGCATGCAAAATAGGGACATCAGTCTCCCTTTGCCGTGGGAAGCAAACTCCAGTCCCCTTGAGAAGACATCGTACATGTTATCTTCGTATTTGCAGCTAATTATAAACTTTATTGCTACATGCTATGCAGCCTACTTGGTCTACTCCATCATTCAAACTGTCCACCAAGACATTAAACACAAACTTTCCCAACAGATCTCAAACGTACTTGTGGAAATCGAGTCATGCAGACGCTCGTACAATGAAAACAATTGTTCCCCTGAACTGATAGTACCCATACTAGAGAAACCGTGTGCATATTGGTTAAAATGTATGAACCAGGACCCTTATAACGGAGGCGGAAATAAATCGCTGATTAGCGCCGAAACTGTGGGGATGATTATCAATTCATTGATTGAGCCTCTAAGCTTTAAATTCTTTCTTGTAATGTTTGGTTTTGTATTATTAGTCTTTGCTTGCAATTTCACGTTTGGCTTCATAAGAGCGAAAAGCTATTATGGATGGACCAGGCCTAAAAAAGATTCAACCGAGGTTAAACTGTTTAATGCCGAGGTCAATTAATTTCAGTAATTGGTCAATCTCGCGTCCGCTATTGCTCGGTTATGATGGGTTATAACAAATTCTTCACTTGGATTCATTCTATCTATCAAATTCTTGATGTCGCTGAAGAGACTGAATTGCTTTGTTTGTATAAGTAGATGTAAATTATTTATATTGAATAATATAAGTTCTGAACCGATGAATTTGATTGTGTTCTGTTCAAAAACATCAACAAAATAAAGTCCGAATCGTACATATCCAAGAATTGCTAATTCCGCCCATCGACAGAAAACTTTTATTGTTCCTTAGTTGATTACTATAAATATTTGGATGGATGTAAGCATAGACGGAGTTAATTCAAGGTGGTTAACTCAAGGTGGTTATTTCAATTTTTCTCCGATCCTTATAGATAAAAGTCGGCAGACATCCACTACTTGTTTCCATTATAGCATTAATAGTCTAGTATATTTTTAGACCTATAAGATTGCACAATGGGTATCTTCGGTACTTCAAAGAATGAAGAACAACGGTTAAGAGACGCGTCGAAAGTTGAGGAAACTATTCAAGACCAAGCATCGTCAGCCAATCTTTCTACATATGCTACAGCTGAAGAAGACATAGATGAATCTGACGGTGAAGAATATGCATACCAGAACGAGCAAGCTACGTATGGAGGGGGGGATGAAAATGATGATACAGAGTACGAATCCGAGTCGTATGATGAAAAAAATACGAAAAAGGAAAAGCCATCTGGTGTAGCATACCCATATCCAGGACAAAATGGACATAGCGAAGTGAAAAATACAAAGAAAGAAACTGATCTTGCAAACTGGGAAAACGAATCGAAGAATTCTGATTCATTAGAGAAAATGCAAGAACTGGAATGCCAGGCGTCAGATGAGCCAATTCCTATTGAAAAATTAGTATGGGATTCGCCAGACGATAAAGGAAACCCTACCAACTGGCCGAAATGGAAGAAATGGTACATTACATTCACAGTAGCCATGGTCTGTTTGTGTGTTTCATTAGGGAGCTCATTGTACGTTGCTGGTGTACCCGATTTGATGCTCCAATTTGGCGCATCACAAGAACTTTGTATTTCTGGTTTGACCTTCTATTTAATTGGTCTAGCTCTCGGTCCTGCTATTGCCGCTCCATTATCTGAGGTTTTTGGTCGTCGTTGGATCTATTTTTTCTCTTTACCGATTTCAATGTTATTTGCCATGGGTATCGGTTTATCTAAGAACATCCATTCTATCTTAATTTTACGATTTTTCTGTGGTTTTTTTGCGTCTCCTGCAATGGCGGTTGCAGGCGGCACAATTAGTGATATTTGGAGTTTCCAAGATATGGGCTTTGCTATGGCTATGTTTTGTTTAGCTCCTTTCTTGGGTCCAGTTTTAGGTCCTATCATCGGCGGTTTTGCAGCTGAAAAGAAGGGGTGGAAGTGGACTATGTGGATTTATTTAATGGCATCGGGTCTTATTCTTCCATTTGTGTTACTCTTACCAGAAACCTATAAGCCAATCATTTTGGCAAAAAGAGCCAAAAAGCGTGGTATCAATTTGCAGAAACCCCCAATTGATAAAGCATACATTAATAATATGGTCATTAGCACATTATTACGTCCAATACAAATGTTGATCGTCGAACCTATCGTTCTTATTTTTACGATTTATATTTCGTTCGTCTTTGCTGTGTTATTCGGATTTTTCGAAGCTTATCCAATTATTTTCCAAGGAACATACCACATGAGTTTAGGAATATCTAGTTTGCCTTTCCTTGGTGTAGGTATTGGTTTGATGTGTGGTGTTATCTTCTTCGTCATATTAGACAAGAACATTTACAACCCAAAAAATCCTGATGGGACTAGAGGTAAGAGAGACGAAAATGGTAACATCATTTTTGGTGTTCCAGAATCTAAATTATTAGCAGGTAAGGTTGGTGCTGTTAGTTTACCAATTGCATTATTCTGGTTGGCTTGGACAGGTAAAACAAAGTCGATTCATTGGATGGCGCCAATTGCTGCTGGTGTCCCATTCGGGTTTGGGTTGATCTTGGTATTTTTTGCAGTCATCTACTATTTCTCGATGTCGTATCCACCAGCATCTCTTGCATCTGCATTAGCTGCAAACAACTTAATGCGTTATTTGCTAGCATCTGTATTCCCACTATTCACTGTCCAGATGTACGATAAATTGCATATTGATTGGGCCACTTCCTTATTTGCCTTCATTGCATTGGCCATGGTTCCTGTTCCATTTGTTTTCCAAAAATACGGTGCAAAATTGAGAGCAAAGTCCAAGTTTGGTTATGCTGCTCTCTTTAAACGTATGGCACAAGCAAAGGCTGTTGCTGCTCAACAGGCTCAAAATGAAGCTTCTCAAGCGGACGCTCCTGAAACTGCCGCTCAAGAGACCGACATCTCCAACAAAGCTTAATCGCACCTTAAAACTACAACGATGCATAACTTTCATATAGCGTTTATTCTCAATGCTTAATAATAAACATAATATATTTCTAATTTTAATAGTAACATTTCTTAATACATTTTTTATTTCAGAATCCGAACTTCTTTTTGAACTAGAATATAGTGGTTTGTATTATGATTTTAGTGTCCCATTTGCAAGCACGTATTATTCTAACTAACATAAGAAAATTGTATGACAGGTAATACATTGGTTAATGCCCAATTAGTTAATTTGCAACTTTCTCATTAGCGTTGATAAGCGAAAAATTTCATTAATAATCATAATTTATGCCTTCAAAACGTCTTTTTTTACCTCTGTTAATAGTACAATATGACTTTGGATGCATTCCTGCAGGTTATTATTATTTGTAGGACCCAACCGTGGGAAACACTTGTTACATTATATTAGTGGGACAACGGTTGTAAGTAAACCAAGTTATATATGTATATTACTTCACAAACAGGAACTATGGAGGTACGGAATCTATATAGAGACTCGGGATTAAAAAAGCAGAGATTATGGGGTCGATATTTGATTCGTAAGCCTTGAACTAATATATATAAGGCATCAATTACCTGTTAAGACAAGATACCAAAAAGTGGGCCATATGCATACCCGGAAAATAATATAGAATTTCTATGATTCGAATTACTGCTTCTAAAAAGGAATGCAATAATCATCCTGGAACGGAGGAGCCAAATTATGCGACTGGGGTTCAAGCGTCCAGTGATCTTGGCCATGAATCAGTTAATATAGAATCTTTGAATTCGTCTAGTGATGAGGCTACAAGTTCAGATTATGTAGAATATAAATACTTCTTTAGGAAGGAGAATGATTTGGCTGAAGTTCGAAACGGACCAATATCAGTACCAATACATGCAGGTGATTTGTACGATGCGAATATGGAAAGAGATGATGAACCAGATCCTGCTTCCAGCAAGCAGAGAAGTAGGGAAAGTGGATGCAATTCCTTATTTTCTAACAGCTCACCGCTCGATTCTAATAGTATATTTACAAGTAGCTTAGATATTGATAAACTAAATTGGGATTCGTTGGATGATAAGGATGATCCACAAAATTGGCCAAAATGGAAGAAATGATATGTTACATACACTGTGGCACTCGTTTGTCTATGCGATACCCTTGGTGGTTCATTGTATATTGCCGGTGTACCAGAGTTAGAAGACGCCTTCAGTGCATCACATATACTTTGCATTTCTGGTTTAACGTTTTATTTGATTGGGGTAGCATTCGGTCCTGCCGTCGCTCGGCGCTGATCTGAAATCATCTGTCGTCGATGGATTTATATTATTTCGTTACACATTTCCAGGCTATTTACTATGGGGACCGATTTATGTCAAAATTTGTATTGTGTATTGATTCTAAGATTTTTCTGTGGATTTATTGCGTCGCCAGCTTTGGTAGTAGCTAGGAGGTCGGGTCGTGACCTTTGGAATCTGTCGGATATTGCGTCAGCCACATGTCCACCTTCTGTCTAGGTCCATTTCTAGGACTTATTCTAGGTCCAATTATCGGTGGTTTTGCAGCCGAGCATAAAGGATGACAATGGACAATGTGGGTTTCTTTAATTACCTGAGGTGCAATTCTCCCGTTCGTGATATTTCTACCCGAAACTTATAGACCCTTGTTTTGGTGGAAAAAGCTGAGAAGAGGTATGAAATTGAATGAACGGCCTATCGACAAACAATACTTTACAGAAATGATGAAAACAACATTGCTGTGTCCCGTCGAGATGTTGATTGTGGAGCCCATAGTGAGCGTTTTTTCGATCTACGTTTCCTTTAAATTTGCTGTGTTGTTCGGCTTCTTCGAAGCCTACTCGGTCATTTACAGGTCAGCACCACTTCGTCTCCATGGACAAATTTGTATATAACCCAAAGAACCCCGACGGAACACCAGGGGAAAGAGTTAACGATGGTAAATTGATATTGGCGCCGCCAGAAACAAAGCTCTCATCAGCCAAAATTGGCGCAGTTTGCTTGTCAATTTCGCTTTTCTGGCTCGGTTGGACAGGAAGAACCAGCGATTGCACCTACAGCTGCAGGTGTTCCGTTTGGATTTGGTTTGATTACCATTTTCGTTTCGGTCATATTTTATTTCTCAATGGCATTCCCTCCTCGTTCTGCTGCCGCCGCAATTGCCGCAAATAACTTGCTCCGTTATCTAATGGCGTCCGTTTTCCCGTTATTTGTGATTCAAGTGTACCACAAGCTCAACATCGACTGGGCCACGTCCATATTTGTATTTGTGGCCCTAGTTATGGTTCCCGTCCCTTTCTATTTGAAAAATATGGTGCTATGTTGAAGGACAAGTCCAAATACGGGTATGCTGCACATTCCGCCGAATTGGCCGCAAATAATAAACCAACGCTTGAAGCTAAACCAGAAAATGATACAAGCATGGGCTTTCTAGAATATATTGTATATAACGCATAGCACCCATTCTCTTCTCTTTTGTTAAGTGTCCCGTCTTAGAATTTTTTTCTCGATATACTATCTCACCTCTTTATGATTAGACTTGCATGCGCACGTTATATAATATAAGTTGATGTTTCGTTACCTCATTTGACCTGTATTCAATGCCAACGTCTTGACTCCTATTGAATTGCCATTCATATCATTGGTAGTATGACCTTTTGTCTAAGGCTCATTTGCATCGGTGAGGCGAACTCTATACGGTAAGTGAAAGCGTTCTCCATCTTATCGCGAAAAACCATCAGCAGTATAAATAGCACGGCATTTCAGAAAATTAATAATTTTTATTCCTTTTAAATTTGTTTTTGTTGTGTATTAGTTAGTATATTAGGATACTAAATATTTCATATCATATTATTTGAAACATGTCACCAACTTCATTAGAGAAAGGCGTTACAACTTCTGCCAAGAATTACGAAATGGGCAACGAAGGATCCCACAACTTGGCCAAAGGAATGGAACATCCCCACAAATTGCCAAAGTTTGAAAATCCACATGATAAGAGAAAATGGATGTTGGAGCACTTAGCGGGTGCATTTAGGGTGTTTGGACGCAAAGGATACTCAGCGGGATCAGCGGGACACATCTCAATTAAAGATCCGGTTACACCAGGGACATTCTGGATCAATCCTTTGAATAGGCATTTTTCGTTGATAAAGGCGAGTGATTTGGTACACATCGACTCGGAGTGCAATGTTTTGGAAGACGGAAACCAGGCTGCAGTTAATGCGGCTGGTTTTTCGATCCACGCGGCCATCCATAAGGCACGTCCAGACATTGTTTCAGCGTGCCACGCACACCTGATTTACGGTAAGACATACCTGGCGTTTGGAAAGGAATTGGAAATGATTAACCAAGATGTTTGTATCTTTCACCAGAGACACTCGGTTTTCTCTAACTTCGGTGGAGTAGCCGTTGATGCAAGAGAAGGAGAAGAAATCGCAGAATCTCTCGGGTCAGCTGGTCTTGGTGTCATTTTGCAGAACCACGGGTTGCTTACTGTTGGTAAAACTGTTGATGAGGCTGCATTCGTCTTTGTATTATTGGAAGAATCGTGTCATGCGCAGTTATTAGCCGATGCTGCCAGTGCTGGAGGTTACAAGAAAAAAATAATTAATGACGAAGTTGCCACTTACACACGCCATATGACTGGAGACCCAGAGTCGCTATATGCTGAATTTCAACCGGATTATGAATTAGAACTTGAGCTCACTAATTCTACCTTCCTCAAGTAAATCTCTGCAATAGTAAAAACCACAAATCTTTTATTCAGTTATTTTTGGTGCTACTATAAGATTGCCTTCATGATTTTCTGCGAGATAATAATTTAATTAGCGATACCTTCTTTCTGGTATTGATTGCTGTTGCTCTATAATATTTTTTTAGTTCTATTCAGAATAAACGGGTTTTGTTTGATTAATTCACGACGGCTTATGAATTCGCAGAATCCTCATATACAATTAGTATAACATGCAATTATCCTGTAATTATATAGATATATATACATATCAATGCAGTAATAAAAAATCTCATTTTAATTCTTTATGCAATTTTCGTATACCTTTGGCCCATAATTTTACGTCCTTGTCATAAAGACCCCTTTCAACCCCACCTAAGAAACTATGTGGTTCGTTTAATAAATCCCACGGTGACTTCCTCAAATTATCATCTTTAAGTAAACAGGAGTCAATAAACTCGCATAACGATTTATCGAAAGGTTGATATGTTGTTGGGTTGGTCTTATTCGTTAAAGATGGAGACGACTCATTGACAATTCTTTGCAACAAATCTAAAATACCTTCTGGTCCTTGAGGTCCCTCTTCCTCGCCATCATCGACCCATATCGGGGTTCCTCTTGCCAATTCTATCAACATTAAACCCATTGACCAAACATCAGATTTAACACCATAGGTTGAACCCTGTATTCTTTCTGGAGACATATAGGTTGATGTTCCTACAAACGTATCCGCCATTGCTAGAGAATTCGTTAGCTCCCTCAGGACACCAAAATCACATAATTTAAATTCACCTTTATGATTCATTAGAACGTTGCTTGGTTTAATATCTCGGTGGATAATTTTATGTGTAGTATATAAATACGTTAAACCTGATAGTATAGCAAATGATAATTTCTTTAATACAAATAAAGGAAATTGGTTGTTCAGGCAAAGTGGTAAAATTTTATCTAATGACCCGCAATTGCAATATTCCATGCATATAACTATAGTGTTATTATTGTTAATGAAAGCTCCATAAAACTCAATTATAAATGGCGACTGACATTCATGTAATATTCTCAATTCCCTTATTATCTGAGTCTGTATTACACTTTTCAGATCAATATGAATTATTTTTTTGGCCATTGTTTTCTGAGAAGGAATATGGAGAATCTTTGAAACAGTACCTGAGTTCCCAGAACCTAAATTCTTCAAAGCTAATAAGTCCTTATTATTTAATTTAATCGAAGAGGTCGTCGCAATAGGGGATTGTTGGTCAGTTAAATTAAGAGAATTCAAATTGGCATCATTTGGGGACGACGCCGAGGATTTAGTGGGTGATATCGACGATATGACCGTCTGACGTTTTCTGCTGGCGACACCAGGGTTCTTCTGATTCATATTGGACAATTCGAGATTCGAGAAATGGTTTATGATAACATCAGTCGACGAGTGTGTATCAGGATCAATATTTCTATTACTTTGATTGATATTTAATTTACCAGGTACGTTCCTGTTTAAGTTCATCAATGGAGCTGGTCTAACTCCGTCGGTCTTGGAACTCGGAGGATATCGTAAGCCTAACTCAGTTGATATATTTTCTGGTTGAGATGTGGATAATATGGATGTTGTTGATGGAGATTCCAAAGACAATTTTTTGAAATTTTTACGTTTTAATGTCTTCGATTGTAAGATCTGATCATCTTTGGGTATAATTGTCGTAATTTCTGGTCGTTCTTCTTTTGAATTTGGAATTGGAATTGGGGGTAACTTTTTATCTTTATTTGAGCCTAGGGAACTCAGCGAATCATTATCCAATCGCATCATCTTGACGATATGTTTTTAAATTTTCTTATAACAGTATATATGCAATAAATGATTCGACTAACAGCTTCCTGTCAACGTTATAAAATGATAATATAAGCACTACTTAACTCTATTAATGTCCTATTTGATGAATAAAATTACACCCAACCCGCACTACATACTATCCACGAGGGTAATTTATATACACAACAATAAATAAACTTAACAGAATATAGATACAATAAGAAGAAGTATACTGAATACAAATAAATAAATAAACCTAGTAGTACAGTCGTAATCATCATAAGATAATTTTGCGAAAAACATGAAAAACATTTTTAATTTCCGTTACCAGGGGGGATGTTAGGCTGGTGTGCAACTGCCGCGGCCATAGCATTTTGAAACTCAACAGCCGCCCTATTAGCAGCTTCTTGCTGATGGTGCTGTTGCGAATATTGCTGCTGTTGTTGTTGAAGCTGTTGGTGTGAAAATTGTTGTTGCTGTTGTTGCTGTTGTTGCTGTTGTTGCTGTTGTTGCAGTTGTTGCAGTTGTTGCAGTTGTTGCAGTTGTTGCAGTTGTTGCAGTTGTTGCAGTTGTTGCTGTTGTTGCTGTTGTTGCAGTTGTTGCAGTTGTTGCTGTTGTTGCAGATGCTGTTGGTTTTGTACATGAGCTTGTGCCTGTGCCTGTGCCATAGCCTGGTTGAAAGCCTGTTGCTGTGCCATAGCTTGGTTGTACTGCTGTTGAGCTTGTACTTGGGTCTGATTCTGCGCTTGGTTTTGCGACTGTGTCTGAACGTATTGCTGGGGATTGTATTGATGGGACATTTGATGTTGTGCTGGATGCGCAAAATTGCCGGCATTCGACAACATGGCCATGGCGGTATGATCGTTAGGCATCATCGCAACGTTATTATTGATGAGTGGTATCTCAGTGGAGGTTTCACCGTTGGTGGATCTTTTCTTTCTGGTACGACAGTTGATGCACACTTTATGTTTACCAATATCGGCAGCGTCCAAAGACTTGGCGCATCTGTTACAATGACCACGTCTCTCTAAGTTAGTTCTTCTAATTTTGTCGTTTTCTCGACATCGCTGACAAACTTTGAAATTTCCAGACTTGACTCTATCCTTTAGTTCGGCCGATTTATCATCACCGGTGATGATTGAAGCATCCAACGGGCCAGAACAATGGACACACTTCCCTTGCGCTGCGCGATTCGCTTTTCTGGTTCTCAAGTTCTCCCTACAGGAGGGACACAATACAAATTTCTGTTGGTCTGCCGGGATATCCAGTCCACATCTTCGACAGGCGCCGGATTTGTCCTTTGTCTTCTTTTGCCAACGACGAGAACGCTTACGTTGTAAATCTCGGCAATGCTGGCATAATTTATAGATTTTGGGCTCTGTCAACGGCTTAGGGCCTTGAAGATTTTCATTCGATTGGGGTATTATTATTGGTTGGTCAAACTCTTTTTTGCATCTAGTACATGACGATCTGAGCATCTGCTCCACTTCAGTTTCTAATTCGGCGTGGGGCTTGACGGGTGACTCGTCGATGTTTTGGTTATTCATTATCTGTTGTTGTACATGCAATGGCGGGATCGGTGCCATCAACTTGTCTTCTTCTACACTCCGTTCCTGTATCGGTAACTGCGAGATTTGCTGATGCATGAAGTTGCTCTGCAAACTACCCTGCATTTGACTGTTAGCTAGCTGGTGACCAACGAGCTGGGTGTTCGACAACTGGCCGCGCTGCATCTGATCGGTCTGTATCCGGTCATTTGGCATTGTATTGCTAGACATCGGTCCGCCCTGTATGCCGTTTATCTGGTAATGTGCCGGGTAGCTGGTGTCATGGTTTAGCATAGCCTGTGCCGTTGCAATAGCTGGGTTGGATGGATTGGACAACTCGAACTGTTCGTTCTTCACCTCTCCACCACCCACGCCACCTCCTCCGTTCCCATGCTCGGTCCTATGGTTACCATTATCATCACCATTCCGTACTCCGTGGCCGCCATGCTGCACGCTAGCCGTGCTAGCTGCACCGTTGTCTCCAAGATCCGTATTGGTCCCAACAATCCCGCCACTATTGTTGTCCACATTATTATTTATCATTCTACCTTGTTGTAAGTTACTATGCAACTGGGGGTCCAATGGTGAATCAACACTCAAAAACTGTTGCTCCATCCTATTCGATATCTTTCATATACGTATATAGGCTCCAGTATTTTGCAATAGTATCTTCGGGTTATGAACTTGAATTAACGGTTATGGTCGTTTATCTTGTTTCATATAAACTACCTATAAATGACTATAAACTTCCATAAAAGTGGTTTTTCGGATTTGTTTTCATACAATTCATAATTGGTAACTGGCGCACGACATTATAGCAACATTGCCACTCTAACAATACGGGCATTTTACATCATAAAGTAGGGTTTTATGGTGTAGAATGAATGTAATAGGACATAGGCACCGCGTTGTATGATATACGTGAAGTGTTAACGTATAAATTGATTAGAAAAATGAATTTTTTTGCATGCTTTAGCGAAGGAGCGACTTGCAATGGGACATTAATGGAAGGGTCATAATGCCATAAGTTGCGCCAGTCTGGTCTATGAGGTTGTATACATGTGTAGAAGGCAACAGAGACACCCGTGGGGAATTTATGGGCCCGTACACAACAATCTGGGCCCCAATTGACTACCGAGTCAGTCTTTTTTGCGGTTCCAGATCATAAGACCCATCTCGCCGGCCCTGTAGGCACCTAGCCCGATCAACAAGATACCGACAGACTTGACGGAGTTCTGCCACCAGAGGGGATTCTTGTGGAGGTTGATTTTCCCCTTCAGGTCCTTGAAGAGCGAGTTCAGGTTGAGGTAAAAGCCACCCGCGAACGACATGAGAGACTGGATGGCTGTGCACGGCAAGCACGATTCATTGGAGATATCCCGGGATGGAGGAGGATTGAAGACAGATAGTATGTTGGACATTATCGATGTTTGTTGTGCGGTATGGACGGAGAATAATGGCGTAGAATCGAGCGAAGCGTAGTAATGGCTTATGGCGAGTTTGCGATTTGAGCGAATTCTGTCGCACTAATATGAAAAATACATGAATTCGGTGGTTTAAACCATATTTATTAGGCAGACATGAATAGAGTGAATAACAGGTTGTTAAGGGCTAGGATTCCTAGGTCTTTGTGTCGGTACAGTCAGTACAATTATCAATATCAACAATATCAGCAGTACCAGCCTCCGAAGGCATCGTGGACGAAGCGCATATTGTATACGGGGATTGGGATCACATTGCTTGGATCGTACGTATATTACTTCTGGTGGCCCAAGCATACGTTTCCGTCATCAGTTGCTAAGGTTTTGCGTAAGGCATTGTGGGCCGAGTCTGACAAGGGGGAAAACGACGATCAATTGGCATTGAAGTACTACCTCGAAGCGATCGAGCATTGTCATGAAATCGAATTGGATACCTTAAGTGACGAATACACGGGGATTCAGTTAAAAATCGGTGAGATGTTTGAACGTTTGGACATGTTGGAGGATGCGGCGTTCGTATACAATGAGATTGCTACGCTCTACTTGAAGATGTTGACAGCAGCGCCAAACTCGCAGGATGGCAAGCGAATCAAGTCAAGGGACCACCGCGCCCATTTGATCCAAAAAGACTTACGCTTGGCGATCAAGTTGGTGGAACTAAACAAAGCGAATGCCCAATTGTCCAAGGCCATTTTAATGACCCATTTATTGATCGCCCAGGATGAGGTACATAAGAAATTAGGACCCAACGGGAACATCACGCAATTGACACCGGGCTCGTCTGGATCAGATTATAAGGCGACCATAGATAGCACCTCGATTGAAATAAGCAACGACGGAATTACCACAACCATCAATAAGAACCCTGGGGCATGGGAACCATTTGTTGATGAGTTTTTCAATGCCATGGATTTATTGACCGCGATTTGTATTTCTACAGGGGACCTAGCTATGGCTTCAAAAGTCAAAATATCAATGACTGAATGGATGCTCCTTGCGGATGTAGAACCTCACAAGGTGTTATTGTCCCAATGCAACTTGGCATCGTTACTTTACTTACAAGCAGAGGAATACGAATCGAAGGAAGTCGCGTACAAAAGGAAGTTCTTTGAAGAAGCCGGCTTTAAGTTTGATGAATATAAAAACTCTTCCCAAGAAGATTTGGAAAACAATGAAGTGTTGGAGAAGTTGAAGCAAGCAATTGAAGAGAAACAGCAAAATGAATATCAACTGGTAGTTCAAAATAAGGAAAAGTGCATAAAATTATCAATAAAATCGTACGAGTCTGTATTGGAATTTGCCAAAAATCTTCCACAGGAAATAATATCCAACAACAACACGATCAATGAGACTGTGGCATTGGCTACTTATGGCTTGGGGGTGGTCAGCCTACACTTGTCGAAATACGAAAAGGCTGAAAGGTTGTTACGTGAAGCGAGAGTTAGATCAAGGACCTGTGGCTACGATGATTTAATCCTCGAGATCGAAAGGGAATTGACTAAATTATTCAAAGAAAAGAAACTGTTGGGTAAAGGCAAAAGGGCCAACAAGGGCGATATCGAGATGGATATTCATATGAAGAAATAGTATACATGTCCAATATATATTATATAACCATTATATCATGTTATACAATAAATGCAATTAATAAGTTTAAGAGAAAAGCTGCGAAATTAAGCATTCCAATGGTCAAAATATTTAACAATACAAAACTGAACTATGGTTAAATTCCAAAAGCTTTAGACCATTCATTACTTGAAATTGACGTAAAACTCAAATTGTGGCTTTTTAATAGTGATAGAGATTTTATTATTTGAATGTTAAAAGCGATAATAATTGCAATTATTTTATTAATTGCGATTTAATTAAAATTAAATTTATTTCGGAATATATAAAGTTTCCAACCCGATTTTTGTCTTGTCATCTTACACCTTGACAGATTGGTCGTTATTTGAAGATGGAACTTTATACTCCACGCTAATCTACGAATACTGTAAGTTTCTTCTAAATTGAACGGAAGTCAAAAGATGACTACATTCGGTCAAGACGTCATAGTTATTATGCACGCTAATTCACACACGAATTATGGTATCATTTCAGTATCTATTTTCTTATTGACTATTAATATTATAAAGCCTAGCATATTGTCTATCATCAGATTTCTGTGGATTATATATTACGTACGTACTATTGGAAATTTGTAACTTTAATAGTGATGCGGTGGCTCAATGGTAGAGCTTTCGACTCCAGATCGAAGGGTTGCAGGTTCAATTCCTGTCCGTGTCAATTCCTTTCTTTTTTCACTTTTTTAAGTGGCCTGTTCCACATGTGTCTTAAGAAATAAATCAGACATATACCTTGTTCTAGTGGTACTCTCTAGTACCCTGTAATCCACAAATGTACATCGCTGCTTTTATTGAAAGACATGTATTATTGTTAACGTCTGGAAGCAAAATTATCAATCGCACGACATAGTAGATAAATTTTGTTGACACGAAACGAATGGGATCGGGTAGAAAAAACAGTGCTGAAGTAAATTAACTTGAAGTAATTCAACTTCAATTCATAAAAAATAAGTTAATACTTGTATTTCAAAGGTCATTGGAGTAGAACAATTGAATTGAATTTAAAAAGCTTTTTGTTGAACTAATTTCAGGATCGTTTTTTTTACAATAAAAGTATACTTTTCAGGTTAAGTTCAATAGAATAGAATAACAACAAGATGGTTGTTTTAGCTGCATCGATATGCACTCGTGGTGGGAAAGCACTTTTGTCCAGACAATTCAGAGATATAACCAAGGATAGAATTACTGCATTGTTGGCTAACTTTCCAAGCTTGATTTCGAATTCGGGATCACAACACACTACAGTGGAGGATGAACACGTTAGATATGTTTATCAACCATTGGAAGAATTCTACATAGTCTTGATTACAAATAAGCACTCGAATATCTTACAGGATATTGACACTTTACATTTGTTTGCTTCCACTGTTAGTAATATGCTAAGAATCGTTGACGAGAGAGAGATTTTTGAGAATGCGTTCCAAATTTTAAGTGCTTTCGATGAGATCATTAACTTAGGATTCAAGGAAAATCTAACCTTATCCCAAGTTCAAACATTCCTAGAAATGGATTCGCACGAGGAAAAGATTCAAGAAATTATTGAAAGGAACAAGGAGTTGGAGGCCACAGAAGAAAGAAAGAGACGCGGTAAAGAAATTCAAAGAAAAGAATTAGCTCGTCGTAACTTGGAACAAACTTCTGCCCCTATAATAAATTCCTCCTTTGGATATGATTCTTACCAGAACCAATTCAATTCATCTAACCAACCGACTTACCAACCGACTCCAAGTATCGAACAACCAGTTTCAAACACTGCTTTAAGTTCGAAGCCTGTGTCATCAAGAGGTGGGTTACAATTAGGTAAGAAAGCTGGCAAGACGGCTGATCAAAACCAACCATTACTCGCACAAAACCAACCAACTTTCAGCCATGCTACAACACAAGCACAACCCCAAGTTCCAAACGAACCAGCTTCGTTTTCAGCGTCGCAAACATCTTCTCCAGCACCGCAAGCATCAAAAGTTCCAAATAATGGCATATTAATTACCGTTAATGAAAAAGTTACAGCCGAATTAACCCGCGAAGGTTCTGTTGTTCTGTCCGAAGTTAAGGGTGACTTGCAATTAAGAATCAATAACGCTGAATTGGCAAGTTCTAGAATTTTATTGAAAACTGGTGATAAATCAAGTGGTGTTCAATATAAAACCCACCCTAACGTTGATCGTAATTTATTCACGCAACAAAATGTTATTGGGTTAAAGGATAAGACAAAACCATTCCCTTCAAACGATCAATCGTTAGGTGTATTAAGATGGAGAGCTGTTGGTAAAAATGACGATGCAAGCTTATTACCAATTGTTATTACTGCCTGGGTTTCGTCAAATGACGGAATTGCAGATGTCACTTTAGAATACGAATTAACTTCTGATTACGTTGAATCTCACCAAAGTCAAGGGTCTCTAGAGAATATTAAGATCTTCGTGCCATATCCTTCATCTGATGTTAACTTGAAGGACGAATCGGGCAACATCGGTTACGATATAACTGAATACGGTGTTGTGTTTTCTATTGAATCAATTTCATTAGATGATCCTCAAGGATCATTCGAATTCTCCATTCCTTCACCGGATGAAGATTCATTATTCCCAATGGAACTCCGATTCGATATTAATAAAACTGATGCCAATGAAACTGATACATGTTTAGGTAAAGTTCAAGTTCTTGATATTGTTTCTAATAATGAGGATGAAGAGTCATTACCGTTTGATTTACATTCTAACTTGTCGTCTGAAGGATACGAAGTTAGTTAGATGCTCTTGGACACAAAATATAAGGCTAGTATTCCTTATTACTACGATATAGTCAAATGTTTAATCGAATAGATTTTATTAAGTTCCAATTTTTTTCTTGACAGCTTTTCTAATTTCTGATCTTTCTAGTATTTATAGTTTATTCTTTGAAAAGTTTAGAAATGAAAAAAATAAGAAATCTATCATATTCTATGTAAATTAACGCATGCACATTATATAGTGGTCTAAAGTACAATAGAGACTCCATTGAGTGCAATAGAAAAATGAATACCTAATTTATATTTATTATTAAGGGTTTCAAGTTCATGAAGTATTTCTCGTCTTGGATCACACGGGCCATTTGGATCTTCCTTGACATGGTTTATCACAACGTTGAATCCATCTAACGGAGTGAATTCATTTCTGTTAGAAGATGGAATCAATGCTAGAATTTCATCGTTCAAAACTCTTAATTCATTAATCAAATGTGTCGGCATGATGTGCCCATATAATTCATTTGTGGTTATTATTTGACATGTCGAACACTCCAATATGATTCCTTTTAAATGTTTATCTGGTTGTAATATCATAGGTGCAATTTTGCACCAAATCCTTCTATTTTTATTCAAATTTGAAATTACGTCAGACTCAAAATCTCCAAATATTAAGATACTAGAGTTTAATATTTCATGAGTTATTAAAAATGCAGACGATATGTAGTTATCGTAATTTTCCAAGTCGTCTTCAACTTTATCGCCATGAGAATTTGAATACTCGGATACCTGGAGAATATTATCATCATTTTTGTTTAATTTGCCATGGGAAAGATCAAAAATAGTTACAGAATAGTTATCATTGATCGAGAAAGTCTGCCAGTATTCGTTCGGTATTAACTTTAGGATATTGTATTTAGACATATCTGGCCAAATTAATCCATTGAAAATATGTTTTTGCAAGGCATCAATTGTACCCCGAGAACCATACACATTTTTTGGTGCCATATTACTGAAGCCTGCAGAGTTAATTACCAATGCAGCTACATGGTCCATATGTGCATGCGATATCAAATAATTATTCATCAAGTCAAATATATCTTGTGCTTGCTTATATGGCGCTACAGTGGTAGACAACCCTTCAAACGGCTTTGTAACTTTAGTCTTAAAGTATTGCTCCAAAGGAAGAATATCATTGTACATTTTCTGTTGTCTGTTTTGGGGTGAAATGTTGTTTAAACCATTATATATCAATTCACTTAGCAGCCCTATACCAGAACCAGCATCCACACATACCAATTCCTGGGTTAAGTCTTTCGATAAAATATCATTATAAGATATGTTACTTGTTTTCAACAATATTGAACACGTAATACCTTCGACAGGACCACCTGATGTTCCCAAGAATGTTATTTCAAAACTCATATCTAATAATTGCTTGTCGCAGCAAATATTGCTTCCTCAGCTTGTTATGATACCCCCGAGTATCTATAGAGAATCTATAAAATATAGACTTCGCTCTCCAGTTCTTCAGTGTTTTAAATAACAGAATACCTATAACTTAAGGCACAGTAAATTGACTTGTAGAAACGTTCAAACATGAAAATTAATTCTGTATTTATTTTAGCGAGATATGTGGGGACCAAAACTACACGTAATTTTGTAACTGAAATATGCAAATACGGTAAACATGATAATATGGACACAACTGACGACTATTAAATCGAAGCCTCGTGACCAGAGGAAGATATACAAGTCCAAGCAATTGACAATTCCAAATGAAATATAGTTACACTAGTTACACTATCAATATAACTTTATATCTGAAACTCAAAGGATAGAAAAAGAGACAGCTACACAATGTAAGTCTTGCATCAATCCTATTTTGTTCGATTGTATATATTTGATTTATTGACTTTAGCATGTCTGCTGCAGTACGTAGTATTTACTACTTATATTTATAACTATTGTAATACATTATAATTGACGTTTGCCAAATCCAAGAGGGTTTAAAGTTGAGCACTACCATAACCTCTAATATCTTGTGCAAATTTCCAGCTTTGGTTTTCACATTTCAAATCCTTTTCAAACTTCAATTCTTCTCCCGTCCTTATTGTAACCAATGAAAACTTATCTAAAGATCTAGCATCTCTATAGAACAAAACTCTCATACAGTTCAATATGGCTTCTCTGGCTTGTTCTTCGGTGACATTTTCGTAGTCAGGATCATTTGGAACCAACTGTCTTAACAATGGGACTGCCAAATGCGATCCAAACCCTGTGGATAAAGCAGATGACCCATAAGTAACCCCCAATAAATCAACGTATCTTAAGAATGGCGTGCCGTCGTCATTGAACCCTCCAACGATAAGTGCGTTCCATAATGGGTTCATCTTCGATCTTCTGTTGTATAAGACTTTCGACAAGTACTCGTGGACATGTGGTGCTCTTAAGTTGTGTCCTCCGTCGTTATCATAAACTTCTTCTGTGGTTTCTAATTCCTCTAACAATCTTTCAAGTTGTTGCATATCAGAAATATCTCCAGATACACCAACGATAGTTTCCTTCCCAACTCTAATCAATCTCTCCATATTAGTGAATCTGAGCAATGAGCCGTACGATCCTAAGTTATCTGCGGCCATAATTATTCCATCTTTGAATTTTAGTGCCACCACTGATGTACCAGTGATTATAGGTTGCTGGGTATTCATTTTTGGAAAGTTCGTTAAATTAGAATTATCACAATCATTGTTGATGGTGGCATTGGCTATTTGATGGTTATATTGTCCGTAGACGTCGTTACGAGGTCTTCCCCAACTGAAAGGATCGTGATTCATATTATTTCTGCTTTATTAACCTTTAACTAACTGAAATCACTGAAGCCACTGTAAAAGAACAACTCTATATAATTGTACTACTTCAATGGATAATGATAATGATCAATCCGTTATGTTGCTAGTGCACTCTGTTCACTGTACTTAGAAAGTGGCAAACAAATCGTGTTCAGGCTTATTGTCGATTACATAAACATCTATTGAAAAAAATCCTTACACCGAGGTAGGTCTTCATTACTGTTTAGAGTACGAACGAAATGACAAGGGACTTTCTCTGAAAGTGTTCCTAGATAATTACGAATGGATTAAATATAATGATATTGTAATATATATGCATACGAGAAATATAAAAATTTAGATCAATTTAACATCAATTCAGCATAAGCAAACTTGCCGACCATAATACACCATGTAAATCAAAAGCACCAGTTACGCATGTTTACGCTGCAGCCACCTTCATAGGCCAATGATCCGAATGTCGAGTTCAACTTAAGTAGCAGCGTAAAGCCTTAAAAAACGACTGCAGCTCCACCAGTGCAAACATTGTCAATTTCTTCTTCTGAAAGCGCTTTATATCTGAATCTTGGAGACAATTCTGATCTCGCGAACGCATCACCTTCTTTTGGCTCTATTGGGTTGGTGTTGATGTACGAGGATTGGGATGAGGATGTGGGACTAACACTTCCTGGTAATTCACCGTTTGGGGCACATGGATGTGGTTTAACAGCATGTGAGATGTTTTCTAGAAGTAATAGTTAGTATATATCCTTATGGTGCAATTAATTCACGATGGGTTTTCGGTGTTCACCATTGTTGCCATTTCTTCATTTCTTCACTTCTTCATTACTGAACTTTGGCCGAACTCGAGCAATTTTTACTTACTTGGAGCAGAGTGTGGACCACCAACAAATTTAATAAGGGGAACACGTTGTAATAATCTTGCAGCAGGTCTCATTATTGTTTTGATATTTATGTTTCGTTGTTGTATTTAAAAGAACGAAAGTTATCATGGGTATATTGATTTGGTTATAAACCGATTCATTCCGGTTTACTCCAGGCAAATTATTGACCCGTGGAAAAATGACAGCACTATCACCGAACCGCACCCAAAGAGTATGGCCTAGTAGGTTTTAATTACCACAAACAAGGCTAAATTTAAGTATAATGAAGTTTTATTTCAGAATTGTGAAGTAAATATTGCTGGATGGCTCTATAAGTAAGACCAGAGAATATTAAATAGAAAATTCATAAAAAGAAGGCTCTTGCAGCAAACTCAAATAGCTGCAAATTGTGTACCCACTGGGGAATTTGACATTTAAAGGGAACAACTAGAAAAAAAATTAAGGTTAACGTGGGAGAAATGAAGATGGTTTTTCTTGACCTTCCAATGGGAGTTATCAGAAGAATATTTTATTTTGTTTGTACAAGTCCAAGTTCCAGTGACTGCGAAGAGACATCGAAAAGAAGCACCACCGATCTACTTAGTATGCTTTTTACATGCAAAGAATTGTACGAAAACTATATATACATGGCACATACCATGCGCCCGTTAATTCTTAAGGATGACAGCATCACATTTTTTAATTTTGTTAATTTCAAAAAGGGAAGCACGCATGAATCGAAATGCATGAACCATATTGGTTCCAAGATACTGATCAGAGATAATGTTAGGGCATTGAATGTGATGACGTCGTCTGGTATATTTTACAGGAAATACAAGCCAGAAGAAGGAGAGCCAATATACGAAATGGCTGAAGCATTTAAATTAACAAGGTTCGACCTGCTTTTACTTTCGTATTTACCCAGGTTTAGGATACTACATACGTTAAACATTCGAGGACGACATATCAAGTTCATGCTTTATTTCTGTTTCCTACCTGAGAACCTAAAATCTGTTACGTTGTTCATTGACTATAAGGAACGTAATTTTAACAACTATGACGAACTAAACTTGGTTCTCAGCACAATTGAGAAAAATACAAGCAATATAACGCTCGAAAATTTCCATGTGTATTCTGATAACCCTATAATGCAGACAAGGATACATAGTAATTTTTATCTTGTGAAAGGAAAATCAATCAACTTATATAATGAGTATTTTTCAACGCAGGTTGTATCTACATATGAAAAATACAACTTCAAAAGAAAAAAAGGTCTAATTTTATTCGGCATGATTATCTATAAGCTTCTAGATAAGTTTAGAAATTCATTGAAGTTGATAGAATTGGGGAAACTAGATTTTTCTTTGGTATTCAATTCCAGTACTGTTAATTCTACATTAAATAAGATCACGTATAATTTCCGTTTTCCTATTTTGAGATTGCTAGTAATAGATAACATCTCGTCATTAAAACTCAACACTTGGATTAAAGCATTCCAGGAGGCGAATCAAAAATTCAGAAATGACAAGCCATTATTCATTGCCATGCACGATGAATTAAGCGGATATTTACATACAAAAACTGTTTGTCCTCCTACCGAGCCAGGGACTAGAAGAACCAATGAAAGATGGTTACATTCAAAAGAACCCGCAAGCACAATACAAAGAATTAAGAAGGAATTAGAAATAAGTCTGTAAGTTATATATGGCTTGATTACTTTGCAATAAATAATAATCATCGAGACTTATTGGTGATCTTCGTATCCACTCACTATTAATTATAATTTACTTTAAAAATGGTACATTTTCTACAATTCACGCATGAAATATTCAAGGAGCAATGTGTGTGTTTTAGTCCCCTTGTGAGGTAAAGTTCCTGTTTCTTAATGACTTCATACTACAAAAGATGCAAAATTTTGATGATGCGTTTTGTGCAGAACCAATTTTTGAGGTTTTTTCAGGACACCAAATGATTATCTTTTGATAAATTGTAAAGTATAGTGTTCAATTCGTACGAACAAGAATTAAAACAACATGACTGACGCTAAATTACAGAGGACTATACTTCGATTTAAATCTAAGATAGAAAGCGGTGCTTATTATGAAGCACATCAAACGTTGAGAACAATTACCAATAGATACATTAAGTCGAATCAATACAATGATGCAATTGATTTATTATATCAAGGATCGTCCATTTTATCGTCAAACAAAGAATACGCATCAGCTAGTGATTTAATAACATATTTGATCTCCGTGTATAAGGAGAGCCATATCAAATGTACCAATGAAGGAAGTAATAAGGACTACAAGTTGAAATTAATTGAATTAATTAGCTTGTTGCCAGATACAGACCCAAGTTTACCAGACTTAGCAAAACAGAGCGTTGGATGGTCTCAGACCAACGAATTGAAGTTAGGTGACTGTGATTTGCATCATGTGTTTGGTGTTAAGTTTTTGAATAGCGTGAAGGATGAATCGAACAACCTTACTGAAGACGAAAGACAAAAATTATTTGCTTACGCTGAATCTCATTTGATTTTAGGTACTTATGAATCCTTGCCATTTTATGTTGATTTTCTTTACGAATGGTTTGAGGCGTCCAATAACAGTGTTGATCCTGGTATTTTCATGTACAGAGCTGTCATTAATTATTCCTATTTGAAGAATGTTAAGTTCGTGCAAGAGTCTATTACTAAGTTTATGTTCAAACTTATAATCGATCACAAGGACTACGAAGTTATCGAAGAGAACGAAACAAAGATTTACTACTATGAGGATGATAACTATCAATTGATCAACTGTTTACAATTACTCGCGATTACACTCACTAAAGAGAACGCTGGAGCTAAATTCATGAAATTGTATGAACAATATAAGAGCGTATTGAAAAAATATGAGTCTTTAGGACCAATTGAGTACCTAGGTAGGTTGTACTTTGGCTTGAACTTAGGTAATCCTCAGGGCGGTCAAAATATGCTTGCAAACTTGATGGGCGGATTGTTCAAATAAATATCTTAACACATACAATTATATAGACATATATATAATACATCATTACTACTCGTCAAAATCAGAGAATACCTGTACGTCCTTAATTACACAAGACTGATCTAAGGCTTCAACCAATTCAGGTCTTTTAGCTTTTAACAACTCATGCTTGGCCTCCGAATAGGTGCACCATTTTCTTTGTCTTTTCTTCAGCTCAGGCCATTTTGCATTCAATTTTTCAATCATCATCTCATAGAAATGAAACTCTGACTTAGGTATAGTTCCATTGGGATCAAAATCCTTTCCCTTCTCTAAAACTGGGGCCTTCTTCCCTCTGGAATCAAGTGCAACAGGTAATTTATTCAATATTTTTCCTTCACATCCAGCTTCCTCCCAAGTTTCTCTAATTGCACTAATGGCATAATCATCACCCTCGTCTATTTCAACGCCTCCTTTGGGAAATACCCATCTATTCGTATGAGCAGTGGACAGAATCATTATGACTTTATCTTTGGTAGAATTCATGCAAATACATCCTGCTACCATTCTTGCCCCATTTTGTGGATTATACCTCTGATTTTCCCTTCCGGTTCTAGCCTCATCAGACTTAAAAGGTAAATTCGGGTTTATAGAAGCCGTCTCGTCATTCATGATACCATGTACTCTTTAGTTTGTTGTAGATTGAAATCAAACGTGGCCATATAATAGGGTCTTAAAATCACGTGCATTCGACCAGATATGATCGTCTTCATAAAGTAGAGGTTTACAATAGTTGTGATTATGATGTAAGAGGTATACAATAATGAAGATATCTTGTTACTTGATGGCGTATTTGGCTGCCCATGTAGCGGCACATGGAGATCACAAGGATGTGAATAAAAGGCCAGATGGTTTAAGCTGGCAAAATTGGCATATGATTGAAGAACATCAGATGGATCATTACGATACAGATTCATTTTTCAAGATTCATGATTTGCAGAATAAGGGAACCTGGTCGAGAGACGATATTTTAAGCTTGTATGGTTTGTTAAGAGAATCTGTGGTCGGGGACGGGTCAGGAATGGGAGAACACTCACATCAACAAGAATCGATAACCAAGGAAGCCAAGGACCATGTGGTCAATTCCATCCTCGAATTGATTGATAGTAATGGAGACAAGGATATTTCTTTAGAGGAATGGAGACAGTTTTCTAAGAAAGGCGAATTGCCTGATTTTGGCTATGGCCAAGGTCATCATTTGGATTTTGAGACAGAATACGAAGAACACCATTGGAACAAGTACCACGCGAACCAAGATCCTGACGTTTTAATTAAACATAAAGAAGATATAGAGCACGAGTTATTACATCACGAACATGAGATCGATGAGTCACACAATGCTGCACCCGATATTAGGAAAGTCACTAATAATTACTTGTCCGACATCAGAATTCAAAATGTCCCCTCAAAATACAGAAGCTGATAGTCTACATAGATAATACCAACTCTGTTCCGTTCTATATATAACCTTTGAATCTATAGGTCCTCACGAGAACACGTAAACGACAGTTTTATTTCTATTTTAGTTCGAAATATAAATAAATATAGTATACACATATGCCCAATAATATATGATTATTTATCTAACGAACCAAATGCACAATCCCGTAAGCTTTGCAAATCTTGCGAGCATTTCTTCTGATCACTGTCATTCATTTTCAAGCATGCCTCGTAAGCTTGCAACTTTCCAGAACAGATACCCTGGATCTTTTGAAAAGCGGGAACATCTTTCTTAATACATCCAGCTAAATTATACTGCTGTAACCCACATTGATTTGGATCTGGTGAAGGTTTCGACATACATTGGTGGAATGCTAGGAATTGTTGTGGACAATGACGGGCAATGTCTTCAAGTAATATCTGATCAAGAAGACCACTTTGACCAGTAGACATAATGGAATATGTTATATGTATAAGTGAAAGCTATGCTGATAGAATATATTTCTTTAAGCAAAGTATAAAGAGTAACTCAAAAAGGAATATCCAAAAGAGTTGCAGCAGAAGAGTTCACAATTTTAAAGAATTGACACGCATAAATATGACAGAATTATTAACTTCATTAACTTTCAATTAAGTAGAAGTGGGTATTCAACAATCAGAGATGTCGTATTTTTCGAGGCTCCCACATAGTTTAAGGACTACAGTGATAACATTAACATGGTTCCCAGTAATATATACATTCACAAACCATGTATACCAGCCATGCCAAATAAAAGGAATGTCGATGTCACCTACATTTAACCCAGGAACCGAAACCACGAATAAAGATATAGCATTAGTTCAAAAATTCAATTTAAAAAAACCGAATTCATTACACAGAGGTGATGTCATCATGTTTAGATCTCCACAGGATCCCGAGAAGTTGTTAACAAAGAGAGTGGCTGGATTGCAAGGTGACATGATTGCGACCAAGACTCCTCCATATCCAAGACCGCAAGCAAAAGTACCCAGAAATCATTTATGGGTTGAAGGAGATAATGTATTTCACTCTATAGATTCCAATAATTTTGGTCCAATTAGCCAGGCATTGATCATAGGGAAGGTCGTGGGAATTATATGGCCTATTTCTAGAATTGGAACTGATATTACAGATGGTGGTAGAGACGCAAGAAAGACAAACGAAAGCTTACAGGTAAAACTGTTGGATAATATTAAATAGGCCCAAAACATTTTGGAACATTTTGCATAAATAAAATTCCATTCTATATATAATACCATAATGCGATAGATACTTTCAACGAGAATCAAGAAACTTCTTTACTTTGTAAGCTCTTCTAATAATCCAGGGATCAATCTAAAAGGATCTAGCTCATCATTAATGCTATTCTAATTATTTTTTTGGTTCCGCATCTGTGCTCTATGTAACCCTGTTAACGGCCTCGTGTACTCTATTTCTAGTAAGGTTTCTTTATCTGAGCACGTGTATTTTTTGGAACCCATAAATCTAATACAGGTCTAAGGGTATGTTCAGCATATTGATAGTAGAGTAATCCACGATTGTATTCTCTTTTCAATTTTCGTTTAAAATCACCTGGCATATAAGCCGTAGCTCCTTCAAATAAAGTAGGAATCAACGGATCTAAATCTTCAAGAGTGTAGAAACGATTATCTTTACCATTAAAAATATGCTGACTATTGCAAAGCTCAGTTCTCTTGGAAAATAAATTATCGTAAAGTTCATCTTTCAGAATAGTATGAGAGCTATCCTTCATGGCAAAGTCTATGTCCAAAACTTGGTTAAATTCAGAAGATCTCCCATCTTCTATTAAAATTTCATTCGAAGTATTTGTGTAGGCTAGTGCAGTAATGTCAACGTTGAATACAGTTTAAGTATCAATGAAACTAGCATCTATTGTATTTCCACCTTTTCCTCTCTTCCGACTGAAGTATGCGGAACTAACATCTAGCAAATATAAACCAATACCTAGATTTAGATTATATTCATGATCAATTAAATCATGAACCAAGGTCTGGTTATGATCTTTCGCTAATTTTAATAACGATTTCATTGTTATCTGTACATCAAGATCCAGGTTCCACGGTCAGCTCGTGCCATTCCAATACCACTCCAACATAGTACCATGGGCAAACCACGTTTCGATACCCAATGTGTTCGAAAATCGTAACGACGCTCGCGCAAATCGATGCAATATCGCTTGTCTTTCAAATTTAGAATAATCCAATAGCTTGAAAAACCTCCAATCATAATGAGTACCGTTATTGTCAAATATTACAACGTCATGAAAGTATTTCCCTTCCATTGCTTCGAGTATATTGGTATGGAATAATATTTTTGTATAAACATTATATTGGTGGTCAGGTTTATTAAAGGAAGTCTCTAAGTATTGTTGGAGGTGATTTCTATATTCATCTAAATGGAAGGTAAATTCACTCTTTGATAACCTTCTGACTTGGCCCTCACGATCATATCCAACTAATCGAAATATGTCAGAGGTTGAATTATCATTTAGTATATACTATATATTCCAAACTGAAGAAGACAACATTTCCCTTAGCTGTTTTGTCTCGTCGTGTATATTTAACGTTTATATGGTGAACTTTCGAGATTCTGTGAGTGTTTTTATAAAATTAAACAAACCCTCTTTAATATGAAAATCCTGCTTATCCGAAGAAAATGTAGCGATTATAACACCACTATTTATCGGTCCTAACTCAAGCAAACAAACTCTCTGTGGAATTGATGTCGAATGCAATAGATACGAAGATCCTGTAGTTTTCCTAGCCTCTTCAGATGTGGCAGAGTCGGTGGTTTGGATAATTCTGAATTGACCACTATCGTTGGATAGATCTTTCAAATTCTGACAATTCTTTATAAAATCGCTTCTGTTCAATTTATGAAGTTTCTGAAATGTCGTACAGTCAAACCTGCCAAGATGAGATATATTCAAAGCATGTAATCTTGATTGTAGATCAAGAAGACTGTTCCAGCTAAAAGAAATCAGCAAGTCATTAAGCGCTGAATCATTATCTTTTTGAATTCTCAGTGAGAGATAAGACAACCAAAACGTAGGTAGTAACCGTGGGTCATGTTCATGGCTAAAATAGTAGTTCAATTCATTTCCTCCATTATGCGGCTCGACTGGGAACTCATCCATTCGATGCACTTTAGTATCACCAGGTAAGTAAGTCTTGGTCAATATCTCAAGAACTAATTCTGCACTCGAGTTCATTCTATAAGCATCTAAAATAAGGACATATTCTGGCCGACGCCAAAGCTGCTCCAGGAAAAAAAAACTCAAAGTACACAAGACTAATACCATGGCAAATGAACATCAAAAATATAGTATTCCTTAATTTGTTTCCCCGTGTATATGCAACAATTAATACTAACCATTTATCAACAATGCTATCAGTTTTTGGTAAGTAAAGTGGTGCTACCAGCAGTAAGAATTTCGGAACCCACATTCTTATATATTATTACCAAATTAAATCAGAAGAACATCAGCAACACTAACGAAGTCATGTCTAATTCTCACAGACAAGAGACACATAGAGATGAATTGTACTAAGTAGTCTTAAAAATTATCCATTTGATATTGGATATCAAATTTCACGTGGCTTCTCGCTTGTCTATACAGCTCTAAGTAATAAATTGATGGCTACAGATAATGGAACTATCCAATAAACTTACAAATTTATTCATTTATGTCAATATAGTAGTTATCATGTGTCTCCGACTAATGTACATGTGGATTAGAGTATGGGTATAAGAACAATTGTATTTCGTGTGGAATCATGGCATGTTTGATTAGAAATCGACCGTTGAGAAATGTCGAAGGGAAACATCATCCTATATGCTTATATCTTTCAATAACTCAATCGCCCACAAATGAAATTTGACAAAAATTTGATTATCATCAGTCAATTCTACTAAGGACTTTGGTTTAATCATTGATCTTCGTAAATATCTTTCATTATCAAACATCGCACCGCTGGTGTTACTTGCTTCTTTTTTTATAATTGACTTCTTGAGGACAATGTCTACTTGTGCCTGTATTAATGATATTATTTCGCTCAAATAGGCTGCTATTATGTCCCAATTTTGAAGAAGATTAATTTCCGAATCAGCTATAACCATAAGCGAGTATTTTCTTTCCGAACCACGGGAGCTCACATCCTTGATTTTAAATATTTTACTTATGCAGTAACCATTTACTACATCCCCGTAAAATATAGGTTTAGAGAGATCGGTGGTTGTCTCCACGGATAAAGATTTCATGATTAATTTGGTTAGTGAAGCATATCGCTGCTGTGACGATGGATAATGTGTAGAAATATATACCCTTGGATTATTCGATACATTGTTGTCCATTGAAGTAACCAAATTTACTGCGTCATCAGGAAGGATAAGTTTGCATGAAGCACATGAATGCAGCTTTGAAGTTGTTCGTAGTAAATGTTCAGATTTATCTTGCAAAGATGTCACTTGGGTACAAACTATTGTGGATGGTCCATGTAGCTCACAGAAGTGAGCTAGACAAACTATAAAGTTTACCATGCTATTTATATATGCCGGTTGTTGCCTTCTGATTGTTAAAAAAGATCATTAATAACAAATATATTTTATCGGTAGTTTTGCGAAATGTGAAAATAGTTTATCTATCGAGCATCAGATATACAATCTAACGAATGATAATGATATTAAAATGGAATGCAATAATGATTACAAACTAAGAAACTTAAAGTCCATATCCTTAAGGAATTTGTATTTTCCACCGAAGGTCAACCAAGAAACGAATGGAAAGATTACGGAAATAACGATAATTTCACCTAGAAAGGAAGAAGTGATAGGCAGACGAAAGAGTTTATTTCCATCGATACCACAATTTGACGAACTCACAAGTAACGAATTACTACAGATGAACACGTTTAAATTAGTAGATTCGTTCTTCACATTGCATGTACGTTATAGAAATGAAGAATTATTAGTCTATGTCAGTGAAAAGATCCTATCTAATATGAATCCCAATTTTAGCCAGATACAATTACCAACGTTACCTAATTGTAATTCACTGGTGTTCGCATTAAAGATATGGTGCAAAAAAATTCAAGATTGTCAATGGGTGTTGTTTTATAAATACGACATCGATTTGAAAAACTTATGGTATATTGGAGATTCGTTAGTTGACACAGAAAACTTCTTCCATGCTAATTCGGTGATATTTAACCTAAACAATCGCTTTTACACCACATCTGACTCTCTAACGGTTAATAGAGATACGATGGTATATAAACCAAATGGTGTCGATTCAAAGCATATTTTACCATCATACTCATTTGATTCAATTCGATCATTAAACAGTATACTCAGATCATTGAAAGAGCTAATGGAATCAAAGAATAGAATATCCATGAAAGTTAATGAATCAATAGACTCATTAAATGATGTATCTAATTCTGGCAATCTAATGACCCAACAAGAAAGGTTGTCAATTGAAAATGGTAAGTTGGACAAATATATAGAAAGACAGGAAAGCATCAACGATACAATAATGTCTCATGTAATGTCAAAAAGAGTTCAAATCAGTCGTATGAAACAGACGATCAATGAAATGTTGCCATCCAAGATTGAAATGATCACAAATCATATAGAAGTTATTGAGTCACAAATCGAACCAATCTATGAATCATTACGAAAGCTGATTTACCCATCAATTGCTCAAAACTTACAAGAAACAATTTACATTTTAAAGGAGCTTATATGTATTGAAAACGTTAACAATAGCATTAAATTTACAATAATGGGACTCGAGTTTCCTCTGAGCATCAAAGAATTACTAGATATATGCTACTATAACAAATATGATTTGCATAACTACAATATAGGTACCGTAACCTATGCAAGTGAAAAGGAATCACATCAAATGAAAACCAATCAAATTAATGCCGGATTAAATTATATAATCCAGCTACTTAATAGCATATCAATAATAACTAATATTAATTTAAAATATAAAATGGTTTCTAATGGGAATCTTTGTTATGTACTGAATCCCATATCGAATGACTCGAATCAGAAAATCACAAAGTATCCATTATATTATGATCAAGAACAGACGTCGAAATCACCTCTTGATCAACAGGACCCAAGTGGTAGAAAATTCAACTTGCAAAATAAAAGCTTTGAAATAGGCTTAGATTTATTGAACAAAAATTTAGTAAGTCTCATTAACGAGGTTACTAATACTTATAATACATACTACCCGACGATTAAAAATTCACAAATTTCCAATAACATTCCAATAGACTGTCTAGATAACTTCCTATGGAATTTACAATACCTCGTGTTGTTTATCACAGCACCCACTAGTACTACTTCCGCATAGTCTGCATCTCTATTGATAGCGCTTTAGCTAATAGTTCATGGTTACTTAAAATATCGTGTATCTAAATTACATAGAATAATATATGCCTAATACCAATCGGTGAAGACTTGCGTAAGCGAAATTAAAATTCTATACTATTAGTTTTGACTGCGAAAATCTCTACTTGATCAACAGTTGATTAGAACGCCTCGTTTCAACTTTAATGATATAATAATTGAGTACCTTTTATGAAAAACGTCTATTGACATGCTTTCAAGAAGTTAACACGTGAACGAAGTTGAATTCAATTACAATTATATTGATTCAGGTACACCATCATTTCTCTTGAGGTGCTACTAATGACTCACAGAGATTATTATAGTAAGTCTATTTGGTGGCAGACAAAACATGAATTAAATATAACTAGGTAACAATAAAGATATGAATTTTGTAGATAAATAAATTGACCAATACTTAAACTCAAGACGGATATTTGTTAAAGTAATAAGCAGCCTGCAACATCACCCATAGCACCAAGTCTGTAGCCAATATTATTTGGGCTAGACCCAGCATTGGAGCTACGGGACATACTACTGCTGCTAGATTTGGAACTTTTGGAACTCGATCTAGTGGAGTTCTTCTTGGAGGAAGAGGAACTCTTTGCCATTTTAACGACGGCATCGACTTCAAAATTGTTTGATTGAGCTGAAACGATAGCAGCAACTAAAAATAAGGATAAAACACTGTAAACTTTCATAATTTATATATATATGTAGAATTGATAATGATATTCAAAATATAAGAAATTATTCGAAAGAAATTGAACCTTTTATATCCTACGGGATAAGGTAGTCTTTAGGGACGCTATGATTAGACCACAAGTAACTGTCATATCAACATTGATATACGTTTATGATATTGAAATAGGAGGTTATACCTTGTCATTTAATTATTGAATTACATGTAAGCCTTGAATGTTTGGCTAAGCTTGAATTTTTGCTCTACCAAGCGTTACTTTACATATTCGTTGATATTACTGGTTGTATATTCTGTATGATGAATAATAATTCCTCAAATAAGTAGGAATTCATAAACATCATGTGCGAAATTTAAACAATAGTCCGATGTCAAAAGCCAGGCTTAAATTCAAAAATATTTTGTAGTTCATATTTGCAAAATCGTAATATTCGGCTGAGTCTAACATAATTCAAGCAAATATCATTCAGAAAGAAGTCGCCGCTCATAGAGTAATTTCAAGGCGTTTACAAGGTGCAATTCAACCTCAATTTATAAGCATTTTGTATTCATTAATATACACTATTTCCAAAATTCAAAATATTTTTAGGCCGGTTTTAGTATCATCCCATAAACCCTCCACCAGCGAGACATAAGTTTCTCCTGCTGAAATGAACCTTGTAAATGGGTGTTTTTTTAGCAAAGTATGCGGTCATATGATCACTCGTAGCTATAATTTCCTTTCTATTTGTCTTATCGTTCTTAGAGTTTTGGGAATTAGCACTGGCATTTCTGGATGAACCGTTTGCATTATTTGAGTCACTATCAAAACTGAATGCCTCAGGTTCCGGTCCTGCATCATTTGTATTCTTTTTGACGTCCCACACTCTGACTGTATTATCTGCACCACTGCTAACTAACACGCCTCCATCTCTTGAGAATGCCAAAGAATAAATTGAAGATCTACCATGTCCTCTCATTGTTTTCAATCTTCTACCTGATCCTGCATCCCATATATTCACCACACCATCTTCACCAGCACTGGCTAACCATCTTCCGTCAGACGAGACTGACATACAATTAACTGGGCCAGTGTGTCCCATAAATATACGTACAGAATTACCCGTTTGAACGTCCCACATACGGCACGTCTTATCCGATGAGCCGGTAAACACATAGTTCGAATTAGGATGGAATTCAATACAGTCGACATCGTTAATGTGTCCTGCAAATATTCTCAATGGGTATATATGATCAGTAGCCCATAGTCTAGCGGTTTGATCATGAGAAGCAGTAGCAAAATAATGACCAAAGGGAGAGAATTTAACATCCCAAATAGGCTGATTATGTCCTTTGTAGGATACCAAAGCCGAATACGAATCCAACGACCATAATCTAACTGTTTTATCCTCCGATCCAGAAATCAAGTACTTATTATCGGGAGAAAATGACACACCATACACTGGTCCACTGTGTCCTATTAATTTACGACTATTATCATTATTATATTTGTCCTTTCTAAAAACGGACTTTAAAGGTTTTCCATCGAGACTCCATAACTTTATAAAGCTGTCCTGAAATCCAGCAGCCATTAAGTTAGAATCATCATTAAAATCCAAACAAGTCATGTCATTATTCGTATTGTGAAACGTGTACATACAGACTGAAGGTGCACTTGCCTGTAACGCGTCTAACTTGATTTTTGATCTAGAATCTTCAACAGCTAATATTTGTCTCTTAATATCAGAAGCATCCTTCAAAGGTAATGGTAAAGATTCCCTCGCTGGTGAGTTGTCTTCCACCGAAGTTATTTCCTGAAATTCTTCTACTAATGTTTTGTCATTAACCGTGTCTGTTTTCTCATCCTTGACCCTTAATTCTGCCTCTATTTCTTTTTGTACTTCGGGGTCCATCGGTAATTTACCCAATTGAACATTTTGTTCATTAAATTTGTCAATCTCATTAGTTTTAGTAATATAATCTGGTATTCCTTCGTCGGGATTAGCCTCACCTTCTTGATCAACCTTGTCAGGTTTGGTCGTTGAAATTATTGGATTCAAATATTGATTAATAATACGAATTATTATTGCCCCTCCAACTGCTTCGTTTTCATGCAAGAAGTACAATAATAAATTAATGGACGTCTTGGACACTATGATTCTATACTTATTATTTCTATAAGCTTGTGCCAATTCATTTTCTTTCAAGTGCTCGGGTAAAGAAATCCCTGCCAATTTGTTGATTTCCAATCCGTGTAACATAATGTGATCGTCTTTAAATTTGTCCAAGAATCTCTTGGCCTGCGATGAAAACTTTTTAGCAATTAATTCCAAAAAGCAATGAATGAAAATTGGATATAACAATCTTGATAATTCTGGCTTATATAAATCTAAAGAAGTCTCAACCCAACTTCTTAACATAGAATACACTCTATAGTAAATTTCTGGATCATTTTCACGCTTTTGTTTCTCTTCATAATCTTTTAGGTCCCTTAATTCCTTTTCTTTCGCAAGTCTAAATTCTCTATCTCTTGAGTCTCTTAATTCACGTTCTATTCTTGCCTGTCTATCTCTTAAATCTCTTAGTTCCCTTTCATGTCTATTAGCTTTGTCTTTCAAATCCTTCTCTCTTCTTGATATTTCAACAGGACTAGCTAAATTGTTCGTTGCTGGACTAACAGATGGCACTGAGGGTGTAGGTGTATTTGAACTTTCCAATCTAAGCATAGATTCGGTTTTATTGTAACCTTTTTTGTTGAGATATTCCAAAACAATTCTATTCAAATCTGCTGGAGAAAACTGTGGTTGTGGGCCTCTAGGAGGTTGCAGTGCTGCCTGAGGAGGTTGAGATCTCGCATTACCTTGTTGGGGTCGTACCTGTTGCTGACCTGGCTTCGATTGTGTTGGAGCTGATTGTTGATTGCTATTGGAATCATTAGATTGCTTATTTTCCATTGTCATTTATATATGCTCCTTATAATACACCCTTTGGAAATGGATTAAACTAGTATTGATATTACTTAGTCTGTATTTTATTGATGTGCTTCAGAATACTTTGTCGGTTGAAAAAAAAAGGCGACATTCACACGACATTATATTTTCTACTTAGTTATGATGATAATTCTAAATAATCAAGTTGTATTAATAATGGGTTTAGCAATATCCCATGGACCCTGTAGTTCGTTTTTGTATTTCTGAAGGAATAGGAAGTAGTTAGGCATTATAAATGCAATTCCAATTTGCGCTAGTATCCACACAACCAAAGCACTATAACCAATTAACACAGCAATTAGATAATACACCACACCAGAAACCGATAAGACTAAACATCTATGGTAATTTCTATTCCCTGTATGTTTTCTTATACTAAAATCAAATAGTGGTAGTAGAATATTAATCTGAATTGCAAATAATATAAAACAAAACACCTGTACTGTAGAATTGAGACGTGAGGCAAGCACGATAGCATTGGACAACGATATATTGGTCGAAATTATAGGCATGTAATGACCGCTTGAGGTATTGACTGCGTAGTCGTGGAAAATTGTGTTTGCAAGGCATAAGATAAGTGATAATGCCCATATAGAATCAGACGCAGTAGATCTTGTTAAAGATTTCAAAACAGGCGATAGCAATAGGATAATAAAAATAATGATTAGAAAAGACTTTAACTTTGGTTTCGGACCCGAGGAAAGTGATGGTGACGATGAAGGGATGGGATGGGATACCGTGATTTTAAGATCAACTAGCGAATTATTGATCTGATCCCAGATTATATAACCTATAATCGAACAACAGCTGCTAATGATCGTGGGCCAAATAGAATTCCAATACCGTAGGTAAATACCCGTGAATGTTAAGATTACTAGCAAAAGGTTGGATAAATGAAATGCAATTAACGTGAAGTCATCAACCAATTTCCAGTAAGAATATTTGGAAACGGTAGTATTTCTCTTTAACTGGGCGAGAAACGATTTGTTTGTATAGTTATCAGGATAAGGTTGTTGTAAGTAGAGTAATTTCTTCCAAGGTACTATTTTTCTTTGAATTGGCGACCTGGAACGTACATTATACAAATTCAGATGGAACGCTTGTAGCGTGTGTGGAGCTGACTGATTACTAGGTACTTTTAATGAATCCATGTCAGCATGTTATTGAATTGGATGTTGGGTTTAAGTTAGGATTGGCTCAAATATACTTCATCTCACAAAATGGATGTAGTTCTAAAGCGCGTTATTCGTGTCTGTAGCAATGCTATTATTATATAGTCTATGTAATCCCTGTAAAATGAATGATTCTGATAGACAGGTCAAATGTAGAGTTTCAAATAGAACAGTGATTTAGGAAATCAGGTGCGCAATAATATTTTCATATTTACCGTGTAATTGTTTTATATTAATCAACGAACATACAAAAGCATTTAAATATCAATAATAAGTTCAGCTAATAGAACTGTGAAACCAAGATGATAAGAAGTAATAAAGATAAACTATCTATTCCTAATCATTCGTACAATAACTCAATATCATCGACATCGAGCGTTGGACCCACTGGACATAACTTTACCCACAAACCAACCAAATCAGGATCAAGTACGACAAGATTGTCTCGTTCAAACAGTAATAATACAGAATTAGATTCTAATGATATACAAAGTATTAAGACGACAGATAGAATACCTCCAGCTAAACCAAGTGTGACATACCTGGACAAGTTATGGACGCAGATAGATGTTCTTGATGATGTCAAGAATATGTCAGACCAAGTTAGACTCAAAAGGTCATTTTTTAATGACAAATTTAATGAAGAATTAAAAGAGTTAAAGCAACTGCAGAATCGTTTGTTTGAGGTGATGTCCAAACAGCATTTCAGCAGCTACTCGGACAAGGATTACCAGAAACAGTTATATAAACTAAACGTGGCCACCCCAAATGCTAGTACACCACAATTACTCAAAAAAATTGCTGACGAAGGAAAAAATCCCGTAAACGAGAAGTTGACGGAGTTTTTTGAAAACGATGCGCAAGACCTGAAGCATCTCCTCTATAAGAAGAAAAACTTCGACGCGATCACGCATTACGTAGAAGACATTAAGGCGAGCTTGGACAATGTTGGCGAATCCATGAAGAAGTTTGATGAAAGCACCAGAGATTTGTGGTAATGCGTTAGCTGGATTAAAATTATGTTAACCACACATTTACATACAGATAATCTCGATGATGGCCATTAGAAATTGGCGGTATACTATAGAGACATACCCAGTCACGGTGTTACATGCATATATAACCATATGCAGCCAATCACATCACGACCGAATAAAGACAAAATCACCCAAGTCCGATAAGCTTATCACGATTTAGCTAATTGACCAACGACTTGAAATGTCACAACGATAACACCGTATAACTAACCTCGGTCATTTGTCATGACATTTGCACAGTCGGGGTCGCCTGTATTTGTATTCCTGGAGTACATTAGTGGACCATGGGGAGTCATTGCGGACAATATTCATCCGTTAATCACGGAAAAACTGCGCATTCGATCGGATAAATACATGAATGTATACGTATATTATCTTTAAATCTATCAGTTGCAGCCATTAAATTTTCACATTTAGAAAGGTATATTTCGATACAAATATAGTCTAGACTACTCCGGTATACGTGAATATATTTTATAAAGACTAGATCATATTTGGATTCTCTAGATCATAAAACGTTGTGCATTACGGTGTTCAATAATCCGGCATTATGAGCCCTATATAATTATCAACATTTTTTTCAACTGATATTTCGTCACCATATCAAAAAGTCACTACTGAAACACAACAAGATCGTAGTTCGTATATAAACAGTAGAATTCGTCAACTTAATAATAAATAATTTGTTAATTTTTAAATTTCGTATTACATTGTTTTTATAAGCGAACACTTGATATTAGAAAATGGTTCACTTAGGTCCAAAATCTCCACAACACAGAAAGGGTAGATTCACTGATGTTCCTGAAGAACTCTTCAGTGTGTTAAAGGAATTAGAAGAATTATTGAGTATTTCTCCAGATACCTTAAAAAAGATAACTGACCATTTTATTATTGAATTAGAAAAGGGTTTGTCTAAGCAAGGGGGTAATATCCCAATGATTCCTGGTTGGGTTTTAGATTTCCCAACTGGTAAGGAAAAGGGTGACTACTTGGCCATCGATTTGGGTGGAACCAACTTGAGAGTTGTCTTGGTTAAGTTGGATGGTAACAGAGACTTCGATACCACCCAATCTAAGTTTTCATTACCAGAAACCATGAGAACTGCTTCGTCCGACGAATTATGGACTTTCATCGCTGAATGCTTGAAAAAGTTCGTTCACGATGTGTTCCCAGAAGGTGTTTCTAAACCATTGCCTTTAGGTTTCACTTTCTCTTATCCTGCAAGTCAAAAGTCTATCAACACAGGTGTTTTACAAAGATGGACCAAGGGTTGGGATATCGATGGCGTTGAAGGTCATGACGTTGTTCCTATGTTACAAGAAGCTATTAGGAAGGTTGATGTTCCAATTGATGTTGTTGCTTTGATTAACGACACCACTGGTACTTTAGTTGCTTCCATGTACACTGATGCGGAAACCAGAATGGGATTGATCTACGGTACTGGGTGTAATGGTGCGTACTACGATGTTGTCGGTGATATTCCTAAGTTGGAAGGAAAGATGCCAAGCGACGTTCCAGAAAGTGCGCCAATGGCAATCAACTGTGAATACGGTGCATTTGACAATGAGCTTGTTGTGTTGCCAAGAACCAAATACGACGTTATCATCGATCAGGAATCACCAAGACCAGGTCAACAGTCCTACGAAAAGATGATTTCTGGTTATTACTTGGGTGAAGTGTTAAGATTAATCTTGCTTGACTTGACGAAAGAAAAGAAATTAATCTTCAAAGATCAAGACTTATCTAAGTTGGAAAAGAAATTTATCTTAGACACCTCTTTCCCATCCAAGATCGAAGAAGATCCATTCGAAAACTTAAGTGATACGGCTGATTTATTCCATATTGTCTTAGGTATCCAAACCACCTCTTCAGAAAGAAAGATCATTCGTCGTCTTGCCGAATTAATCGGTGAAAGATCTGCGAGGTTGTTCGTCTGTGGTATTGCTGCTATCTGTAAAAAAAGAAAATACAAGACCGCACACTGTGCTGCTGACGGTTCAGTTTTTAACAAATACCCTGGCGTCAAGGAAAGAACCGCTAAGGCCTTAAGAGACATTTTTGAATGGGACACTGAAGAAGACCTCATAACTATTGTCCATGCTGAAGATGGTTCTGGTGTTGGTGCAGCAGTTATTGCGGCATTAACTCAAAATAGATTGAATCAAGGATTATCTGTTGGTATTCAAGAGTAATCCTACCTACCAATAATTCTTTAGGTTTAGAATTAGATAGTTAACTGCAAAAAAAAAACATTCGTTATAAGATTATATTCGTATATCACGTGATAGTGGAAGTATTCATCTAAAATATTATTAATGATACCTTTTAGAGATTCGTACATTATCAATTAGACATCATAGACTCGAGTAAATAATGTCTGGGACGACCAAATACGGTGGGTCTAACATTACACAGGGTATAGATTTAGAAGATAATAGTGATGTCGCAACTGAAAGATTTGTGGAAGAAGCATCCGACTTATTAAATGACTTTTTGCTGAACCCACAAAATGAAGAAATTAATGACACATCAGCTTCTCAGATTCAACTGTCATCTGAAGATGTGGGTTATGCAGATGCGGTAAATACAAGTATATTTCTGGGTCAAGAAAAAAAAAAAGCTGTATATAACATAAATTTATGGACAATTTTACGAAAGGGTGCCATTAATTTGGTCTTGCCGTTCATAAATGGTATGATGTTGGGGTTTGGTGAGATATTGGCACATGAAATAGGGTTCCATTATAACTGGGTCGGTGCGAAGGTAGAGCCACCAAGAAGGATTGTTCAAAAAAATAAACGTAACCAGTCTACGTTCTTGTAATGCGCTTGCAGTTCTATATTTATATTGTTCTTTAGTTACATACGATTCAATTCCATGATCATAACATGAACCTGTTTGCTTATTATATGTAATCAATGACTGTATTACTGATAAATTTGTTATAATGGACGGTAATTCTCCGAACATTGAGAATAGGCTTTTGATGCACGGCAAATTTCACGGAAATAAAATTACATCTTTGTAAATCGAAATTGATGGGCTGATTATACCTAAATATATTCAATTCTCATACAGCTGTATATTTTGTTGAATATTAGAAATGTCTGATAAGAAATCTAACGAAAGAATAGAAACTGATGCATTCGGAGAAATCTCTGTTCCGAACAATAAGTATTGGGGAGCGCAAAGTCAAAGATCATTAGGAAATTTTGACATTGGTGATATTAGAATGCCCGAGTCAATTGTCAAATCGTTTGGTATTTTGAAGAAAGCTGCAGCAATTGTTAATGAAGAGATCTGTGGGTTGGATCCTAAATTAGCGAAAGCCATCAAAGACGCTGCAACTGAAGTTGCAGATGGTAAATTGACCGATCATTTTCCATTGGTGGTATATCAGACAGGCTCTGGTACTCAATCCAACATGAATGCAAACGAAGTAATTTCTAACAGAGCTATTGAAATATTAGGAGGGGAAACGGGATCAAAGAATCCAGTTCATCCAAACGATCATTGTAACATGTCTCAATCTTCGAACGATACGTTTCCAACAGTTATGCATATTGCAGCTGTTACTGAAATTTGTAAGAAGTTAATTCCTTCTTTAACTCAACTTCGCGATGCATTCAGTGCTAAGGCAAAGGAATTCGAAAATATCATCAAGATTGGCAGAACTCATTTACAGGATGCCACTCCATTAACCTTGGGCCAAGAATTCTCTGGTTATGTTCAACAGTTGAGTTTCGGTATTTCCCGTATTGAACAAACACTCCCAAGATTATCTTACTTGGCCCAAGGTGGTACCGCTGTTGGTACTGGTTTGAATACTAGAAAAGGTTTTGATGTCAAGGTTGCGAATGAAGTTTCAACTCTTACTGGAATAAAATTCCAAACTGCTCCTAACAAATTCGAAGCATTAGCCGCGCATGATGCATTTGTTGAAGCATCTGGTGCATTAAACACATTGGCTGTTTCCCTTTTCAAAATCGCTAATGATATTAGATACTTAGGTTCCGGTCCTAGATGTGGTTACGGTGAACTATCCTTGCCAGAAAACGAACCAGGTTCTTCAATTATGCCAGGTAAAGTTAACCCAACCCAATGCGAGGCTATGACTATGGTTTGCGCCCAAGTTATGGGTAACCATACTACTATCACTTTTGCTGGTGCGTCTGGTCAATTCGAATTGAATGTCTTTAAACCTGTCATGGCTAGCAATTTATTGTCTTCAATTAGATTAATTGGTGATGCATGTAAGTCATTCAGAATCCATTGTGTAGAGGGAATTGTGGCTAACGAGGAAACGATTTCAAAGGTGTTAAATGAATCCTTAATGTTAGTCACGGCTTTGAACCCTAAGATCGGCTACGATAATGCTTCTAAGGTCGCTAAAAATGCTCACAATAAGGGGCTTACTTTAAAGCAATCTTGTTCAGATTTAAACATGTTGTCTGAAGAGGAGTTCGGCCAATGGGTCAAACCAGAAAATATGCTTGGTCCACAATAATCGGCATGCATTTTCAAGACCATATACACTAATATACACTAATATACACAAGTTATTTGTCCTCCATTTTCTCGTCATCTTTCTCGCTAAATAACACATATGTCCTGTCCTTACCAACGGGAAACCTCTTTTTTCTGTCACAAGTTTTACATGAAGACACTAGTATGTCATTGTGTGGCGTTTTCTTCTTCGATCCATTTTCAATTTCTATAGTCTCACTAATTCCAGGAATCAACAATGTCTGACATCTCTTGCATATGGTTCTTTTCAAAGCAGGTGAAAGTTTTGTTACTGCTTTCTTAGAGACTAAATTAACGTTTCTGGCTAGTGCCCTTGATAGAATGTTATATTTGGGTATGGATGCGAAATTATTGGCCGCCTGATATAAATATGATATTCTTGCATAATTGTCTATATGTGGAACATTCGTAGGACCCTGTTTACCTTGCTTTTTAAGACCCATGAAGCGTACAAACAAGTCTTTTTTATGGATTTCTACTGAAAAATCATATTGAACTTTTACTTCAAGTGCGACATTTTAGTAACCATGTCGTTTTCTAAGCTGAATATGAACAAATCGAGATTTAAGAAATATGGAAAACTAATCTGCTCTCTATAATATCCTATATAATTATAGATAAATATACTTATAATGAGTGGTTACGATAGTGCTTTATCCATTTTTTCGTATGTATTGTGATTGAAATACAATTGGCATCATTTTGCGTAAAATTTAGAATCTTGCCACCCAATTCACAAACTTAATACTAACCAATACCAAATTAGACCTGATGGACATGTTTTCCGTGAGTATACAACGAAATTACAGGACATATTATAATTATAACTTACTAACAAATAAATAGAGGTTGAATATGCTTCAGAAGCTGTTAAAAGAGGTACGTGTGCTGTTGGTGTTAAAGGTAAAGAAACAGTGGTATTAGGGTGTGAGAAAAGAACGACATTAAAGTTACAAGACCCACGTATCACACCATCGAAGATATGCAAAGTTGACAATCACGTCTTGCTAGCATTTGCTGGGTTGAATGCAGACGCAAGAATTTTGGTTGATAAAGCCAGAGTTGAGGCCCAATCACATAGATTAACATTGGAGGATTCCGTGACTGTTGAATATTTAACCAAATACGTGGCAGGCGTTCAACAGAAATATACTCAGTCGGGTGGTGTAAGACCGTTTGGTATTGCCACCATAATCGCTGGTTTCGATAGTAATGATAATGTCCCAAAATTATACCAAACTGAACCATCAGGGGTTTACAATGCATGGAAAGCACATGCGATTGGCAGATCATCGAAAACTGTAAAGGAGTTCTTGGAAAAGCACTATGAAGAAGATATGAGTGATGAGAAAACTATTAAGTTAACTATAAAATCATTGTTAGAAGTAGTCCAAACAGGAGCCAAGAATATTGAAGTTTCGGTTATGAAATCGGGTGATAGAATTGAAAAATTGTCCGTCGACGAGATTAAGAAGTACGTTGATCAAATTGAAGCAGAAATTGAAGCAGAAGCGCAAAAGAAAAAGCCAAAATCTAGGGATGCCTAGAACTAATCGGTCTAATGTATTCTAATGAATGATATAGCACTATTATTAAGAAGATTGTGTAGGTTATAAATTTAAATAAATTTTTGCAATATAGAATAGTTTCTAAAGTACAATAGAAATTTGTTTGTAGAATCGTAGTCCAAGTTTTATATTTTTATGATTTATCAGCTATGTTAAACTTTTTCGATGCTTGTGCCATATCAAGATTTAGTTCATTTGATTGATAAGGTACAGATTAATATACATTGGTTTTTTAGACAGTTTTTGTACTGAATCTACTTTCTGGTCTTCGCCTTTTTCGATTTTGCTGATTTACTGTCAGTTTTTCTTTTCTTATCAGCGGCGTCTTTAGATTTAGGGACAGATTGGAAAAACCCATCCAATCTACCCTGAACTCCACTCTTCAAACCTTTTTTCAATTTCTCTGCTCCACTTCTTATTCTATCCTCACTGAAACCTTTCTCTTTAACCATATACTGAATGAGGCCTTCCACGTCAGGTTCTTTCCATTTTAAATTAACATCACTGGCCTGAAGTGTATCTGGTTTCATGAACAACTGTCTAGCTTCATCATATGGCCAATTTTCAGGAACTTTAAAATTAGTTTTATCAGGGTTAGCTGTTAGGTACTCCACAATCTTATCTAGCGAACCGTGTTCTTTAATTAATTTAAATGCCGTTACAGGACCAACACCACGAATTGTTTCACAATAGTCACAACCCAATAAAATACATAAATCGACAAACGTTTCTTTGTCCATCTCCAACGCTTCCAAAACTTTGTCGTATTGGATCTGATCTATGGGCATTTTTCTTGCTTCAGAGAAGGTTAAATGTCTCAACAAGAAAGGCGGCTGGTAACAAAGTGTATCCATGTCTTCGGATGCAGCAGCAAACACTTTACCACATCTAGCTAATTCTGCACATTGAGCTTCCGCTTCACAAGGTGCATTGACGTATGGTACCCCCATTAATTCTAATAATTTTTTTGCTTCATCATTTTGTTCTCTCGTAACTCTGACCATTCTTTTCTCATATCTGACGATTTCTTCGACTGTACCTTCATCTTTTATATTCTCCCTTTGCTTAATAGCTTCCTCTCTTCTAAGTAATCTCTTTTCTAATTCACCACCTTTCAATACAGGTGGTTTCCCATCAAAAATGTACACTGGCTTGATACTATTTTCAACTAGACGAATTGTACGATAAAACATTCCCAGTAAATGTGATGTGGTTTCTCCTTCATCGTTTGTCAATTGTTGGCCTTCTGCTTGTCTAACTGCAATTAAGAATTGATACAAGCACATAGAAGCATCAATAGCGATTTTTCTTCCAAATAGATTCTTCAATTGGAATTCTTTAAATGCATCAGGCGCATGTTCTTTAATTAATTGATTAAGTCCTAAACCATTTTGTTAATTTCTTAGTCCAAGAGAATTATATAGATTTGTCACATACCTTTAACACCCATTGCTAACGCTGTATCACTAACGTTTCTACTTATCCAAAATTCATTATCTTTTTTAGTACGCGTTAAAATACGCTCCCGCGTTACTTTACACTAATCTAAGATACTATTGATACATTATTCTATATACTATAAATTCAACCAAGTAGTTTTTGGCATCGTAAATTATATGAAACGAGCTACATTGAAGTAACCGTAAATGACCAATTACCAGTAACGGGATCGTAGGATTTGAATTCCATACCCGGCAACGTTTTCAAGTTTTCAATATGACGACGAACGAATTTACTCTTAGGATCAAGTATAGGCAACTTGTCAGCTTTACTGATAGGATAGCATCCCTCAAGAGTAATCTCAGCTGGAAGATTTAATCCTTCTCCTTCTTGTGGTTTGTTATCATCAGGATAAACAATGCAAGATTTAGAACCAAAGACTATGAGATTACCAACTATATCATCCAAGTTTACAAAACTAGACAAATCCACAGGTCTGACGTATTCGATTTGACCGTAATGTTTACGACCAACTATGAAATTATCGACCGAGCGCAATTGAGACAACGATCTCTTCTTTAATTCCGACATGGATGGTGATGTCCAATAGCCATCATCGTCGACTTCACGTGCAGTTGCAATCCCATTAACTGTTGAAGTCGTTTCCAAGATATTCGGAGTTGTTTCGTCATTTTTTTCCGAATTTTCATCTTTATTCAAGACAAATGAAACCTGCTTAGAGGGAGTGTATTGAGTTTGTCCCCCCGTAAGCAATGAATTATTACTACTTGGAGACTTAGACTTGTCTAAAACCAATTCCTTGAAACTTGCTTTAGGTGCAAAAATATCAGATGAGATGATAGCTTTATCAGTACTTGGCGTAAAGATATTTTCCTTGTTTTCAGAGTTAGACATAGGAATATTGGTTGAGTTGACAGGGCTTGGTGATTTCTTTGGTAAAGCACTTGGTTTGAATAATGGTGCAATTCTATGAGCTGTTCCCAAAGTAACTGGTTTTTTAGACTTGTTCGATACATTTACAGGTGTTGCACTTGGAATACCTCCATTGCTTGGTTGTTGAGTACCGGTGATACTTTGGAATAATGGATTATCACCGTATGGATTGTGTGTGTTGATGTTGGTTAAGGGTTGCTGTTGTTGTTGACCTGATTGGGGTGGTTGGACTTGGTTATTATTGGATCCAAAAATACCACCACTGAGTCCAGAGTTAGTATTATTGTTGTTGCTTCCAAATAATCCACCAGATGTAGGTGCAGTGTTTCCGATAGTTGGCTTGTTGCCAAACAATCCACCCCCAGTACTATTATTTGATCCTGACGTATTAGTTCCCGTATTATTATTGCTGCCGAACAAACCTCCAGAAGTATTTGTGCCAGTGTTATTATTGCTACCGCCGAACAATCCACCTGATGTACCTGTTGTATTATTGTTACTTCCAAACAACCCACCACTTGAATTTGTTGCGCTTGCCGGCTTATTGCCAAATAATCCTCCTGTGTTGTTGTTCTGATTATTTCCAAATGAATTAGTTGTGTTATTTGCATTATTTTGCGAACCGAATAATCCTCCTGCAGTTCCTGTAGGTTTGTTCGCTCCGAAAAGACCACCAGTTGTGTTATTATTGTTATTTTGAGCAGAAGTACCGAAAAGTCCGCCAGAAGGAGCAGTGTTATTTTGGTTACCTCCAAACAAACCTCCTGAAGGTGCCGCTGGTTTATTTCCAAACAGTCCTCCCGAATTATTATTGGTATTAGCCTGTCCACCAAACAATCCTGAAGAAGGATTTGCATTGTTGTTTTGTCCAAACAATCCTCCTCCTCCTCCTCCTCCTGTATTATTATTCGTGGCGCTTTGTCCTCCAAATAATCCACCAGATGCTGGCTTGTTAGCACCAAAAGCACTACCAGCTGTATTATTTTGTGTATTACCCAATAACCCACCACCAGCTCCTCCGAAGCCAGATGTAGCATTATTATTATTGGCCCCGAACGCGTTATTGGTTGTGTTATTGGCCCCACCGAATAATCCCCCAGAAGTATTCGAGTTTTGTGCAGCACCAAAAGGTGAGCTATTCGCATTAGTGTTGTTGGCACCAAATGCATTAGCTGGAGGTGCATTCGATCCAAAAGCAGAAGTGCTGTTACCTCCAAATGGTGAGTTGTTATTGTTATTGTTATTTGCACCAAAGACCCCCCCAGCATTGGAAGATCCAAATCCAGGTGCACCGGTATTCGACGCACCTGTATTCGACGAACCAAAAGGATTCGGTTTATTAGCCCCAAACGCAGTAGAACCAGCACTACCGAATGCAGAGGTATTGGTATTGGCATTGGTATTGGCATTGGTATTGGCATTGGTATTGGCATTGGTATTGGTATTGGTATTGGCATTGGCATTGGTATTGCCACCAAATGCGTTGGAACCACCAAACACAGAATTTCCTTGATTACCGAAAGAAGCATTGTTTTGGCCACCAAAAGCAGAGTTAGTGTTGTTAGCCGTACCAAATGCTGTTCCAGTATTATTAGATCCAAACGGAGATGTGCTATTTTGAGCACCAAATCCAGTAGCGGTATTATTCGCAGCACCGAAAGGCGATGTAGTTGCTGTACCGCTTCCAAATGCTGAGTTCGCATTGTTATTAGTAGATGCTCCAAAGCCAAAACCTCCAGTTGTCGATGCTCCAAAACCACCTGCCGGTGCACTAGCTGCTGGTGCATTTCCAAATTTTCTATTCTGCTCATAGTCTTTCAACCTCAATTCTTCGAAAGAAAAGTTTTTGTATTCGGGCATTGAGCTTACGTTTTGAAACACGTTTGTTCCTGTAGAGTCCTTCTCCGTGTAAGGAGTGAATGGCTTGCCACTGGTCCCATTGTTAACATTAGGATCAATATTTCCTGCGCCAGCTCCTCCAAATGTTGAAGTCGAAGTTGCTCCAAAAGGCGACGTATTGTTATTTGTCGGAGTACCAAATCCTCCGCCAAACGTGGATTTGTTCGCAGATCCAAATAATCCTCCTCCGCTCGCATTTGATGGCCCAAAGGCAGAGGATCCCATATTATTGGAGGCGCCAAATGTCGATGCATTATTGGCATTGTTATTGCTTGCTCCAAATGGAGATGATGTAGTATTAGACGATCCAAACATACCTCCACTGGGTGCGCTGGGTGCGCTGGGCGCACCGAATGCTGAAGTAGCATTATTGGCCCCAAACGCATTGCTGCCACCGAATCCTCCACCTGCACTAGTATTGTTGTTAGCACCAAAGATCCCACCGGAAGTTGTATTACTAGCACCCCCAAATGGTGATGCGCCTGTTGTCGCATTATTATTAGCGGCTCCGAAAGGTGAAGCACTATTACCACCGGTACTGCCGAATCCTCCGAATCCTGATGTAGACCGACCAAACATGACTTGAATTGAATTAATACAATTAAGAGAGTAACGTTGTTTGATTTGACGTTTAATGACTCTAAATCAATTTTTGTTTATGCTGTTAATAATTTCTCATTCATCAAAAAAAAGAGAGGTCGTGTATGTACAAATGTATATATTATTAACTAGACTATCTCTTTAGCTAAGCTCTCTTCTTAAGCTAAGCTCTCTTCTTAAGCTAAGCTCTCCTCGTTAGCAATCTCTCTTCTTCTTAGACAACATGTCACCTATGTCACCCAGCGCCTCTCTTTTACTTTTTGCTTTTGCTGCCTTAGAAGTCTTTGTTTCGAATTTTTTCAAGTGTTCCGCTCTTTCTTTGGCACCAAGCTTCGATAATTCTTCCAGTTTGGCGATATATTCCATGTTGTTTGGTTTTTTATCTTGCAACCATTCGAGGAGTTTTATTTCCTCTCCATATATTGTGTCATCTTTCTCTACCGGAGTTTCTAGAACTATCGGGATATTTTGTAGTTTCGGACAATTTGCAATAATTCTGAACACCTCTAATCCTAGAAAACCGTAACCCAACTTTTGATGCAAGTCTCTATTGGCCCCCAATGGGGCTTTCGAGTCATTCAAGTGAATTGCACTCAAGTATTCCCAGCCAATGGTGTCTTCGAACTTTTTAAAGAATTCATCAAACTTTTCTTGATTCGATATATCGTAGCCTGCAGCAAATGCGTGACATGTATCGATACAAACACCCACTCTACTTTTGTCTTCAACCTTGTCAATGATGTCTCTAATGTCTTGTAAATCTGAGCCAATCAAATTCCCATGGCCCGCCATATTTTCTATGACAATTTTCACAAAGGAAGTCTCCTTAATTGCCCTATTTATATTATTTGCGAGTCTCTGTAATGCTTTATTGTGGTCTCCATCTAGGCTTGATCCAGGGTGAAAATTATACAATCCAATGTTAAGCTTCTCACAACGTGTCAAGTCATCCAAAAAAGAACCGTATGCTTTCTCCTCTTTCTCTGGATCAGGATTCGCTAAATTGATAAAGTATGATCCATGCGGTAAAATGTCTGTCCTTGGATTGTATCCATATTCCTTGCATAGCTCTGCAAACTTTGTAACTTCCTCATCTTTAATATCCGGGGACACCCACTTTCTTGGAGACTTCAAAAATAAAGCAAAACTATTAGCCCCTATATTCATAGCATTGGTCAATGCCTTAGAAATACCCCCGGCCATTGCCACATGTGCTCCAAACTTGAATTTACATGTCCTATCTTTGTTGTACTTGAAGTCAACCTGCTTAATCAATGTTTTCTTGACGATTTTTTTCACTGCTTTATCTGACATTTGTTTTTTTCAAATTGTACTGGAAATGTTAGTAACTAATCACCATAGAGCCATAATACAATTGGTCTGCTTTTATAACTTACATTGGACACACTTCTTTAACTACAAGAATAAATCAACGAAGTAGAACTTCCTAAAATGATGCGTGTCGTATTTTGAAAAAGATCTATACAGTCTCTACTATGTAATTTTTGTTCTTAAAACTGTCCCTCGGATATTATGGTCTTTGTACAAGTAATTTATTACCCCTAATTCATCGGCGGTTCTATTCGGCCTCCGAATTGCTACCTGGAAATAGTTCTTTATACAATTCATAGCCATTAGAATGTTTAATACTTATGGAAGTATCAAAAAGTCTTTCTTTCCTTTTCCTAGCCTTGTTTGAAGGTTGTGATGTTGGGTCAATAATATGGGGATGAAATTCATCTAGCCTGTGCTTTATCCTTGCTTTTGGATCACAGTAAGCAAGAGATGCTAGTAATGTGTAGTATGCATCGTTTGCTGCATTATGAAGATATCCATGTGGGATACCTACTTTTCTTAATATTCCTCTCAAAGAACCTCCAGACTCATGTGAAAGTCTATGAATCCTTGCTGTATCCACAATGGGTGTTTCTTGCGGGAATTGGATTCCAATATTTCTTAACCATTTCAAATCACCTTCAATATGATGACCTACTAATACGATACCATCGTCGCTTTCGCTAACGTATTTGTTGATTAGGGCCTCAATAAATTCCTTACTTTCTGCTAATCCTAGCGTATACGAAACACCTCCCATAAAGTTACTTTTATTGTTTGGACAGTACCTACCATTTAACATCTTCTCGTGTTCTCTGATAATTATATGAAATTGCTTTATTATGGGGAAAATTGAAGACAGCAGTTCTTTCGGATCATATATTGCCACCCCTATTTCGGTGACTTTATTTATATTCCTTTCCCATGCCTCTATATCGATGGCTATTAGCAATTTCCTTCTCAAGTATATACTCTCCATCCACTTCCTTAAATCGTTTATCTGGTTCTCTCCTTTAAATTGAAACTTCACGCTTTCAAAATAACTCTCCAAATTCTGTTCGTATAAAGACTTGAATTTGTCATCGTTTGTATCCTTTGCAATCTTATATGGAGCTGAGAATGGCTGGCATTTTTCTTGGTTTTGAACGGATTTTGATACAAGATACCTCTGTATATTACACCAACTGTACCTCAATATATCCCTATTCGATGGTAATATCGATCGAGAAGTTTGTATAAGCATTAGTAACTTTCTTCTGTAGACCTTAATGCAACCGAAAACTGCTTTTATAAAATTGGTAACAAAAGATTTCGCAGAATAAGTTTTTCTACTTATAAAATCTATGATACCGATGATCTATATCATATAATTATTTTAGTCGGTCTTAGATATGAATGATTCTAGAGTACATGACAATATATTACTGCTTAAGAATCATCCAACGGCCGAGGAGATCGAAGCTATACTAATATCAGTGCTGGACAATTCTTCAGAACTGAGTACCAATTTCAGTCTAGTCACAACTTTGTTAAATTATACCATTCCAGAGACTTATAATTTACTTCCTGAGAAGGCGCAAGAGAATATCAGACAAGTATTTAGATCGGTTACTGGTATCGGGAACTTAATTAGTAAAATTTCCTTGCTTAACACTAATCCAAAAGATCTGGACGCTATTAATCTATTGGAGATATTGATTCGAATTGTTACACAATGCTTCGACACGGATTTGGTTATTGATTTAATACTGACAAATACGAATTCCTCAGAAATTAACGAAATAAACAAGCTATTGTTCAAAGGTAAGTGTTTTTCTATTGTAAATGAAGTTGTCACAAATCATGAATTTCACATTCAAAATATAACTTTTGAATCTTCAGATAATTATGTGGGATATTTAAACGTTGAAATATTGAATTTGTTAAAGAAGGGCATAGATTTGAAAACAATTAATATATTTATAAACACTTTGAGTTCCTTTAATTCCTGCAGCTCGGTACAATATTTTGACTTAATGTTTAATGAAAATAATTGGCCATATGCTGTAAGAGCGTTCAAGAACGCGAAGAGATTTGAGAAGAGGAATTTCTTGTTACGGTTAATAGTTAATTTCATAACTAAGAAGTATCTTTCACTAAACATTTCTAATGAGAAGTTGTTTTCTCTAGCTGTGGTATTGCACCCAATAATAGAGACCGACTTATTTGATGAGATATTTTTGGGTAAGATAATTAACACATCTAATTTTGCAACTAATTCATTAGTATCCATTTTGATTTCCAACTTGTCAGAAGATTATTATTGTCAATTGATTTTTAAATTACTTGCTTCTTGGGCTGACGAAAACTTAATCAAAACTGAAGCAATTTTGCTACAAGAATATCGAACCCATTTGATTATTCTGTTAATTTCACGCCAAAATAATATTAAGTTTGTACAAGATATACTTCAAAATCCAGTTTTCTTAAGAGCAATTTCCAATCGACTTAGCTCCTTTTCTAATAGTGTCAAATCATTAGGTGTAATTTTGGCTGATAAGGTTTGTGAATTTGGAGGACGTGAAAAGATTTTTCAATTAGATAATATTGAAGGTTATGATACGTTAATAGGTAATGATAAGTATATTACTGGAAAAGATATGTTGAATATGAAAAATGAAAGTGCTTGGAACCATTTGAATGATCCAAACCTGATTGAAGAACCTATAGAAAATAATAATGGTAACTATGATTTGGTTAAGTCTGTAGAAAAGGTGAAAATATCCAAACATGATTCTGACGATGAATCTGACTTCGAAAGTGATGAAGAGGACGACCCGACTATACCCAAAAAAACTCTTGTTGCTAAACCGTTATATATAAAAGACATTCTTGAATATTTAACAACAGATAGTAACCTGCCCCAGGCGTATGAAAAAATGCGTATTGCATTATCAAGCGGACCAACATTAATAAGACAAAAATCAAAATTTGGTAATGAAGTATCATTCTACGCAGAAGATTTGTTAACACAGTTGGTAGGATTAACGAATAATTATGAAGATACTGACTTCGAAGATCTTAGATTAAATTGCTTAATATCTGTGGTTGTCGCTAATTCTTCGTCCGTTTTGCACTTGTTTCGATTACTTTTAACTGGTGATTACTCTTTAAAACAACGTATGTGTATATTGTCAACGGCTTCTTTGGCAGCTAGGGAACTTAAAGGATTTAAGGATGAATTTATTGCAAAATCATATAATGAAACACTGTTTCCATCAAAAATATTACCTGGTGCACTTCATCACCAATTCGCTTCTTTGGACTCTGATGAGAAAAGATACGTGGATTACAAAAGAGTCAATCCAATTTATGAATCACTACAAGGGGAAATAATGCACGAAGCTTCAGAAGAAGCGAAAGACAATATAAATGGTGGAAAGATCCTACGTTTGTCAAGTAGCTTGAAAAAGAAGAAAAACCAGGAAACATTAGTCCCAAAAGTTAATAACTTTTCTAAAGTAATAGGGTCTCAGTTTTATTTGCCATTGATCAGCATATGGTATGAAGTCGGGGGAGAGATTGACATTGGACATTATTCGCCTATTCTTACAGCACATTACATTAAAACATTGGCGCTTTTATTGCATGCAGCCTATCCAACCGCAATTGAATTAAACGACATGATCAAGGAATTTTTTCTGATTGTTGCACCGTTAATTCAAAAAATAAATTTGAATGAATTGCAAATAATTGACAGTATTGTAACTGGTATTTTGTTAATTTGCGATATTTTAGATGAGCAGTTTTTAATGTTGCACTATCATAATGAATTAGGAATTTTTCACAAATGGCTATCGTTAACATGGGAAAATCTTATCGACGATAAATTAAAGAGTTTGTGTGCCGGTTTGTTGCTTCGCTTGAATGAATTGAATGAAAAATTCGAAAGAATTTTGTTAGATCAAATGAATAGTATTTACTAAATACTCTATAATAATTTTATGACGAAAGTTCATCATCGTCGCTAGCGTAATCTTCGTCACATTTGTATTCCTGGACATATAATCTAGAAACCAATGACTCAGCACTGTCGATAAATTCTTCTTCGCTACAATTAGGTCTCAATTTTTTCTTTGGTATTATCGGATGAGGTTTATCTAATGTACTCAAAGCTCTACTTTGAGGATCACATAGTCTTAACGCAAGTACTAACGTATAATATGCATCATTTCCGGCATTATGAAGAAATGCATGTGGAATGTCCGCTGATCGTAACGCATTCTTCAAGCTTGCACCATTCATTCCATGACTCGCAGCGTATAATTTTTGAGTATCTAATGAACTGGTATCTTTAGGAAAATGAACTCCTAGTTTACGCATCCATTCAATATCACCACGGACATCATGTCCAACTAAATAGCATTTTCGGTTATGTGTTGCATTGATAAAGTAATATTGTATGAGACTTTGAACGAATTTGACAGCTTCAATTTGAGATAGTATGTATGTAGTCTTTCCATTGTAGTTACGTGAATGTTCCGGAACAAACCTTCCATTTTTTCGCTTCATATTTTCTTTTATAATAATATGAATCAGTGTTATATTGGGCATTAAGGCATTGGTTTGTTTCCTAGGATCGTAAATTGCAAGACCAAGCTCGGTCACTATCTTCGTGTTCACCTCCCATGCCTCAACATCTATGCAAAATAGGATGCTTCTTCTTCCGAAAACAGCTTTCATGGCCTCTTTTAATATAGAAGCTCTTGAGGGATTACGTAAATTACTTTGTTTTGGAATTTTCTGAAGATATTTATTTATTATTCTGTCATGATATTGCTGTCCATGCGGTGCAGATTTTCCTAGTTTCTTGAAGTAAGGTGCGCTCTCTATTTTAACAGGTGTAACAGTCTCATCGTCTGTTCGTTGAATAGTCATAACCATGAATTTACGTTGTTCTTTTTCAATACAGCACGGAACAATGTCAAAAGTTAAGAAAAAAAAATATCATCGAACTCATTATCTTTTCGTAAAAAGCTCACAAAATCAATTGTATCTTAAATATGCATTTTATTGATCTATTTATAAAACCTAGCTCAATATGAGTTCTTCTATAAGACACCTAAACATGTACTTATTCCTATAATACTGGCAACAAAAAAAGTCTTTTTCCAGATTGAACCGTCGTATCCAGTTATGTTATCACTGATTCTGTTTGCATTCGATGTCTTATTACCTTTAACAGAATGAGTCGAATATGATGCAGAGCTCGATTCAGGTGAGCCAGATGTGACTGTTCCGGTTTCGTCACCCCAAACCTTTTGTGATCCGGTGAAACCCCATTGGTTGTAGGTAGCTTTATCTGTATCAGTACCCGTAGTCGCCGTATCAGTTCCAGTAGTAATAGTGGTACCTGTGTTGGTTGCGGTATTTGCATCTGTATTGTTGGTAGTAGTGTCGGTCTTCTGTGTGGTGGCCTCGTCAGTTTTGGTTTTCTCCGCTGATGTATTGGTTTTATCTTTCGAGGATGAATCACTACCGTTTTCAGATCCTCGTTCATCGCTATCTAATCCACCAAGATTTTCAGCGACGACATTACCCAATTGAACTAATGAAAATGATGCAAGGGCAAATGGAGCGGTATGGAAATGTTGTAAGGACATATTAGTTATGATTTTTCTCAAAAGATTATCAACTGGGGAAACATCCTTAATTCTTTCCTCCTTATATACTCTATGGTTAGGTACATCACAAGTGAACCTTCGCACTGGACCAAACTTTAACTGATTCGAATGGTAAACAAGCTTAGCCAGCCATTGCAAGATTCCACCCATTATACATGCGTAAACTCTTCGATTTCATTACTTTACCTAATTAGGTAATATATAAACATTCTTTTTAAATTTTTATATGCGATTTAATCTCAATGAAACAATTAGTAGAACATCCAATTAAGCTATCGAAGATCATTCTCAATGTCATTGATGTTATGCTATCCAATTAGCAAAATCTTGGCATCTAACCAAAGCAGAACGAGAATCATTTCTAAACAAGTTGTTAATCGATTCGAGCTCATCTACTAAACACTGAATGTATCTCTGATTATGGTTGAACACTTCGAAATGAAGCATGAAGGATTTCCACCTTCCAGAATTGCACCTTGATTCTAATGGGGTGTATGGTTTATCTGATACCCCGTCTAATCCTCGTATGATTCCGAAGACTAACGATATTAGATGACTTAGAATATTCTCTGTTTCATCAACTGACGAGTATTCTGCAGTTCTTAAAGACTTGATGATTGCGAGTTCAGTTTTTCTTCTAGCGAAACCTTGATCCTTAAATGAAGATAATGGTGGTAATAATGGTATATCAACGAAGTAGGAATCTCCATCTATTTGGTCTAATGGAGAACGAGATATATCAGTTCCATCAGAAAAAAGAATATGAGGACTGCCCGTCTTGCTAATTCTAGTCTTCAAACGCTTTGGTCCATCGTTATTCTCTACCCACCGAGCTTGATAGTTTATAATACTGTATTCTATAATATTTTCCAAATTGTACAGAGCATCAGGGAAGTTCAATTTGAATTTCATCATTATATTACGTTGTGTCAGAGGGAAGTTATTCTTAACAATAATTTTCAAGCTTGTCAAATTACTCGGGAGAGACGCCATTTCACCGTTTATTTCAATTTCTGAAAACGAAATTATGCACTCTGTTCCTATTGCTTTCTTGAAGTCAATTGTGACATAAGGCATATAACCCGATTGGAATTTGCATTCCATTATAAAGTCAAGTGATTCAAAAAATTCTAAAAATGTATCAAACCTTAACAATTTTGATCCCAAGGAAATAGCTATTGTATCATTATTCTGAATTGGTTTTGATATCAAATTATACACCTCCTGAACTTCTATTGAATACATTTGACCAATTCTGACAATATCAATAGTTAAACTTTCATTCTCTATCAAACAATTGATTTGCTCTTTGGTTTTAGATATGAGGTAGTTGAGAGGCTCTAAAATATCATAATTGTTGGAGTTTAAAATTATTAGCCTATTGTTATTTTTGGGGCCTGAAGGAATATATGGTAATAATTGCTTGTATTTATTTAAGCTTATTAACATTTCTTCGAACCCATTATCGAATATAGGTAATAATCTATCATCCTTGTTTGCAAAAATTCTAATGTCGTTTATTACATTGTCCCATCCATCCCAAGTTGGACTAACGCACCCTATGAAAGTTCCGCTTTTTGAAGGTTTACCGTAACCATCAACACCAAGGAAAATCAAACCTAATTTATCAATGGGTCTTAACTTTGATCTCAATTTTTGTAAAAGGGTGATAATATTTTCCTTGTATTCATTATTGCTGATCTCTGTACAATTAATCAAAGATATAGATACATTAACATTCAAGGATATCTTTTCAGCAGGTGGCATAATTCTCGTTAGTAACGAAGAGGGAATATCTATATTTCTCTCAATTAGGCAGCAAAACTCTAGACCTTCAGATGATCGATTCGCCTCTTCTACTAATTCCCATGCATTTGTAGTAATATGAAGTAGAGGTATTGAACCAACTGGGATTTTCCTTACTGCTTGAATTAAGTAATATTCCCATTTCGAAATTATTAATGAGCATGTATGTCGTATATATAGTTCGGGGAGAGCTTCGTTGCTTAGATTAAAACTAATTCCACTTTCGATTCTGTTAATACTGCTGATATCCTTGTGAATAAGTATCTGGCCGATCAAATGGGTACCAGTATAATCGATTAGAAGGATTGCATTATTGAAAAAATAAAAGCAAACATTGTCCCAATCGGTTCCATTACTACTAATGTCCAAGAAATCGAACATCCACAAATCGCCCAATTCACTGAGAGGCAACATCGAGTCTTTCCAGTTGGTGACGTGAAGAGCCAACTTGATTTTTATGTCCTGAATTATACTCGACTTAACAACATTATCCTCGGGGGTGTCACTGGCACATTCCGAAATTGGGGGCGGTCTCACGTTGATTAAACAATCCAAATCATACTCCCCATCACTTACATAATTTGCGTGGTATGAGGTAACCTGTATTCTTGGCTTTAGTATTTCTTGATACAAATTTTCGTTGTATATTGGTGACATTAGTTGTGATTCACCGGTGCCTATAGGGGATTTCACTAACGAATCGTATGTTTTTGACCCCATGGAGCCAAGCGGACTACATCGCCATCCCCTATAGTCTGGCAGTGGTGGTTCTGCTAACTTTTGGTGCTTGAGACCAGTGTGAATTGTGACATCAACGCATTGTGTTTTCTTGTCGCAATAGATGCAAAATGGTAAGCCTTCCAAATCGTTTTTGTCCATCATGGTGAGATAGCAGTATTTATGGCACGCATGCGTGCATGACAATTGTAAGTCTAGTTCTCCATCAAGCTTTATGGATAGCGACTCGTCGCAGAATGCACATCTACTATTATTCAACCTGAGATTCTGTCTGATGTCCTTGGTCGAGCACTCAGAGTTCCCCCTTCCAAGCCTTTCAAGCTGGGGAATCTTTGGAAATGTGAGTGGTGGTGGAATAGATATTTTAGTTGGCTCCTCTGGTGCTCCGTGGCTATGTCTCGGCCGTGTGTGGGATATTGGCTTCATTATATTGTTGATAATGGACAATTTTGATTTTCTTCTCTCGCTCATTGTTAGTTACATGTTTCAAATATTGAAATAATTCCCTTTCCCTGGAGTCCATATACCTCTTACTTTTTATATGCTCACCTGTGCGTATTTATTATTAGCTCTGAACCCCCATCACCACGTTTTAGGCTGCAATTAATGCATCGATTACTGCGATGTGACCCTTGCGTGATATATCGTTACATAGATACATGAATGATGACATTATAGGCAAATGTTGAGATACATGCAATACTGAAACGCAGGGCCCGATCAGTGTTCCAATTCACGTACAACTTAAGTAGGTGTCGCAGGAGTAGCGATCCTATCACAATAACCTTGCGTCTATAAGGGTTTTTTAACTAACTAAAGGTGATCTTAATGGCGCATGTAACAAATTATGTACATGTGTCTACCGATTACTATTGTACCAGGCATATTTGCAATGGGGAAATCATAGTTATTGTTTTAAAGTGTGGTACAATGTCGCATCAGAGTATAATCACACAGCCAATGCCTCTTTTCGTCATATTTTCCACATGCCCGTATTGTAATACGGGTGCATAATTAAGGTATCGGGTTCTATTTAGCCCCTACAATAACGCTCGTATAGAGTCATCAAAAATAAAATTATTGGACGTACCTGTGCACATTGCTCATTAAATATACTAATAGAGTAATCTACATTAAATATCACACATTTTAGTTGACGCAATTATTCGTAAAACTCTACTTTAAAAGCCCAGAAATAGATAATAATCATATATTTTCACGGGTCATTATGTCTAGACAAACACTGACGGCACGCTATATAATATTTAAAAGAAACAAGAAGGAAACAAAAAGTGGGGCGAGAAACCGAAAACGAAAAAAAATCGTCGAACCGTTTCATATTGTCCGTAATTCATGATAATGAGAGCTGCGCAGAGACTCTTCTAATGGATTTTGAAACAATACCTAACCATTTAACGAGTCTGTCGACGTCATTGTCCTCAATGGACTCTTTCAAGCCTGGGAAAGTCTGGCCTTCATAGCCGGTATATCTTCCACTGGCAAAGACGATATGCTTGAACCATGGCCTTTGGTCTAAGCCGTTGTGGTATAAGAAGTTTCTTTCGAAGTACTGGAGAAGCTTATTGTGCTTCTTGATTTCGAAATACAACTTAATGCGCTGCCACCAGTGCAATGTTTCTCTCTTATCGTGCTTGATTTGAAGGGTATCAGTCTCGGCATCAAAGACCGTGGTCTTTTTGTTCAATTCTAACAAATCAGCGTAGGTTGTTGCGACAAGATCATGCAACGTAGAATTTCTGTGCTTTCTGACATCGTACATAGTGTGTATCTTGCTGTGTTTGCATCTCATTGGGGTTAATAATTCTGGGAACGGATAGTACGATTTAAAGGTGTAGTATCCCTTCGTATCGGTCGCGACCTGACGTTCGTTGTTGAAATCATACGTAAGATACTTGTCCCAGGATTCGGGTTCGACGATTTTCTTATCAAGCCATTTGCGAGGAATTAAGTTTGCGGTCTCGTTGTAGTACGTCAACAAGTCCTTCGAGTAGTCCTTCAACTTGAAGTCGATGAGACGTCTTTCGTTCAATTCCAACGCGATCAATCCCAAATACTTAGCCAACAAATTATGGAAAACAAACCCTTTATCACCAAATTTTTCCATCCAGTGATACGAGTCGTAATTTGAGTGGTATTGGTAAACTGCATCGCCCTTACTCTGGGTGAACGACATATCAACAGATGGGATACCCAAGTGTTCCAAAAATACTGTGTAATCAGACCCAGAACCAAGGTTGCAAATTTTATCGCCTGACTCGGCAACAAAATGGTCATATAATGATCCCACTTCTTTATCTGGGTAATCCAACTGTTTTGCAACTTTTCTCAAAACGTTGTTCAAAACTGGAGATGCACCCATCTTCAACTTGCGGCCAACTACCGCGATATCGACATTCATGTAAGCTACAACCTTACGTTTCAAGTCCTTGGAAGCGAATTCACCAAATTCAGTTGAACCAATTAAACCATATTCTTCACCGTCGAAACTCTGCAAAATAATAGATCTCTTGAATTTGTATCCCGATTTCTTCAACTCACCTAACCCTCTTGCAATCTCCAAAAGCGCTGCCGAACCTGAATTAGGATCACCAGCACCACCTTTTATCCATGCATCACGGTGGTTACCAATAATTATAACTTCTTCTTTATTTTCACCCTCGATTTCTCCATAAACATTATGCAATTGCGTAATGTTATAGATCTGGTTGTTGTACAAGTTCAAAGCCACCTCTGGATTGGGACCCGTCGAGTAGTCAAAGCCCTCAAGCTCACCTCTCCATTTCTCATCTGAAACGTTACTGCCATATCCGTTTAATTTTTCCAAGATTGGTCTAACTTCACGATAAGAAATTGGCAATGCAGGAATCTTGCCAATACTGTCGTGAGGGTCTTTGCGTTCAACGCCTGGCTTAGACGCATATCCCGGGGTGGTTGGGTCACCCGGAGTTGCACCGATACCTCCTAAGAACTGAACGCTACCTCTTTCAACTGAACTTTCGTGTCTCGCCGGACCATGGGGGTATTGTTTGTAGCCGTTAGCCGGAGTGATACCAAAATCGTTCCCTGGATCTGTGTACAAGAGAACACCAATCGCTTCGTTTTCCTGCGCAAACTTAACTTTCAAACCACGTATAATACGGCCATACCTTGCAATAACAATCTTCCCCTTTACACTAACCCCCAAAGACTTAAGAGTGGCAAAATCCTCTCTAGTTCCGTAGTTAACATATATATACTGACCGGTAACATTACCATTGGCTGAGTACGACAAAAACGTAGGAACCAGGTCTTTACCCTTGGTAGTCTTATCCTCGTCGAGTTCATCTTCCGCCAATGGTGCAACATACAACGTGTGTTTGCCCTTGGCATCCAAGAGCTTCAAGTCTTGTTGGAATGGATAGCTGACGTAAACATCGTAGGAGTCGATGCATGTTTTAAGTCCGTACTCCTCGAACTTGTTCTTAGTCCACTCGACAAACCCATAGTTAGTCCCGGGCAAATGTGGTTCAGATGTGTACTTCCTAGACCAATTGCCCGCCAAGTTTGTCTCCAACGCCTTTAAATATACTCCGGCATGATCTTCTGAGTCCTTGACTTCTGGTACAAGCGGAAAAATTCTATTCACAAAGATCAAGCCTGCGAAAGCAACAACTGCAAGCACGAAAAGGTTCCGGATGTGCCATCTAGGAGGCTTATCGTTTTTGATCTTGGATCTAATCTCAACCAGCTCTCCGTGAATCTCAAATAAATGTTTTTCATTCATCATAACCATTGATATCACAATCTATAACCTAAGTACTAATAAAGAACAAGTAAAGAACAAATAAAGAACTAGCAAGGATGAAATAATTGCAATCGGAACGGCTGCATCACGAGACAAGTTTTTTTAAGACAGCAACATATAAGAGACCCACATTTAAAGTAAAGCAGAAATCCTCTCGGTGGCCAAGCTGGCTAAGGCGCGAGACTGTAATGAATACCTCAAAGTAATCTTGAGATCGGGTGTTCGACTCACCCCCGGGAGAATTTTTTATTTTTCAGTACTCCTGCTCGTTAATGAAAAATGAGATGGATTAATTTTTTTTAAAAAATGTCCTAAAAAATTTAAATATTTACATCTAACCACTAATTAGCATCAAAAAGTCATAAGATGCCATCCAGAAACTCTATTAATAAGCCTAAGGATAAGATTCTCCGTAACAGTCACGCTTCTTCTATCGGAAAGAAAAGATCAGCTCGTACTAGAAGCGGTATCACGACCAAGTCATCTACATCTCGTTACAGTACGGATTCCAATACAGCACCTAAGTCCACTGAGTCAAAGGCTATCGCATTATATAATGGTTCTACCAAGCCGTCGGGAGTGATTACCAACAACACATTATCGAATAAGAGAGCCAAGAAGATTGAAAGAAATAAGAAGTACGTCGCAAAGAGAAATGAAAAATTGAATATTGATCTCTTAGCAGATCAAGAAAAAATGGACATCGACGAAGAGAACGAAAAGGAGGAACAAACCAAGATCAAGAAACAAACTAAATTAGACAAGATCAAGGAAGTCTTGTGGGCAGCTGTTGAAGATAGGGCCAGTGAGGGTTTAAAGGTCAGCACTGGTTCAGACGGGAATGGTACTACCTTAGGAGTGCAAGCATTCTAAGAGGTTTGTTTTTTAGAATTGATAAGACGTGAGAGAGCTTATTTAGCGCGTATTGTACATTAGTAGTTAAACATATCTTGCTATAATTTATTTTCTTTATTTAAGTAACGTATTTAATAAAGAATTTTGACAATCGACTGCCGTAGAAGGTACTATTATCTTGTGGGGCAATAGCGCCAACGTCGATATCATTCGTCGAGTAAGCCGCTGGCCTTCAAATTCTTTTGTACCACATCTCTTAAAAGCTGGATGGTTTGCTTTGGGTCTTGGGCCTTGAAAACCGCAGTACCAGCAACAATTACATTGGCACCAGCTTCAGCAGCCGCCGGAATGGTATCATGTCCTAAACCACCGTCAACTTGGATATTCAAATTTGGAAACTTCTTTCTCAACGACTCGACTTTAGGCATCATTTCGGGCATGAACTTCTGTCCCCCAAAACCTGGTTCTACCGTCATAACCAATGCCATATCCAAGTTGTCGGCCAATGGATACAACACATCGACAGCGGTGCCTGGTTTAACAGCACATGCTGCCTTCATACCATGAGATTTGATCAATTTAACTAACGCAACTGGGTCCTTGGTGGATTCGTAATGGAATGTATATTGATCACCTCCAGCCTTTGCGATCTCCGGGACCCATTTTTCTGGTTCAGAAACCATCATATGGCAATCGAAAAAACTTGCCTTAGTTTCGGACCTTGGGATCTCTTTTCTTAAGCTGTCGATGATTGGTGGCCCCATGGAAATGTTTGGAACAAAATGTCCATCCATAACGTCGATGTGTAACCAGTCTGCCCCGGAATCGTACATACGATGACAGTTACATCCTAAATGGGCGAAATCAGATGCTAAAATTGATGGTGCTATAATAGATTTAACCATTGTTGTTTGTGTTAAGCTGTATTGTGTACGTCTTATCTATGCTAATATATCCCTTATTAAACAAAGTCTCACTAAAAATCAAGCATTGTGCACCTCACATGTTTTTGTTGCATCTAAAAAGCATCCTAAGTATTAACATAAATCGTTGCGCCTGAATATACAGTTCAGAAACAAAGTCAATGGGTACTACAAGTTCAATTATGTGATCATAGAAGTTGTGTTTTGGTTTATTAAACCATAGGTTTGATCGGAATTGAATGCTCAATAAGTTTCAGTCCCAGGACAAAGTTAACTCGTTCAGAGTCAATTGTTGTAGGGTGTGTAATTATAGGTATCTATCAGTCAGTAAAATGAAGTTGAGTCCTCCAATTAGGGTCTAAACTTGTTTCTATTGGAACACCATGTAGGTAGTGGTTAGTGTCGTGCCTCGATCGTCGTGATCTCGGATAACAAGTGTGAACTAGTTAAGCAAATTCTTTATCAACCAATAACATAAGAATCGGTATAGAGAACACAATATGACGGACGAAACAACCACTGAAGGAGCATCGTATTCTGAACAACTTCTAGAATGTGCAAGAAGAAATAATACGGAATTACTATTATCGATTAAGGTTGATTTGAATAACGATCAAGAGAAATTATCCAATTTGATTAATTCAACCCGTGAATTGATTACCCATAACACATCGTTGCATTTAGCATGTCAATTTGGTAACTGGGAGTTTATAGACATAGTTTTAGACATAGAAGGAGTTGAAATAGACCCAAAAAATAGAGAAGGTGATACACCATTACACTTGGCAGTTAAGTACACGATCGATGAACGAGAACATGGTTATTTCGTTATTGATAATCTCTTAGATGCTGGATCTGACCCAAGAATTATTGACAAGCACAACTTGAAGCCTATTGATTACGTTTCCAAGGATAATGAAAAATTAAAAGAATTATTAGAGAGTGCCGAGTATGCACTTTCGATGGAATTCACGGAAGAAGAGCAGCTTACAGCAAGGGAAGCAGAACAAGATGGAGTTGAAGGTGACGAAGGATCGGCCTCTGATTCAGATTAAGAATATTGTCATTTATAGCATGCACTCTTATATATTTCTATATATAGTATAAAGTATACTTTGGTTGTTTTAAGTTACTGTAAATCAAAGTCATCAACAGTTGTGGTAATCCAATTGTTAAGTGTCTCTTGTCCTTTGCACTTCAACTCCTGTCTTTCTGTATTTGTCTCCTTCAAGTCTATATATGTGGTTGCATTGTGGCTAAGTAGCAGTTGAGCCTTATTATAAAGTTGTCTGTTACAGATGATGCTTTCTCCATAAGACTTTGGTGGGTTATTTTTAACAAAACAACCATTTTTAACGCCGTTGTTTAAAACTTGAATATATTGGGATGGTATTACATGCAATACAGATAACTGTGATGGGACTATTGATAAATCGTTTTTTGGCTTATGGAAACGATAGTCATCTTTTTTATATCCTATTACTTCGATAGGATGTATCATCTCATCCGCTTCAATTCTTTGGATAAATCGCTTAACGAAACATCTATTTATGTCATCCTCATTAAACTTATCCTCAGGCAAGACCAAATAGTCAAGATAAATCCTGTCGGGGAATAAAAGACTTGTGATGGAGCTTGTTATGCCTGTAAGCTGTTTTAAACATATTTTATCTGAGCATGATTTACTCAAGGAAATTACACTATCAGATCTTCCTGGTTTGGTTCTTACAATTCCTAGTTTATCAAAGTTCCTCCGTCCTCGAATTACTGAGACATCGGAACTGAGCTTCTGCTTTTTTTTGGGATTTATTATGTCTTCTTTCCAAGGCTCTTTGTCATCTAAAGTCTTTGTCAAATAACCCATAGAAGCATCACCACACGGTGCTTCAGTTATGAATAACGCTAATTTCACATCCCTTTTCAACTTGAACAGACCATTAGAGACTCTGTTAGTTTCTATTATTTTGCTGTAACTGTTATCACGTTTGTCTGTTAATTTAGAACATTCATCCAATAAAAACCAATTAAATAGCCTGATCGCTAAAATTTCAGCATGTAGGTCATGAACCATCGAACCCTTAGAAAACTCTCTAAACCTGTTAGGTAATGCCTTCACCCCTGTAGCCGAAGATATTGGGTATATTTCAGGGTCTTCTGTATCATCTGTGGTGTATATTAACGCAACCAAACCCGATAAAACGGTCCATTCTTGTACACCATTCGACCTGATTGTAGGCTTCCCTGACTTTAAATGTAAACTGTTAAAGTTGTCGACGACTACTTGGGATATTCTATCTCCAAGCGACTTACTGGCCTTCTGATTTTCTTCATTTTGCATCATATCAATCAGACATATACCAATTGAAGAAACGTTCATTCTCACTTACAGATCAGTCGCACAATTGAAAATCTTGTCGCAACTATAGAGAATGACACTACAAGAACTCAAATTATCAGACATTTCTACTCAAAGCAATGAGATGCAATACCGTGTAATTTTCCAAAGCCTGGATTATATAAAAATACATAAGCTTAACGTTTTCTTCTCAACAATGCCCCAAGGATACCTACTCCCACGGCAAGTGCACCTCCAGCAATGCCTATACCTATTAATCCCTCCTGATTTACCTTGTCATGTATCGATTCCTTTAATGCTTGTGCCTGTTTGTTATCTGGTTCGTTCTTCAATAAGGTTTCTGCATATCTAGCTGCATTAGTGTAATCCCCAACTTTGTAAGAACCTAGAGATAAATAGTACAAGCATTCCCTTCTCATAGATGGGACATCACGGTACAAGTTGGACAATATATTTATTCCCTGTTGTTGCATTTTATAATTGACCGATTTAATCAAACCCCACGCATAGTTAAACTGTGACTGTGGAGATGGGTCCGATCCTTCAGACTCAAATTGGTCCTTTAAGATCCGTAGTTGTTCTGATGAAAGCGGGTCTTGAACTTCTTCTAATGCTGGATATCTTGAATTACCAAACATATTGTGAATAAATTGTAATATCTAGAAAACTAATCTTATAAATTTTAATATCCGCCACTAAGACTTAATTTACACTTTCAATGAAATTAAATTCATCAACGCGTACACTAAAAAGTTAGCTGTGAATTATTTTCTTCAGAATAACATCTAACTAATAGTAACCTTAAAGGTTTGGTTGACAATGGATTATTCTCATGTAGTCTTGAATGCGGTGGTTAACCAGAATAACTCAGATAACAATATCCGTAAGAATGCTGAACTAGAATTCAATGGAATGAGTGCTCAGGATCCATCGTCGGTGATATATATTTTAAATCAACAATCCTTAAATGAAGAGTTACCGGTAGATATTAGGCAATCATGTTTATTACATTTGAGAAGGTTGGTTCCGAAATATTGGTCATTAGCATTCCAATCGTTTGTCGGGCCGCCTGTCAACCAAGAATTGAAACAGATAGTGAGGCAAAGCTCTATTCAATTGGCAACATCAACAAGCCACTCGAAATTGAGATCTGGAAGTGCATATGTTATTGTTCAGATTGCAGCGTCTGATTATCCTGATGAGTGGCCAGATTTATTGAATCAATTGTTCATTCTGACTACGAATTACGAAGATCGAAATGCAATGATCGGTGGATTGACAGTTTTAAATGACTTGTTTGATGATTTGATTTGCGAAGACCAATTCTGGGATGGCGGTGTCGGCAATGAGTTAACCAATCATATCATCCAATTGTTGAATAACGAAACCATTGAATCGGATATAAAAACAACTTGTATTAAATTGTACCAGAGTATCTTAAACACGTTACAAAGCCCTGAATCTTTCTCAAGTGAAAAACGAAAGAATTCGGTCTACCAGCATGTAACCTCGTCGTTCGAATTGTTTGTGTCTTTATTGGACAGGTCTATCACTGCTTCGATTTCTTCTGTTGGAAATCCAGTGGTATTAAGTGACTTGTATTTCAGAACCTACATTTATAAGATTTTGAATAGTTTCTTGGGAAGTTTTAACAAGAGAATCGATTCAAATATTAAACGCTCTATAATGGGACTCATATTGAAAGATTTCAAGTGCATGTCTAACTATTATAAAAGTGCTGTGGTGTTGGAGAATAACGAACTAGGAGCTGTTACCACAGCTGATATATCGGAACCTTCTGAAGTGCTTACAAACTTGATTATAGAACTCCTACTGACTGTAGCTGTATTACAAAATGATATATACATTTCAGACGATATGAATGCGTTGCATGAGTTCATTCAAGATTTAGTAGAATGTTCCATGTTGCCGCAAGAGGCTATTCAACAATACGAGTCTGATTTCAATATATATGTAACTGATATAACTGGCTTGTCGTCCAATCCAACTGTACGTGACTCGGTCAATGAATTGTTGTCTGAATTGAATGATCAAGATTCAGGTCATATATTTCAATATGTTATCCAGTGTATCACATCTGCAGATATTTCACAATGGGACTTAAAAGAATGTTATTTGTACTTAGTGGAAAGTTTGTTGATGAATGAAGATTCAACAAGTATTGGCGCAAATACGCCTTTAACTGAGTTATTAAATATTGCTGTAAAATTCATATCCTATGATAAGTCTCCCAAAAATCATCATTTAGTTTCGTCTAGATGCTTTTTACTTTTACCCAAGTTTTTTTCAAAATTTGAAAAAGAGTTGTCTGTTGATAGTTTCGGTGTTAAGACTTTTGTGGACATGATCAAATTCACATCCAACTATAATGTCGATGATGATGAGTTATTCTCTATAGTAAAGGTGAGTGTGTTAGTTAGTTGTACGTTCTACAAACAGTTATTGAACTTTGAAGATTCTATCAATTCTACTACAAAACACGAAGTTCAGTTGGCGATCTTCCAGCTAACTTTATCCTTGGTTGAAGAAAGTCAAGAGGATAGCTTACCTGTATTATTAGAGGCAACAACAGTTGCAATAGATCTTGATAATGATTATGCCTCAAAAGTGACTATTTCTGGTAGCACCGGTGTTATTGGTTTAATATTTAAGATTTCTTTCCAAGACTCGGCAAATTTTCAATTAACAGTTGACTCTTCGGAATGTTTAAAGGCTTTGTTGGAAAGTATTTCAATGCCTAATTATATTTCCAGCTGCGAAAAATCGCTACCATTTATTTCAAGTATAATCCAAAACACTCTCTCGACTGGTAAGGTAGATTATTCCCCAGATTTAGATTTGGCTTTAGAATTACTTAGTATTGTTATTGAGTCGGCACCAGACAGTGCAGAATTTCCAAACGAAATATTCAATTATACTTTTCCAATTTTAAATCGGTTGATTCTTTTATCAACTGATGACCAAATATTACAAAGCGCTGGTCAAGTATTCAACAGTATATTACAAAAGGCCTCGAACTCTTTTATGAGCTATACAGATGACGAAACTAAGAAATCAGGAATGGACTTGTTGTTGACAATCGTCTCTAAATTTCTCTCTCCTGAATTATCTGATAGTGCTGCTATGGATTGCGGATCGATTGTATTATCATTGATAAACAAATTTCAATCATTTTTAGACAACGAGTTCTTAATGCTGATCCTTGAAGCAACTGTTCGAAGATTGATTACAGCAAGAGAAGTTATCACCATTGAAAACTTAGTCATGGTATTTTGCAACTTAGTTTTATCATCCTCAGCAGATATGATAAATTTTTTAACTAAAAATATTAAACTACCAGATCCAAAGACGGGGGTAGAAAAGTCCGGACTAGCTCTAGTTTTACCTATTTGGTTCCAATCATTTGAAATTACCAGAGGTTATGAAAAAATTAAACAAAACACTTTAGCTTTAGGAAAGATTTTTACTTTGAATTCTGAAAGTGTTCAATCATTAATTGTTGAAGGTGATATTATTCCATATCAAGGTGATTCAATTCGTACGCGGTCCATGACGAAGGCAATGCCAGATCAATATACTCAAATATCTGCTGCACAAAAGATCTTGAAACTTTTAGTCAGCGAATTGAATTTTCAATGTCAACAACCAAACGCAAACGATTATTTACCAGAAGTGGAAGAAAGCGTGAAGCACGATGGTGTGGATCACGATGGTGACGACGAAGAGTGGGAAGACATGGATGATATTGGAGTTCCGAATTATGAAAAATTGAAGTCTTATGCGGACTCGGACAATGATGAGGAGTATGATGATCAAAATGGCAGCGACGACTTAAAGATTATCTTAGTCCAATTTTTCAAAGAATGTACTGCAAAAAACTTAGGTGATTTCCAGAAATATTATGAACTATTGGATGATGATGAAAAAAAAATCTTAACGGAGAATATCGCTTTTTGAAACGTTCATTCAATATCGACATATATAAGTATATTCTATATTATACACGAATAATAAAAAATCATAGGTAAAATTTATGCAGCATATCTGTAGAGGATTTAGAAAAGAACTTCATTGAATCTTCTTTCTCCTTACACCTCCTGTGTTTCTCCCTGAAATGTCTGAGGTAATTATTTAATGGTTTTCGCGTTGCAGTTGTTTTGGAACATTCTGTCTCCACAATATCATGACAAACTGGGCAAATTACACCGTTTTTTTCTGATATATGAGCTCGGGTTTTTCTATTTGTATTACCCTTCTTCAAATTATAGCTGCCATATAACAAGGGGTTTGGAGTTATATAGTTATCAGTCTGGATACCATGTGTAAGGGAAAGGTGTTGAGCATACGTTGAAGTTTTCAAATTTTTGAATACTAAGTCGGGACAATACAGACATAACCCACTCCTCGTCTCATTAAAGGGTATTTTGTTTACCGGATTCATTTGGACCCTTATATATTCAGGCTCATATGGCTTCTCTATTCTGAACTGGGTATTGTATTGGTACTCAACATAAGGGTGCAAAATGCTAAGTGAAACAAGGTTCGCCCGACTATAACGAGTTCTATTCACTGAAAATATACGTTCTTCTTCTGATTCTTTCCTCTTCTTTAGCTTACTTAAAATAAGGTTTAATTTTGACTCAGATATAGGGTTTGCTGCAACATTGATGAGCTTACATTCCACAATTTTTTGATCCACCTTGATACCATCGTAACTAAATTCAGGTATGTCTGGATTTTTTTTTCTTTTTTGATTATTGAACTCGAGAGCCATAGGTAATGATTTTATATCACTAGCTATACCAGATGATTGATTCTGATCAATTTGACATTCCAGTCCAATGAAAGCATTGAATAATTCAACACCGGACTTTCCTGGCATATTGGTATTTCCTAGAGGAATGTATTTTTGTTTCCAATCCGGTGAATTATAACTTTCATTTATTTGTCCAATATATTCATTACCATGCTTTTCGTAATGAGATTCTCTTCTATCTCCATAGGTATAATTGAGACACTCGATGTTGTTGTTAATATAATTATGATCATTATTATTATTATGGATATTATAAAGACCGGAGTAATTTTTTTTGTTCAAACATTCAATGTGTTCCATTCTTTTTGACGAATAAAATAATTCATCTAAGAAACTATTTTCCATATCAATTGGTTGTTGGAATTGATCTGGATCAACGTCAGACATTCCAAAGAACTCGTCATCAAGATTGATTAAAGGTACATATGACATTCTATATTTTTCAAGCTGAAGATGAACAAAACATAACAGGGATATAACTGGTCTTTGTTACAAGTTTAAGTATGTTAATTATAGTTATGCTGATCTAGGTTTATATTTGGAAAGGTTCCATAATTAAGATTTTGTTATGATAGAATCATTTTTAGTATGCGAAAACCATTTGCACCCAAAAACTTTACAAAATATTCCAAACTATTTTGATTAATAATCTTTATTAGGCCTTCTGCTACTAACCTTACATTATAGTATGTACATAAATGGCATTGTTCTTATGTTTACTCAGATCAGATATTAACTATCGATTCAAAGTCGTCACAGTCATAGGTTTTCAGCTCTACAGTTCTACCACCATTTATTATGTCTATAATAGCTTCCATTGTAATTTCGTAAATAAAATTATCTAGTTTTCTACTTTCTATATAATATTTTATTGAGTCATCTCTTCAAATAATTTAGTTTTCAGTCTATTCTAGTTATTATCAGTGTTATCTCTCTCGATTATTGAAAATTTACAAGTTTTTGTAAAATTTCCAAAAAATGTCTTTCTCATTAATTTAAACAAGAGGAACACGATACCAATCTATACCAATCACAGAATGATATATCCAGCAATAGAAACTAAATAAGACCTGAAAAATACTATGGAGAACCTGTCTGTCAATGGCATCACGTGAGTATATCAAAAAAGTTGCAGACTGCGATGAGAATTGAGATAGTAGAAAGAAGATATAAAAATATAGATTCGCTAAAGCGAATAGTTTATGCTATCCAAATCTCATCGCTGGTTGTATAATAAAAGTATTTTCAGACGAGCATTTGGCGCTTGTAATTCGAAAATGACGTTTACAACCAAGATTTTACGAGTTAATAAAGATAGCATTATTTTTGATAAGAATGATATATTACCCAAAATCACAGACTCAGAAACAGAAGAAAATCTCCGCATAGCAGCAAACGAACTCACAACGACGACAAATGCGATTGGATTTCCAACAGAAACTGTTTACGGGTTAGGAGGATGTGCTCTCAACGATGAGTCAGTTAAGTCTATATATAGAGCAAAGAATAGACCTGCCGATAACCCATTGATTGTACATGTATCATCCATAGACCAATTGAAAAGAAAAATAATGCCTGACGGTTACAATATTCCAGAAATATATGAGAAGTTGATAAAAGAATTTTGGCCCGGACCGTTAACAATTTTGTTACCCATACACGAGGGGTCTCCAATATCGCAATTAGTAACGGCTAACCAGTCGACTGTTGCTGTACGTATCCCCCAACACCCAATCGCAAGAGCATTAATCGCTATGAGCGACGCCCCACTAGCAGCACCTTCGGCAAACGCATCGACGAGACCAAGTCCAACCCTCGCCACACACGTATATAACGACCTTCAAGGGAAGATACCTTATATTTTAGATGGAGGAGCCTGTGATGTGGGAGTGGAGTCCACAGTAGTCGACGGATTGGTGAATCCGCCTGTTTTGTTAAGACCTGGGGGGGTATCTGTAGAGGAAATCAGAATTATTGGTGGAGGCTTATGGGAGAACGTTGTTCTCGCAAAAAAAACAGCAGGAAAGCTGGAAGCTGTCAGGACTCCTGGAATGAAATATAGACACTATTCTCCAACGGCCAAAGTAGTTTTATTCATCAACTGCGGTGACGGCATTGCTGCGGTCAAAAAGTACATATCAGAGAACGAAGTTCTGGGATCCAAGACAGTAGCTTTGCTAAAATCTAAATACTTTGCAAATGCCAGTGCCCTAAGTGTTCAAATCAAGATTGAAGAAGATTTGGGTGCAACTGGTCTAGAGATATCTCGTAATTTATTCAAGCTCTTAAGGAAAGTGGATGAAGACGGAGTCGACATAATATTTGTAGAAGGGATAGAGGAGACTGATGAAGGCTTAGCTGTCATGAATAGACTATCCAAGGCTGCTTTTGAAACAGTAAACGGACTGTAAATGTATATAATTCGGATTGTAGTACTAATAAAAAAACCTGTAAATTTCGAATCTAAACTGTAAAGACACGTAAAAATAACAGAAAATTGTTTTTAAAAATTTCAATGAAATCATCCTAAAGATCATCTACAAAGATTCGTGGAATATTATAGAGGCCCCATCGTCTATATAAAAAAGCAAGAGATTAAGATTTACGAAGGTTAATTGCAGTTTTTCATCTGTATTATCGAAATATCGTAGATTTGTTGTTTCGTTAGGTAAATACATCGCAGATATCAAGTATCTTGATATATTTCTTACTAGAGGATTGAATAGATTGTTGGGTTCATTTATTTTTGTACTGTTGTTTTTGTCTTGTCTAAATATTGTTTCTTCATCTTTGCATTTTTCAAATTGGAATTATAATAATTTAAAATGAGTGATAATCCTTATGAACTAAACCTTGGTTCACTTCCACCTTCAAGAGCGAGTTCGCCATCGATTAAGTACTGTCTGTTGTCGATTAAGGAGACGGAATCTGAATTACAAACGGATCTTTCCACGGGGTTGGGAAATAACCAGGACATATTGAACAGAAGATCGCTCCACGGGGTTAACGAACTAACTGGCGAAGAAGATGAAAGCCTTTTCAAAAAGTTCGTGTCAAGCTTCTATGGTGATCCATTGATCTTGTTATTGATTGGGTCTGCTGTGATTAGTTTTTGGATGGGTAATGTTGATGATGCTATTTCCATTACTTTGGCGATCACTATTGTTGTGACTGTTGGATTCGTCCAGGAGTACAGGTCCGAGAAATCGTTAGAAGCTTTGAATAAATTAGTTCCAGCAGAAGCAAACTTAACAAGAAATGGTAGCACATCAACTGTTTTAGCCTCGACATTGGTTCCTGGCGATTTGGTTCATTTCAGCCAAGGGGATAGAATTCCCGCTGATATCAGATTAACAGAATGCACGTACATAGCTATTGATGAAAGTAATTTGACAGGTGAAAATAGTCCGGTGAAAAAGAATTCCAGAACGTTACGAAACGACAAGAATGAAATAATACCAATTACAGAGAGAACTTCAATTGCCTATATGGGTACTTTGGTTAGAGATGGTCACGGTTCAGGTATTGTTGTGGCCACAGGATCGAAGACAGAATTCGGTGCAGTTTTTGAAATGATGTCTGAGATTGAAAAACCTAAAACTCCGTTGCAACAGGCTATGGACAAATTAGGTAAAGATTTATCGCTTTTCAGTTTCATAGTAATCGGTGTGATTTGTTTAATCGGTATACTTCAAGGGCGTTCCTGGTTAGATATGTTTCAGATTTCTGTTTCTTTGGCTGTCGCAGCTATTCCTGAAGGTTTGCCAATCATCGTTACTGTTACTTTAGCGTTAGGTGTTCTAAGAATGGCACGTCATAAGGCGATTGTTAAAAGGTTACCAAGCGTGGAAACATTAGGGAGTGTAAATGTTATTTGTTCTGATAAAACCGGTACATTGACGCAAAACCATATGACAATTACAAAAATATGGGCACTTGATTTTAAAGGTAGTTTCAACAGTCCATTCTTAGTTGTTGAAAAACTAGATGATAACAGCTTGCATCACCAATTGACTGATAATATGCATAAAATTTTAGAAACTGGTAATATTTGTAATAATGCTAAATACTCAAGCGAAAGTGAAAAATATATTGGTAATCCAAGTGATATTGCTTTAGTCGAACGCTTACCACATTTTGGATTGGAAGATTTGAGGGCAACTAAAGAAAAGGTTTATGAATTACCATTTTCGTCTAGTAGGAAATACATGGCAGTTTGTGTTCATACTGGTGATGTGGAAAAGTCTGAGACCTTTGCAAAAGGTGCCTCTGAAAATATTGTTTCGCTCTGTTCAAAATACTATGATGAAAATGGTGATGTTAAACCTTTGACAAATGAAGTTAAGAAATTAATATCAGAGAAGTCGGATATATTGGCGTCTGATGGATTGAGAGTTTTAGGCTTAGCAAGAAATTCTTCGAAATTTTCTAACAATGGAGAAGAAACCAGCGACCCAAAGCATTTGATATTTTGTGGGTTAGTTGGCATGAAAGATCCACCAAGAGCAAACGTCGGAAAATCAATCTCTTTATTAATGAAAGGTAGAGTACACGTTGTCATGATAACTGGTGATTCAGCTACGACAGCGGTTAATATTGCGAAGCAAATTGGAATTCCAGTTATAAATGAAAACTCAGTTATGACTGGTGACCAATTAGATAACTTGAATGAAGAAACATTGGCGGAAGCAATTCATAACATTTCAGTATTTGCTAGAACCACACCAGAACATAAGGTTTTAATTGTTAAGGCGCTCCAGAGAAGAGGCGACATTGTTGCAATGACAGGTGATGGTGTTAATGATGCTCCTGCGTTGAAGTTGGCAGACATTGGTATTGCTATGGGTCAACACGGAACCGATGTGGCCAAAGAAGCAGCGGACATGGTGTTGACAGATGACGACTTTTCTACTATTTTATCTGCCATTGAAGAAGGTAAGGGTATATTTTATAACATTCAAAACTTCATCACTTTTCAATTATCTACATCGATTGCAGCCTTGACGTTGATCGCGTTGGCCACGTTCTTTGGGTTACCAAACCCGTTAAATGCTATGCAGATTTTGTGGATTAACATTTTGATGGACGGTCCGCCTGCACAATCTTTGGGTGTGGAGCCTGTAGACCACGAAGTCATGAACAAACCACCAAGAAAACGTAACGACAAGATTTTGACCGAAAACGTGCTCAGGAGAGTATTACAATCTGCGGCGATGATCATTGTCGGTACATTGTACATATTTGTCAAGGAGATGACCGATAATGAAATCACTGCAAGAGATACTACCATGACTTTTACGTGCTTTGTGTTGTTTGACATGTTCAATGCGTTAGCATGCCGTCATTACTCCAAATCCATTTTCGAAATTGGCATGAAGAACCAGATGTTCAACTTTGCTGTTCTTGGTTCGTTGGTTGGGCAGTTTTGCGCAATATACGTTCCATTCTTTCAAGCAATCTTTCAAACAGAGGCTTTGTATTTCTCTGATTTGGTGCATCTTGTTTGTTTGACAAGCTCGGTGTTCTTTGCTGACGAAGCTAGAAAGTACTTCCTCAGACGTCGGAACGTCTACAATAACGGCTTCAACTGCGGTGTTTAACCTATAATACTTCTATTAATATGTTTTCTACAGTTGTCTTCTATGTAGCATTTTATATACATGAATATAGAAGCGATTGATCTCGTAAAGCGCGGTTTGACGTTCCGGTCATATTTATAGTCATCACTGAAAAAGGCTCACAATATACAATATTTATCAGATATAGATGCTAATAAGAAATGGTGTTTAAATTTACCATAGATCATGTGTTAAGTAAGTATATGCCTAACAACCAGACTCATAAGTTGCCTCGGTATATAAGGAGATTTTTAGGGAACCATAATCCTAAACCAAGGGCCGATTATTGGATATGGCTAGAAATATTTATAGCGACGTTCAGTGGCATAGCATTATTGGAAGGTGTTTTCAAGAGCCATACAGTGTTTAGTGATTATAATGCACCGATTATCATAGCCAGTTATGGAGCGGCTGCTATATTATGCTATAATGCAAGTGCATCACCGCTTGCACAACCCCGGAATGTATTCTTTGGACAGTTCATCTCTTCAGTTGTAGGGGTTGGAGTTTCGAAGTTATTTGGGTTATCCAAACAAGGCGAGGATCATTACTGGGCTAGCGGCGCGTTGAGTGTGGCCATATCATCGGTGTTGATGTCGATCTGTAACTGTGTACATCCACCTGCGGGAGCATCGGCTCTCTTGCCGTCAATGGACTCGCAAATACGTTCGATGGGCTGGTGGTATTTACCAGCGCAGATTGTGTCATCGTTGTTGATGATAGCAGTGGCATTAATCACAGGAAACATAATCCGGGAATACCCTATGTTTTGGTGGCATGCTGGTATGCCGCATGAAAAACGTCAACCAGACGACGAAACGAAACCGGAATCAGTCAGGTCTACAGCTGAAGGTGTACGGTTTAGTCCCAATGTACATACGATTACAATTAATTCCCACGAGATAGTTATTCCTACTGAGCTAGATTTAACTACATTGGAAATAGAGTGGCTTGAGGTGATTCAAGAGAAATTGATTCATTTACCTGGTAAAGAAATAGATTAATATATGTAGTACAAATGTATCCCCTTTCAGTGCTTGTAAATTTCATCCAACGTAACTATTCCACTAAAGGTGTCATTATCTAGTTTTTCGAACAACTTTAATGCTACTTTATCCGTGGAAATTGGAGGTCTAACCAACTTGTTCACGTACGGAATATTTTCACCAAGCACACAATGTTTCGCATCATAGCCCAACTTCAAGACGGTCTTTAATAAGGTACGATTGTTAAGAGAATGTGACAAAGATTCATCGTACATAAACCCCGGTCTCATCAAGATAGCCCTTAAGCCTTCTTTGCACGATAACTCAAACTCAGCTTCCCTCTTGGTGTCGATGTAGCCTGATGGAATGAATGGAATCTTCTGATCCGCCGATATGTACACGTACGATGGGTTATTTGGTTGGACTTCCAAAAATGTGTCTGCCAATATCACGGCCGAATCTCTTTGTATACCCTCGTACGTATTGTGGTTAGTCCTCTCCATTGGGTTGGGGTGCTTGGCCATATTGACCAAATTTTGCACATCATTCAAAAAATTAAAATTAGTGTTCATGGACTTCTTATAATTCTGATTTTCAAAGAGAATACCGATAGAGTGCACAACAGAGTTGACATTTGCCAACTTATCCTTATACGTTTCGGGGTTAAAAATGTCCGCCTTTTCCCATTTTACGTCTTTTGTCCATGGGGAACTTATAGCTGGTGGTTTTCCAGAACGAGAAAATGACGTTACCTGATATCCCAAATTTATCCCTGTTTCACATATTTTCTTTCCTAAGAATCCATTTCCTCCGAAGACCGCTATCGACTTACCAATTGATGCCATTGTATCCGTATTATTGTAATAGTATAAGAATAATGTATTAATACTAGGGGTATTGAATTTTCGGTCGTGCGATTTTTCTACGATATGCTAGTGTAAACTAGAGTATTTATTAATATACTATACAAATTGTTCAATTCTTATAAATGCTTGTCGAATGATACAAACTCTTCGTCTTCGACGTCCTCGATCGATAGACGTTTGCTCAACCGTGAAGCTGGAGATGCGACTGTTGAGGTAGATGCTGTCGATGCCGAAGCAGTATCGTTTATTTCGGAATCGATCGATTCTGTGTCGGATTCTGCAGCGGGCGTAGCATTTTCGTATCGATGAGTGGTTTCGTGGGTCTGGTAGTCTTTTGGCTTTCGGGTGACGTATTCATATGGGACTGAACCAACGAAGTAGCTCACGAGACGGTTGATCTGTTCTCTTTGCAAGTCCTCGATCAGTTTTCTTTCTTCTGCTTCCTTAGCGTCCTTAGAGTCCTTAGCGTCCTTAGCGTCCTTAGCGTCCTTAACTTCGGCTTGTTTCATTGCGTCGGCTTGTTTCTTTGCTTCTTCCTTCAAGTGTGTCACTCCGTTTCTGGTTTGGAATGGTTGGAATCCCAATGCACCGAAAAAATGATTGAAAAACTCTTGCTTGAATGCCTCTTCGTTTGTCTTTTGCTCTTCTGCCCTTCTCGTTTGTTCCACAGCTTCAGCTTCCCTTTGGTTTCTTAACTCAGTTTCTCTTTCATCTGAAGCTCTGGCACACTCAACATCCTGGGTATGTTCTTGAGGTATAGAATTTATTTGAACAAACGCATCGAAGAATTGGTCCAAGAAGTCCTTTCTCAAAGAATCTTCGACCTCCCTGGCGTTTTCTTGTTGACTTATTTCGTTTAGCCTTCTCTGTTCAGCTCTGTGTACAGCACCTTGTTGCTCTCTTTGCTGCTCAGCTCTCTTCTCTGTTTTCTTTCTCTCTTCCTCCTTCTCCTTTCTGATCTTGTTCAACTTTTCTCGTTTGATTTGTTGCTTTCTCTGTTCTCTCCCAACGCTCTCATAGTATTGGTTGAGCGATTCAATGTACTCGGAGAAAAGCTGGCCCGAAACCCTCCTTCTGACTTCTTTGTCCACTTGTTCTCTAGCTTTTTGTTCTTTGAGTTGTTGTTCTTTGAGCTGTTGTTCTTTGAGTTGTTGTTCTCTAGCTCTCAATTCTCTAAGTTGTTGTTTTCTAAGCTGCTCTCTTAACTGTTGCTCAAGCTGCCCTCTAAGCTGCCGCAACTGGCTCTGTTCTAGAGCCCTCCTCAATTCGTACTCCCTCACGTAGTCGTTGTGTTGGTTTCTGGCATGATCGTTAGCCCCGTATACAAAATGGTCGTCTTGCAATGGGTTGATGTAGTATAAATGATTATTGAAATCACTCGAAAACATTGTATCTTGTGTATATAGCTGTAATATGATATTTGGCCTCCAACTTCCTCTACAACGCCCCTGCTACTTCTATTTAAACATCTTTATCCTCTCAGGGCAGAAGGTTCCAGAATATCCATTTTGCAGCCAATTGTTCCACCAGATATAATAGTTACTATATACGGATTCCGGAACATTCTAGAATGTTCGAACAATAAAACGTTCGCTAACACTCTAGTATTCGATGAACTTCGACAAATTTCGGCCCATCTGTCTACCACCGCTCCAGAAACCATCCGTGCCACCCACTTCCCAATCAGACCGTCGGCCTAGTATCTTCATCGTACTATAAACGGGGCGGATGGTAGTCATAGCCCAAACCACGTGACATGATATTACGATTTCAAATTTTTTTGATAATTAGATCTATATATAGTTGAAAGATAGCTGTATTACATCAAAACGACCTTACTAGGTGTATAGAACGGCAAGTGTATCTCGATGAACAACATAATTAAGTTGGTTATATTGCTATCCGCCGGGTTTATAAGTGTATACTGTTTGAGCAGTTTTTCGGGGTCTATATTTAATGATCCAATAGTGAAGAGGGCCGATGAGGTCAGCCCAGCGAGGGACGGGAATGATAATAGTAATAACGGCACGTCGAGTTCGTTAATAACGAGCAGCTCGCTTGGAGTGGATATATCGTCATGGAGTGTGATGTCGTCGTCGTCAGCGTCGTTTTCGTGGTCGAACGCGGAGAGCACGACAGACCTAAGGCAGCCAAGCAGCAGTCTGAACAGCGACAGTCCGAGCAGCGACAGTCCGAGCAGCGACAGCCCGAGCAGCGACAGCCCGAGCAGCGGTCCTACCAGCATTGCAAGCTCAAGCGAGAGCACATCACAGCAGTCGAGGCTGGAGGCTGCCAGCAGCGACGTCGGAGGTGAAACGTCACAGACCGACGGCGAGGGGGAGTCGTCGAGCCAGCGGTCGCAGACATCGGACGTGGGTCTGTCTTCCACGGACGAAGGATCGCTGGACACGTCCCAGGGGCTGTCGTCGTCGGTCGGAGCCTCCACCAGCGATGGTGCGTCATCGTCGGTCACCGTGGGACAGACGGTGTCTGCCAACAGCAATGAGGGCGTGATCCAGACATTCCACTCGGAGAAAAATGGCAAGACGGTGGTGGTGACGAAGACGTCGATGATCCAGGCCAGCAGTACCCCCACGTCGTCGTCGACTAACAAGAACACGGAAGCTGGGGGGTTGTCTCAGACCAACAAAATCGTGGTCGGGGTCGTGGTCGGGGTCGGGGGGGCCATTCTCTTCGCCATCGCAGCCTTCGTCTTCTACATGAAGAAGCACAACAACCAGGTCGAAAACAAATCGTGGACGTTTTGGCGCAAGAACGAGAAGGGTGGTAACGACGACTTCTTGAGCGGAGAACTCGGTGTCAGGGACAGAAATATCAACCAGGGTTCCAACTTCTAACTCTAAATAGAATAGCATAGTCTCTACAAATATATTTATTTACCGTAACTGCACCACTCGCTCCGTTTTCCTGGATAGGCCTCGACACCGGGCCCGTTGGCGCTGAAAGATATCGATACATCGTGAAGGCCATCAACCCAATCTCCCCTAGCTCCCCTAGCATCCCCCACGGCCCCAATAACAGACCACATTATATCCCTTCCGACGCACCGGCGCACTGCTGGTGATTCAACTGGTGCCTCAACTGGGGGTCTCCATGCCGAATGCCACTCTCGCGTTGCGGCACTTAGTCGTCAAGAAATACTCGTACGGAAAATATGTATAGTCGTGATCGTTGAGGTCTCTCTACATCAACTGTCCATTTTCTCATTGCCACTTCAGCGTACTAAATTAGTCGTCGTTCCATGTGTCGCATCCATTTATGACTCGCTTGTTTCATCCGTCATCCTTTAGTGACTTTGTACGCCAAAGACAGCTCCCATGAGCCAACATTCTCCAGGATACGACGAGCGCTCGTAGACTCAATTTTAGCTTTAAGCTTTATTCGCCTACATATGCAAAATGCACAATTTTTCATGTAAACTTTGATGCATTCCACCAGTAACAAACGCTATTGTCGTGATGTTAAGCAGATCAATGATTCTACGAATGAATTCATGAAGGACAAGCAAGACAAACAAACAACAAGAGTCAAAGTCGGATTTCCGTGAATATTCTCAAGGTGCATGAATTATTACCAATTTAGAAAATCGTAATTATTTAAGATTTGATAGAGCTGGTGGAATTCAGCTTGGGCAAACTCGTAAAAAAAAAATACAGCAAGAATAAAACCACAAGAACCAGCAAGGTTAAGCTTATATTAAGAGTACATGACATTGGTTGCATTGGGTTATGGTCGGAATTGCGGACATATTGAATCATAGTGATGACAATGACGACTCGAGAGCACCTCTCACCGATACTCCAGCAGTGCCAGTGGAGGATACTCCAGCAGTGCCAGTGGAGGATACTCCAGCAGTGCCAGTGGAGGATGCACCAGGAATGTCGGATGGAGTAACAGACGCGGCAACGAGGCGGTCGAGGAGCATCCCCAGAAGCAGAATCAGTAAGAAGTACTTGACCAACAAGATGTTGGTGCAGATTTCGATCCGACGAAAGTTGACGAGTCGAAAGAGCTGCAAGTTAGAGACCTCGCCAGGCACGGGGAGCATCTCGAAGTTGCACATCAACTACTTGGCGGCCGGGTTGCGGGTGAAGCTCACGATGGCCTCGTCGATCTTCTCGTTGTACAACTCGCTTATGCCTCACACCAACCAGAAGCAGATATATATATTACGTGACTCCCAGGCTGTCTTCAACGAAATTTCCAAGAACATGGATCCCGAAACCCGGGGGTCTGTTATACCGGGGCGAAACATGGCGTCGAAGTCGTTGCAGTTGATTGACAACAACCTCGTCAACTTGGCAGGGTACTCTAACAAGATGTTGCTGGCATTCAGCATCAAGAAGGACCACGAGAACGCCGACGTGGGAGTGCACTTGCCCACGTTCAATTCGTTGGACACTGCAGTCAGCTCGCTCTTTGGCATTAACGAGTATACGTTGGTCAGGGTGACCCGCTCGACGTCGAACGACCACGAGGGATCGGTTTTGTTGAAGTTGGAAACGGCGAGTCCAGGTGACCACTCACTAATAGATGATACCGAATTTGCGGATGAGATGATCCACAGCATTGGCAAGGATAATGATACGCCCAACAACTTATTCATCAAAAAAATCGTGGCAAGACCTCGATACAAGTCAGACATGAAAGTTTATCTAATTCCTAAGATTCAAAACATTTCGTTGTACATAGACGGGAGAATGCTTGAAAGAGACCTCATCAACGGAGTCATCGACGTTGATTTGCTGCCCTCTGTAAAGAGCATTTATTGCACGTTCAAGTTCGATCACATATTAAACCTGTATAATAATCTATTATCGTTGAGTAGGTTAGATGAAGAACATAATGAAGACGAAGGCGACGGTAAAGTGAAAGAAGAGTCTTAAAAATGAATAACCATTTTAGATTCTATTTGATTCTATACTAATGAAGATGCTCCAGTTGTTGCTGGAGGTTGATTATATCTAGCGCTTCTCACATCCACTCCACAAGACATGGTGCTGGCATATAACCAGTTTTTCATCTTTTCAAGAATTAGACATGAAACCTGTTCATAATAGTGTACATTTATCTGTGCACTAGTGTACCATTAATATATTATTGAAGTTCATTAATTAATTATTGCTATCTGTAAAAAATTAATTATAATCCTTTCATTTCATTGAACCTTCTGGGTTTTGTAAATGAAGATAATAACACTCCAGCCTACTACAGTCAGTGGTTTCATTGAGTAATAATTTGCCTAATAACCATTAACAATATTTCGAATTCCAGTCGTCTTCACATGCATAATAATGAGAGTATCAATAATAACACAATACCCTGATTAATAAAGGCTATTTCCATCGTTGCAGAAAAAATACGTATACGATGTACTATAATGATATACCGAAAAACATTCGGGCACTTATTATACTAAGTGTTTTGGTTGAATCTTTCGGAATCTAGTTGTGTAATTTTATCCTTCAAGAATTGATTATCGACTTTATCGACCATACAAACTCGTCCAACAGCATTCATGTCTGGTAGTGGTATCCTAAATACTAGACGTCGGAATGTTATTTATATCCATAAAGACTAATTTTGCGCCAGTCCGAGTAATATAACTCAACAAATAATAACAGAAATTTTTTCTCCGATGGTTTTCTACAATTCTAATTTGCAACAGGTAATCAATATTTAATACATAATATTATAAATGACATCTTAGACGTTTAAGGAAACAGATTCATCATTAATCAAGTGTTTATAATTTTTCAATGCATTAGCTACATCTTTGTTAATAAATTTCTCGGTTTGTTGTGGGGCTCTACCTACGAAAGTAGATGGGTCCAATAAAGTATCTAATTCATTCCAGATGGGCTTGAAATATTCGGTGGTTCTGACTCTTTGGATTAAGTCATTATCACCACCTTCTTGCTTAACGACCGCACTGGCTTGGTGGGATAAGACTCTAATTTCTTCATGACACTCCTGTCTAGATTCGCCCTTTTCGACCATAGCCATGATAATGTTTTCAGTGGCCATGAATGGCAATTCAGAGTTAATTCTTCTTTCAATGACCTTTGGGTATACGACTAAACCGGAAGTAATATTGGTCATAGTCGACAATAAAATGTCAGCAGTTAAGAATGCTGATGGAAGAGAGATTCTTCTAATCGCAGAGTCGTCTAAAGTTCTTTCAAACCATTGTACTGAGGCAGTTTGAATAGCGTCGTTTAGTAACCCCCCCATGTGTCTGGCCAAAGAACAGACTCTTTCACATCTCATTGGATTTCTCTTGTAGGCCATGGCAGACGAACCAATTTGCGACTTTTCAAATGGCTCTTCGATTTCCTTCAAGTTAGCTAATAATCTGATATCAGTAGCAAATTTGTGAGCAGTAGCACCTAAAGAAGCTAATGGCGACAAAACATCTATATCGATTTTTCTAGAGTAGGTTTGACCGGTGACTGGGTAAACATGGTCGAAACCTAATAGTTCTACCACTCTTTCGTCCAATTGTTCAACTTGGTCGTGGTTACCGTGGAACAACGACAAGAAAGAAGCTTGAGTACCAGTGGTACCCTTAACACCTCTTAATCCGATATCATTTCTAGCTCTTTCCATGTTTCTCAAATCCCACAATAATTCTTGGATCCATAAAGTAGCTCTCTTACCAACAGTAGTCAATTGAGCTGGCTGGAAGTGGGTCCATCCCAAAACTGGCAAATCCTTGTATTTCAATGCGAAAAGAGACAATCTGTTAATAACGTTAATCAATTTTGGAATCAAGATGTCGTATGCATCTCTCAAGAAGATCAAGTCGGCATTGTCAGTAACAAAACATGAAGTGGCACCTAAATGGATGATACCCGCCGCATCTGGACATATCTTACCGAAAACATGAACATGGGCCATAACATCATGTCTAACGATGGCTTCTTCCTTAGAAGCAGCTTCAATTTCTTCATCAGTGATTTCTAAGTGTGCCGTCATTTGCTCGATAGCCTTGTCTGAAATCATATCCAATCCGACTTCCTTTTCTGCAATAGCCAAGTTGAGCCATAACTTTCTCCAGGTTGAGAATCTGTTTCTCAACGAAAAGATCTTGGACATTTCGTCAGATGCATATCTGGAGGACAATGGAGTAGAGTATTTATCGTTGGCTGACATTGTGGTTTATATTGTTCAATAGAATCTATTTAAAGTGGAAAACCGTAGAGAAGAAGGTCTATTAAAATATACTTCAATTATTTCATATCGCAAATTAATACTTGACTCGGACACTCATCTCGCGAAATATGACTCTATTACTATCAACATTATGTCAAGATAATATATATTATGATACATGGAGGCGGTACGTCGGACTACGAGTGGGCGGTTTGACGTGGTACTACATCCGTGAGATGCACTGGCAATTGGCACTAGTTTCGAAGATTTTGTTAGCGAAAGAACGCTGAGACTGCGAAAATGTAAACCGTTGTGTAAACACCACACCTCTATCGTATGCATATACATAGGAGACCGGATGCCAAGTATAATGGCATAACGCGGACGAATGTCGGGGCACCACAATAGCTGTGATCAGTACCATTCGATTTCTGATCTGCCGCACTTGTTTCCAGGTCCCCCCCACTATTGGGCGTCGTTTCTACTCATGTATGTAATGTCGCAGCACCGTTGTTCTGGCGTTGAATCGTCTGGTGTCCTAGTGGTCGTGCTGGTCCGGCAGCTCAATACGGTCGTTTTCGTCGTCTCCGTAGGCGCTGTCATTACGGTTATCGTTTTCGTTGTCTGACTCGTCGTTGCGCCGTTGCTCCTCATCGTTCTTCAAGTTCTGGTCTTCCTCGTACTGCAAAAACAACGAGTACACCGCTCCCTTGAACAACGTATACACAAGCCCAATCTTCATCTCCAAGTTTCTCAAATTATCCAATAGCTTATCGGCCGATCCACTGCTGGTAACTTCCGCTCCATCTTCGGACGACGAGCTCTTGCCCAAGGGGTAGCTGTTTTGATTTGTGGTCGAATTCAACTGCTTCACCTCGCTGGAGAGTGTGTTCAATTGTCCTGCCAATAACTGGTATTGCGATAGAATCTGCGCCTCGATCGGCGAAAGTAACGTCGACTTCATGTAGTCGGTATCATATATATCCTTACGAGCCATAGTACCGGTGGCCCTTGCGTCTGGTGGTATCTGAATGGTTGTTGATATTTATTGATTCGTCTATATCTATGGTATAAACTTTCAATTCCGATTACGTAAGAACACATAGTACCTCTAAACAATAAATTTCAACCAAACTGGTAGCAATTGAAGGAACAAAGACAGATTATTAGGTGGATTACAAGAAAGACGTGTCAATAGTAGCGGAACACCTGTCAATCGATAATAACGATGTCTACAGTCCCCAATGGAAACAACCAGATAGCAGAACATGCTGATGTTAAAGCAGATGATGCGTTGAAAGCTACACCAATCACTAACAGGACAGTCGAGCCAGAAGTGAAGAAGAAGAAGTTGGTCATGAAACAACCAGGATCAAGTAAATTGAAGCACAAGGCATGGGAATTGGGACATACATTCACGATTGTTTTTGGGGCGATTACATTGTTTTTCCAGATTTTCCTCTTGCCAAACAAATGGTACATCAATTCGATTTGCTACCGGTTGTCGTTGATGGGATCGATCGTTGCTTTGACGGCTACGTTTTCCCACAAGTTTGGTATCAGATACTTACCACCGTTCGCTACGTTGTCAGCGCAACAGAACTTCCAGTATTTAGTGTTGGCCATCACTTGGTGCTTCACGTTTAAGTCGATCTTCAAGATTATTCCATACTTTTTGATATCGTTGTTGCAGTTGTCGTCGCAAAAGAAGATAGATGCAGTTATGAAGCACCTGGCGCCGATCGCCTCGTTCATTGCCTACGACGAGTTATTTTTGATTGTGTATTTGCTCCTCAGAACCATATTCTTCAGGAACACCTCGGGGTACCAATTAAGCGCGTTCTTGATTTTCTACTGGTTGAGAATATTGTACAATAGGGAAACTCGTAACTTGTTCAGATCGATTGTCGCTCGTGTCGATGGTAAGATCTCTACGTTGGAGAACGAGAAGGTTCTCCACAGCTGGTCGAAAATCAAGGTTTTCTTAGAGTCAAAACAATCTGCCAGTATTTAGACGGTTTAGTCGTATGCTATGTTATGCCCGGATTTTTTCTGATTATGTTGTTGATGATTGCATCAATTTTAGATTCATGAATTTGTTGCGTGGTTGAAGGTTTTCAACCAATTATTTATAAATTTCAGTTTTTGATCGATTCCTATAATAATTTTTGATCGATTCTTCATTATATATACGTATATATAAATGTTATTAACATTATTTTGTTTTACGTGTTGAAAATTGTAGTTGTTAACGTAGTGCACATAAATTCAGTATCTCAAATTAGTGCTTAAGGGGAACTCAGTTCTTTAATTATCGCCATTCTTTATTCAATTGAATACTCCCATAGTTCCAGTAGAGTCGACTCCTGTAATTAGATATGTCGTCACCAATAATTTACCAATTAGGTCATGAATCAATCAAGGACCATGTTTTTTCACCAGATCGTCAATTATTAGCCATCACGAAGCTGAACATTGTTGAAGTTTATCAAACATCGGTAAATTCGACAAGCAAGCCAAAGTTAGTTGCCACATTGAAGGGACACGATAAAACTGTCACATCGGTTGATATTTCGCCAGATGGATCGCGGATTTTAACTTGTTCTCAAGATAGAAATGCATTGGTCTGGCAATATGACAAAGCGGAACAAGAATACAAACCAACTTTAGTCTTATTGCGTATTAGTAGGGCAGCTACGGTCTGCAGATGGTCGCCATTAGGTAACAAGTTTGCAGTTGGATCATCCGATAGAATTATTGCAGTTTGTTATTACGAAGAAGAAAATGATTGGTGGGTATCGAAGCACTTGAAAAAACCATTAAAATCCACCGTCACGAGCTTGGACTGGCACCCAAATAATATCTTATTAGCCAGTGGCTCGACAGACGGACATGCCAGGGTATTTTCCGCTTACATCAAGAGGTTGGATGAAAAGCCGGAACCATCGGTTTGGGGATCCAAATTGCCATTCCAAACATTATGTGGTGATTTTGTAAACGAAACTGGTGCATGGATTCATGATGTTTCGTTTGACCCTTCTGGTAATTCATTAGGATTTGTATCTCACGACTCGTCTCTTACGGTCGTGTATCCAGAAGGCGAAGGATTGCCTCCAAGGGCCATTCTTAACGTCAAGACCAATAACTTGCCGTTTAAGTCTTTGGCTTATTCAAGTGAGAACAGAATCTTCGTGGGTGGCCACAACTGTAACTTGATCGCCTTTGAAGGCAATGAAAGTGGATGGAAAGAAGCGTTCAAGGTAGAAAAGCAAAAGGACTTAATCAATGACACTCCAACAACACAGGACCAAGAGGAAGAGATTTCATCCCATGATGCACTTAACATGTTTAGACAATTGGATTTGAAGGGAAGAGTTAACAAGCCTAGTACCAAGGGTGCTGGAAAGGTTTTGAGTACCATTCACCAAAACACCATCGCAAGTATCAAAGTATACAACAACAATCAAATCAGTACCTCTGGTATCGATGGAAAGATTGTTATATTCACTATTTAGGTTCTACAGAACAAATGTCCAATTATGAATTATATTAAGTGTATATAGTATAATAAATACATAGATCTAATAAGTTAGTATTTTGTTAAATTATAACAAGCAAAAGGGCAGTTGTATATTTTATATCAGATTTTTGAGCTTTGGTAAGGGTTATCTTCAGATATTTTTGGTTCAGAAGCAGAACTGAAAAGTAAAGTTTATCATCATAAAAATATATAATTGCCGTCTTGAATAGGTACTTACATTTTATTCCTAAACCAGTTAGTATTAATGCAACGGATGAAACTCGAAGGAATTTTCACTCTTTTAAGGTCAGATGGTGATGCATGTTTTATCCATGGCTCAGGATTCACCGGATTGAATGTTGTGTAACAATCATCATAGAAAAAGTTTTAATCCCCTAGTTAAGATTAAACATACTATTTATGTTAAAATACTATTTCTCTCTCATAGGCTCATACTAATACAACATTTCCAGAGTATCAATCATAAACGAAGAATTCCTAAATGTATTTTTGTCTTGCATATGCATCCTCAGACATTTATTATATCCTTCTGTTTAATTAAAATATTGTGAACATGTTATCATCGTATATGCTTAGAAAGATTGAAACATATCCTCTTTCAATTCATCGTAGTTGTGCTGTTACAGAAGGTTTAAATATTGAGTAGGAAATTTTTTTTTCACCGGAACTAAAGTCTACTATCCTGCGCCGGGTAACCTTAAATAAGAATTCTGACTCTTAGGGTTACATGGTATAGTCAATATATGAAACCAATACCTTTGGTACACATCTGGTACAATAATAATGGCTATACATGTCTAAGGTTCAAAGCTAATTTGAAAATTCGGATAATTTGAAAGTCTGGGAATATTTGTTCCTACTTCAAAAGTCCGTTCTCCGTTTGCACCCAATCACCTAAGTGCCAAATAAAGAATTGTACTGCCAAGTTATGCCTATTCAATCCAGCCTTAAAATTAACTGTTTTAAAACTAGGAGGCCTAATTGTAGGGCATGGAGACGTACGAAGCCTCCATTGAATTAAAAAAGTTGTGAACTAGAAAAGGTTCTGAGAACGCTATTGTGAGAAGAGATCAGTAAATTACACGGGTTTATCTCAAATATACTAAAAAATACTTAACCATTAGACAAACCATAAATTTAGAATAGTAGTATGTCCGGCTTGAACATTAGTCATGGCTTGGACGAACAAGACCCACTCATACCCTCATCACCGAAACCAATAAATACTTCAGATATGTCAACCGAGAGAGCCTATGTTGGATTGCCTAAATCACCATCAACATCAGCTCTTTTCCACAAATATTCGCCAAATCAGAATTCTAATATCAGAGGTGGATCACAGTCGGTGCGCAATGGCCAGGAAGATGATAAAACGGGCAGGAGTACGACTTCGACTGACATTCATCGCCGGGGATCTGTCAATCATCAAGTGCCTCCATTATTCCATAGATTGATAAGCGGACATTATACAGTTACGAATCCAAACGTCGCATCAGGGATTGAATACGGTAATTTAAATTCGAGTAATCTAAATCTTAATTCCAGTGGGATCTTAGAGAGTAATGCCAGTATTTATTCGGTTCCAGACCTCGAGGAACAACAACGAAGATTAAACGTGTTGACAAGTATGAGACCTCAAAAATTGATTGGAAACTACAAAAATTTGACGAACTGGATGGATAAATGGATGCCTGATGTCTCCAAGTTTAAGAATAAGAAAGTAAAAAGGTATTACGAAGACCAAAATTATTTGGTTGAAAGGTTTCAAGAAATCGATAATTTATTAGACTACGGTAAGATTCACATTAACATGCTTTCTAATTATAGTCATTCAGAAGTTCGTAAGAATAAAAAAGATACCATTGAAGATCTACGGGAAAGCCAAGGAGATTCTAAGATGGACCCCAATACAACTGGTTATAATTCTATGATATCGCATCGTTCAAGATTTAATGAAATCCCAGGTAATGTGGAAACGGAAGGTGCCCATTTTTTGGGCTACAACCAAGAAGAAACATCACAAAATGTTTTGCTTGCGATAATGGTTAATTTTTTCGTCAATTTTATTTTGTTGATTGGTAAAATTATTGTATGTATATTAACAGATTCCATATCTGTTGTCGCATCGTTAGTTGATTCGATTTTAGATTTTCTTTCAACGTTTATTATCTTTATTGCTAATAAATTGTCAACTACAAAAACCTGGAGAACACAACACGCATATCCTGTTGGCAGATCAGGCTTAGAACCGTTAGGTGTGTTGATTTTTTCAGTCATTATTATAATTTCATTTTTTCAGGTTGGGCTAGAGTCGTTTAAAAGGTTATTTTTAAGTATACCAGAAGACAGAAAGACAGCTCTGATTGGACAAGGAGCAATTCTAATCATGTCTGTTACTATCTTGAGCAAAATAGGTTGTTGGATATGGTGTTCAAAGAGTAAATCAAGCTCAGTTCAAGCTCTTGCGCAAGATGCCATGACCGATATTGTATTTAATTCTGTTTCCTTAGTGATGCCAACTGCAGGTAATTACTTAGATATATGGTGGCTTGATCCGTTGGGGGCCTTCTTATTATCTGTCTATATCATAGTTTCTTGGAGTAAGACTGCTTTTGAGCATATAGAAAATTTAACAGGAGCAGTTGCGAGTCCATTGGATTATAAAGTGATATTGTACTTGTCTTATAGATTTGCCGAATCAATCAAACAAATTACGTCTCTAAAAGTCTATCATGTTGGTGACAACTTAAACGTTGAGATAGACTTGGTTTTCGATAACGAAGAATTTAATTTATCATTAACCGATGTGCATGATACGGCGGAAGCGTTACAGTATGCGATTGAAACATTACCAATGGTTGAAAGAGCATTCGTACATATAGATTACATGGAGGGTAATTTTAGGGGGCACTTGAAATAATACATCTCTGTTTCGAAAATTAGATAAAATTGAATATAAATTTCTACCAAGAAATTACTTACAATTACATCAACGCAAGAACTAGAGCGATTAATGTATTCCATGAGATAAATAATAAATGTTGGCACCATAATCTGCACATGAATGGCCAAAGCCAGAGCCAGACGAAATACCACCAGAACTGGCCGACTCACTACCAGAACCAGCAGATATATCTCCTGACATTCCACCAGCTTTAGCACCAAGTCCGGATTCAGTTATGGACGGACCCAACCCAGAACTCCTAGTGGAGCCATGACTATCAGAATTGAATTACAAGACCGAAATCATGGCTTATCTATACATCCTGTGGCTTATTGTATTCACGATATTAAGTACGGATACATGACATATTCGAAACAATTAATTTTTTATTATGACCTGAAAAGAATACGTACTCACTTAGAGCTTCTGACACCAATTTTTATATCTATACAAAGACTTTGTATTCAAATGATTTTTAGATTTCCAATTACGTTACAACTACATCAAAGCGAGAATTAATGCACCTAATGTGGCTCCAAAAGGTACATAATAAACGTGAGCACCAGATCCAGCAGTTGACGAAGAGTCAGATCCAGAGCTCGAACCTGAAGACTCACTGCTGGAACCGGATGACTTCGAACTAGATTCTGATTTACCACCAGAACCAGACGACTTGCGTTCGGAACCAGATTTGGAACTAGACCCTAACTTACCGCTTCCACCAGAACCAGAAGTCTTGCTACCGAAATCAGACGACATGCTATCGGAACCAGATGACATAGATCCCGACATACCGCCAGCTCCGCCACCAGAACCAGAAGTCTTGCTACCGAAATCAGACGACATGCTATCGGAACCAGATGACATAGATCCCGACATACCGCCAGCTCCGCCACCAGAACCAGAAGTCTTGCTACCGAAATCAGACGACATGCTATCGGAACCAGATGACATAGATCCCGACATACCGCCAGCTCCGCCACCAGAACCAGAAGTCTTGCTACCGAAATCAGACGACATGCTATCGGAACCAGATGACATAGATCCCGACATACCACCAGCTCCGCCACCAGAACCAGATTCAGTCATGGAAGAACCAGACGCAAATGGTCCGTTCATCGCTGCACTTGCAGGAACGAAATCTGGAAACCCAGCACCAATTCGACCCACAGAACTGGCCCAGTCAACATAAGAGGTGAACCACGGCTTTTTGGTAATTTCACTATATTTCGCATCACTAAGCTGGGCAAGATCTGAGTACCATGGCCTGTCAGTAAGGTCCTCTACGATCGACTCATATTGCTGAAAGTATGTGTTGCCAGTTCCGAATTGTTCGGCAATGTCTGTAGCATGACTACCATAGTAATCTGTTAATCCTCCCAAATAATCGGTACTATCTGCAGCAAGAACATTTACCCCATATGCGGCTATAATTAAACTTGTTGAGACTCTCATTTTGCATTATCTAATGTGTCCTCAGTCTTTCAGATATGCTTGGAATGGCTTTTGCTGCATTTATATATCCTTCTGTTTGGCCCTAAAAAAATCAAATCCCCGCTTGTCCGTATATCTAGTATTTCGGAGTCATCCAGATACCGAGTACAGATTAAATACATTATCTGTTGTTCGCAATCATTGGATTTTTCTATTTATTATCTAAAAATTATTCATTAGCATCTCATTGAAAGAATGCTTCTGATACCAACTTTAATACATATATATAGACTTTAGCCATTCAATTGACTATGTATCTACTTTTAAATTTATAAGAATGCCAAAATTGATAATTGAGTCGTAAATTAAGCTTCGGACGCAAGAAAAACACAATTTGGTTTACGAGAGAAGAATGTGCACGCATATCCCTTGAAAGGCACAAAATAATACTGAACAAATTGCAGATCTTGAAATACCACATTTAAAGTATTGACTTTTATTCTTGGTGTAGCTCGTTTAGTGCGTGCCTTACCCCGTGTTCGTATTTGATAATGATGTCATCGTCGTCCTGTTGGATTGTGTGAAACTTTGCAAGAAGAAGGTTGATATCTTTTAGGATGATATCTAGATTGCACATTTCAGGTAGTATTCGCAGCTTCTCAACAGGACTTAAAAAGGACAAGACTTTTAGCAAGAGGATTGTAGTGAAGTAGAAGCAGAAATGGATTTGATCCGACAAATATGCAAAGTACGCATCGCTATCGATAGAGTTGATGAACTTGAGTAATTTGCATGCATGTGTTATCATCTCGCGTAGGGACTGTTGGTCGCAATAACGGAGGACAATTTCAACATTGTCTTCGTCGAATATGCCGTAGGCCTGAAATTTGACAGACTCCATCAACGTGGACTTGCGGAATGTGTACGCATAAATTGCGATTAAGCCGCAGAAATGGTAGCATAGCTCAACAAACTGCAATGATGGCTGGTTGAATATGTATTCCCATTGGTTGTACCATGCATTCATATCTTCCTTGGTGGAACGGTAATTTGCTTCACATTGTTCTAAATTGGTAGTGGTGATGTCATTCAAGCTAAGTTGAATATAATTGTAGGTGATTAGCAAGATACCTATCTCGCTGACTATTCGTCCATCAAAACTGGTAGAGCTTGGTAGACTAAGTGTTGCCGTAAAGTGACTTAACCTGGTTTCATCTACAACACACATTCGTCCAGAGAAGATGCAATTGATCAAATGGACCAACGTAAGATGATTGAAGATTCTGAGAGTCGTTAATGCTTGATATTCTTCGCTGTCGATTTCGTTGTAAAATATGGTGAACGAGAAGTCTTCATCGCCCGTATTCCGGGGCTTCTGCAATACTGACCCAAACTTTGATTTCGATACAAAATTCGATACTCGAAAGATACCATGCGTCTAGATTCAATTCATTTAGAATGCTATCGTCATCCAGTTCAAGGCTCAAACGAGATGAAGCAATTGATGATAGCGACAAAGAATAGATCGAAAGAACAACCAATGCTTGCAAAAATTCGACATCGCCAGTGTTGATATTGGAATGCTGGAAAGAAGTGTATTTCAGTAAGGAATTGTTCAATTCCTTCACTAATTGTTTAACTAAGAATCTATAATTGGACTTCTTCTTATTGAGCATTTCAGGGTGTGTGGAATTCACCTCTTTGAACAGGTACCTTAAAGACAAGCAGCAGCACGTAGTTAATAGCAAGGATGATTTACTACGAATTCTTCGAACCAACTCATCAATTGCCGTATTTGACAGAAACAGTACCCACCTCCCAAAATTGTTTCTGAATTTGTTAACTAGATCAATTGCTTCTGCTTCTGTCAATAATCCTAAAGTTATAATATCTTCATTCGTTTTATAGTTTTGATTTTTATTCAAGGTTCGTTCAACTTTAGATAAGTTAAGCAAGTTCGAGATTGATCTTGGAATATTTGAAGTCTCAATTTGATTACATACAATAGAAAATGGTGCCACCTTGAATGAATCCGCCGGAAATTGAAACGAAGACCTTGAGTTTGGGTCAACAAGTGATTCAATTTCTGAGGAAACATTACTGCTCATATTTGAGGATGCATTTTGTTTCGATAGTTTTGACGGATTAGCATTTGAAACGGTGTCGGGTGTCTTCCTTACTGATGCCGCGGCCTCTAGCAAAAGTCTAGCATCGCTATTAATGATACAATTATTTCCACTATTCGATTTAAGGATCGATAATAATTCATTAACTCCATCGTATATCAAGTCGAGCTTATTCTTCGTTTGTTCATCGCTAATTATATCGTTTGTTTGTGTATTCAGCGATTGAGTTGAATTTGGAAATTCACCAAAGGAGCATTTCTTATTAAGGAATAAGCATCTCGAGCATGATATATCGTCAGTATCAGACTTGAAGCACCGGGTTTTTTGTTTTCGACACAAATCACAAGCTTTCGGTGTTCGAGTGGCCTGCGCCAATTTGCGATTATTTGTTTCTGTAGCAATCTCTTTAATATCTATCTTCCTCTTATTTGGTGGTTTCTAAGAAACTTTGTCATGGTTCTCCTTATGTGTTTTACAACTCATATTGACATCTTGATTTTAATTTGTTAAGATTTGGAGTCAGATAAGAAAGTTGATATTTATTTCGCGTTATCTGAAAAATAGTAAAAAATCATAATTTTGATCTTCAAGAAGAAAACGAAAAAATATATTTATACATACCTAAGAAAAAGACATTACGATGTCGGAAATTAGCATACTTATGATAGATTTAAGACAATTAATGGTTACTGTTTAAAAGTTGATAAAGTGATAAGTACAACATCTCGCAAAGAAAGTCTAGTGATCATCATTTTTCATTTCCACTTCGACTCCATATAACTTATTCTGATATCTTTTGCATCAAACGTAGAAGAAACTGAACATTTTAAGATTGATGATCACCAGTAAAGTCTTCATGAACTCCGCACTTATATTATGCTTCACATATAGTTGCCAACCTTTTTCTTTATGTCTATAATTAATTGTGTTGCATAATACGAAATAGGTTCATTTTTCATGCCCCTGAAGGAGACACTATCAAAAATATTTAGGGTCCTGGGATGATCCAACAGCGGAAGTTGAATATCTCAAGCCATAAGTAACTGAAGATTACTTTAACTATCATATGAATTCGTGGAGTATTTGGTCAATTCACGCCCATTAGTTGCGAAAAATGGAGCGCTTGAATAATCGTTGAACCCATATATTATGAACTCTTCGTTATTTATTGTCTTAAGGAATCCACAGTTGTTTACATACGGTAAGAAATGTTGAATACTTTAAGTAACTGAAATACTCGGATAATGTCTGAAAACAATTTAAATTGTTCATTTGGACCATATCGCTATTTGCTTTTCTTTTTTCTTTTGTTTCTGTTCAGTAGGCTTGTTCATGATTGATGAGATCTACAGCAAACCATGATTTGGAAGCAAAAAACCCCACCTTTCGTGTTTTATTTCACGGCATTTTAACATTATAATACTTGCCAGTTTTAGGACACTCGTAGTGGTTGCCCGAAATTTGACTTTACAGTTATGCGCATCTCGCATACTATAGATCTTGCTTTTGTATGGGTTTGCGGGATACCTACCCAAGAAAAAATCTAACCATTTAAGAGGGAGTATATCAGGCTCAGTTGAGCTATTATTGAGTGAGAGCACGTAATAATCATCGCATTCTTAAGGATCAAAAGCATCAAATATTATCCCACTACTGAGAATACTGTCTTCAAGCCGCCAATCGATGTTCTTGAGGTTATTTTGTATATCAATAATTTCACCAGGCTTAATATCACTTGAGCGAACAGTTAATAATCCTAATATATATATTAAATGAAGTTGCTGAATTTAACCTTAAGCACAATGTATATTTTCTCGCTTTATTCGAGGTATTTTTATGGTAAGTATCTATTATATTTCTCAATTGTTTCCAACTTCTGGAATAAATTTACGAACTAGATTTTTCATGAAAATTCAGTTACCATGAAAATTCAGTTACCATATCCTTTAAAAAGTCGATTTTGAAGTCATTAATATACTTTTCAATTTAAAGTCTACAAGCGTAACAGGGATCAACAACAAAGGTTTATGTATTAGCATTATGGTGGTTTGAAGTATGGCAACTAACATTAATGGAGTAGAAACTAGGATTGGAAGTTAATATTATCACGATGACGGATAGACGTATTGCGCCCGTTAATGCTACATGCGTGAACCAACATGAATTTGTGTATAAAAAATTGCTCATACGGTATTATAGTATCTTATATCTTATACATTCTGATTCGTTTGTTTCCAAGATCAAGTCCATTTCAATTATTTTAACTCCTCTGTTCATCAATAAATGACTGAAATCAAACATGCCTTTGTAGGACAACGTGCCCTTTTCAACCTGATTTTTATCTCTCACTTTGAATTCACCTGAGAAGAGTACATCATATTCTTTATTCGTATTTATAGGTTTACGTGCAATGCTTTTAAGTTCTTTAATATTCTTGTCCATCATTGAACCTCCTATCGATTCGTCTGTGTTTATCCTATCTAGCTTTAAACCTGCCAGGACCAACGCATCATTTATTATTGAATGAAAGTTGATCAGTTTAATGACCCATCCCACATTTATGGATGAGATACCATTATTGCTTTCCATATTAATTTGAAATCCTGATACAGTCGGATACTTTGTTTCGACCCATATTTTAAATTGACGGTTGTCAAGTTCGATGCCTAACGGCAATTTAAACATCTTCCTAATGGTGCTATTCAATGATAATTCCTCTAGTACCTTATATTTAATATCCTCATTTACTAGGAGTTTGATAAAGTTATCAGCATCGGAAGACTCATTACTCAAATTCTGTTGGTTCATCTCTACCATTGAGTAGTTATAATACTCTTTATCTAAGTATTTAATATCTTCGGGAAACGAGTATGTGCGTTTAACTGGCCACTTGAAATTAAACCACAAGGGAAGGAAAATGATCCTGTCATTACCATCCTGCTTAAACTTAACAAACTGGACTACCACATACGCTCCGACTGTCAATGAGCTTGAACAGATTATTAGTAACAATATTGTTCGAAATGGCAATCTTCGGTTATCTCGAATTGTTGAATTACCGTTTATGAACCCCATATTATTTTGCAAAGTAGATCTTATCACCTGTTCCCTTATTAGCTGGTCATATTTCTTCCTTTCAAATTCTTGTTTTAGGTTTTGCTTTGAAGGGTTATATTTCCAGATTGATGTCAAAGAATCCTTCTTGGTACAAAATTTGTTATATGACCCTATTGTTCGGAATGTTCTGATATTAGGTTTACGTATTGATACGATGTATTTTAAAGCTTTAGATGAGTACATCACACCCTATCATAAGTATCCATGAATAATTTAGAAATGACTATACTGAAATCTGCCCCATAAAATGTGATATCTACCAGATCTCGTGACGGCTTGTTGCTCAACTGTCTAATCTGCAACGAAGTACGGCATTTACTAATTGTCCATAATATAACTAAACATCTATAAAATTACATAATTGTTTAATCTTCATCCTCTAAATCTGCCCAGTTTGCCGAAGAATTGGTTAATTTGCTAAACATGTCCCGAACCTCTTCCTTTAACTTCGCATCTCTTTGGTTCTGCAATTTTTCTTTTTCTGCTTCTTCCTTCTTTGCCTGCTCTTCCCACTTCTGTCTAGGAGTTTGATACGTACCCTTTGAAGATCTTGCTGGTCGTGGTGTTGATTGGTTTTGTCTTGGTTGCTGTTGCTGTTGCTGTTGTGGTTGATTTGTATTTGGTTTGGTCCTAGGTGGATCCGGCTTAGAATCGGAAATAGAAACCACCCCCAACCTAGACGCAAGAGATTGACCTGCACTCGTCATTGGTGGTAAATCTTCTCTATCGTCTTCACTGTCCAAATCTTCATTTTCCTCAGCATCTTCGTCAGTGACCTCTTCGTCGGTGCTATCAAAGCCATTGTCGTCTTTGTTCTTATTCGAATTAACAGCAGTAGCCTTACATCGAATGTCCAATCTTGCTGCTAACGACGCCCCCTCCTTAGACATTGGGACCTTTTTATCTCTGTCCGATTCTTCGGCATTTCCAAAATTTTTATTCTTATTCGCATGGTGCTTGTGTTGTTTGTTATTTGCGTATGTGTTAGATGCACGAGGTCCTCTTGGAATGTTACCAGAACCAGCTCTTGATGTATGTGAACTACGTGACACGGATTCATCGTTCTCGGCCGTGGACGGAGGTGATGGCAACGAGCTATATGTTTGTCTTCTAGAGTTCCTGTCATCCTTGCCGTTGTTCTTTTTGCCTGATCTACTATATTTGGAGGATACGTCCAGTCTCTTGGGATTATCTTTATATGTCGATGTATTACCAGGTTCACTAGAATCGTCTGCCCATTTACTCGTCAACGGTTTTGGCTTCTCTGTAGTAGAAGACTGTTTGTGGGCCACATGCTTACTGGAACCACTATCTTGGCTTTTCGCCTTATTAACTAACTCTTCTTCTGTTGCCCATTTTGAGGCCAACCCACTCATTTATACTGTTAATTATATATATTTTGTTGTTTCTTATTAATTAAGTCCATTTTTTATTATGGATTTATGCGCATGTCAATTTTCAGCCATGCTGGATTACGAAATTCCATTTCAGTTCTATGCACCAATTGTCAAGGATTTTGGTCGAAAATGATCCAAAGCCACTTCAACAAGGCGTATAAATATCCGTAGTTCGCCTTACCATAGTCTTATCAAAGCTGTTGTTTGGAGCAGTGTCTAATTTCAGGCTCGCAAGTAGATATTACCATACCCACATTATTCGCTGACATTGATATACATGTAACAATGCATTCGTCTAGTGAGTAGGCAATTGGGTACGATCTCGTATACTAGTCACTTTCGTAAAGTGTCATCATAGAATATGATGAGCGATCTCGTTTGATAGAATCAATAGTCTGTTCGATGGAGAGTTGTTTACGCTTTTAAAAATTACGGCCTATTCTCGGGCTACAGGAGGCCATAACTACATACTTCTAGCGAGCGAGTCACCCATTATCAGTGCTTGTGGATGCAAAAGTTGTTCTTATTAGTAATTAATTGTTAAAATTCCGCGCACTGAGTTTAAATTAGCCGGACATATTCACCTCTGGAGTAGAACTGGCCGAAAAGAATATTCAGCATTGCAATTATTAATTATTCCGGTTCTTTCTACTAATTGTATCACGAAACAAAAGTATGTCACAACCAGGTTTTAAGTTATCTACCGAGCTACCAGCTTGGAAAACATTAGAAACAACCTTTAAATCGAAGGGAGAAAAGTTCCAAGTCAAAGAGGCCTTTGACAAGGACCCAAAAAGATTTGAAAAACTTTCTAAAACTTTTCAAAACTTCGACAACTCTAAGATTTTGTTCGATTTCTCGAAGAATTTAATTGATGATGAAATTTTACAGCAATTAATTCAATTGGCTAAAGAAACCAAGGTTGAAGAGTTGAGAGATGCTATGTTCAAAGGTGAAAAGATCAACACCACTGAAGACAGAGCAGTTTACCATGTTGCTTTAAGAAACAGATCTAAGAAAGAAATGAAGGTCGACAATGTTGACACATTCCCGGAAGTTGACGAAGTCTTACAGCACATGAAGGAATTCTCTAACCAAATCAGGTCGGGCGATTGGACTGGTTACACTGGTAGGGCCATTACCGATGTTGTTAACATTGGTATCGGTGGTTCTGACTTGGGTCCAGTCATGGTCACCGAAGCTTTAAAGTCCTACGGTAAGCCAGGTTTAAACGTTCACTTTGTTTCTAACATTGACGGTACCCACATTGCTGAAACTGTTAAGAAATGTGATCCAGAAACCACCTTGTTCTTGATTGCTTCAAAGACCTTCACGACTGCTGAAACATGTACTAACGCCAACTCGGCAAAGCAATGGTTCTTGGCTAAGGCTTTAGATACGAAGCATATTGCTAAGCATTTCGCGGCTTTATCGACTAACGCAGAAGAAGTTGCTAAGTTCGGTATTGACACCAAGAATATGTTTGGATTCGAAAGCTGGGTTGGTGGCCGTTACTCTGTTTGGTCTGCGATTGGTTTATCCGTTGCTATCTACATTGGTTTCGACAATTTTGAAAATTTCTTGAAGGGTGCTGAAGCCGTCGATAAGCATTTCGTCGAAACCCCCCTCGAGGAGAACATTCCAGTTTTGGGTGGTTTATTATCTGTATGGTACAACAACTTCTTTGGTGCACAAACCCATTTAGTTGCTCCATTCGATCAATACTTACACAGATTCCCAGCTTACTTACAACAATTGTCTATGGAATCCAACGGTAAGTCTGTCACTAGAGGTAACGCTTTCACTAACTACGAAACAGGTGCCATTTTATTCGGTGAACCAGCAACCAATGCTCAACACTCGTTCTTCCAATTAGTACACCAGGGTACCAAATTAATACCTGCTGACTTTATCTTGGCTGCGCAATCCCACAACCCAATCGAAAACAACTTGCACCAAAAGATGTTGGCTTCCAACTTTTTTGCCCAAGCTGAAGCTTTGATGGTTGGTAAGGATGAAGACGAAGTTAAAAAAGAAGGTGCCACCGGTGGTTTAGTTCCTCACAAGGTTTTCTCTGGTAACAGACCAACCACTTCTATATTGACCCAAAAGATTACTCCAGCTGCTTTAGGTTCGTTAATTGCGTACTACGAACACCTTACTTTCGTTGAAGGTGCGGTCTGGAACATCAACTCCTTTGATCAATGGGGTGTTGAATTAGGAAAGGTTTTGGCTAAGGTTATCGGTAAGGAATTGGAAAATAATAACGAAAAAGTTGACACTCACGATCCATCCACCAAGGGCTTAATTAACCAATTCAAGGAATGGGCTGAATGACTAGATTCGCCTAGGTCGACCAAGTTGTAATTTCTTTATTTCAATAGGTAGCCATATGTATGTTCTTGAATAATGTACGACCTTCGCTTCGATAATTAGATGCAGTATTTCACATCAATTTTTTTAATGCACTTTACTCTTTGGTAGAATACTAATTGTATCCCAGACTTAGTAGTATTGCGGACTACCGATATATACCAGTGATAGACAACAGACATAATACGTACTTTGTTAAATTTGAGAATTTTTGAAGTGCTTACAAGGTAAATAGTCGAATATAACGTGGACATAATCATATAAGAAATAAAATGTCGGACGAAGAGCTACCACCACATTTGCAAGAACAAGGGGGGTTAGATAACCCATTAAGAGCCATAATTGTGGTGAACTCGACAGATAGTCCGGAGGGGGATATGGAAGAAGCACTATTGGATAGTATTCAAAGTTTTGATGACATGAATGAGTTTTTCGATAAATTCGACGAGACCATTGCCATACCTAACGAGGAGCACATAAAATACGAAGTTGGAAGCGATGGTCTTGTGGTTATAGTCGTCGATTCACTTTCGTTAAGAGACAAGGCCCTTAAATTCATGGAAGATTATATCGTCAAGACTGAAGGAAAAGACCACGATGACGCAGAGGGTAACCAAACCACAAGGAAGAAAAAGAAGACCGAGAACTGATCAACCAGGTCGATGCTGGCTCTGGTTTTGTAGTTTTGGGGTGTTTTTCATTATTTGCATCTAAAGAACGATGGTCTCTATATTTGGAGAGTTTTGGAAATTTTTTTTTGCTGGAACACATAGACCAAGACCGTGTATATTAACCACTCATATTCATTACGTTTGTACCTAATCGTAGTCCTATTATCAATTTAAAAACTTATTTTGTTTATTCGCTGTAGATCTAGGTGTTTGAGTAACACAAAATCGAGCCCACCCTTAAACTCACCGATCGATTTTAAATAGAGCCTTTCTCTTATCATTAATACAACATTAAGGAATAATACGCTATAGTCATGGATAATTGGAGAAGAATTGATATTGATGCTTTAGAGACAGATAACCACTTGTCTAAAGAAGACTTGATTCCTGATTTACCTCCAGTATCAAACGAGGAGATAGTTTCATTATCAAAGCAATGCAGATCAGCATTGTCACTGGGTCAATTCGTACAAGCATTAACGTTAGCATTGGGTACGCCACCATATGTCGCTGACGAGAGAACGAAGAATTTACATACCGAAACAGTGTTTGAGGTTTTATGTTCCATTAAAAATAACCATTCTACGAACGACTTGTCCAATTTCGTAAAAGAATTAGATTCTAACCAACAGGATACATTAATTAAGTACTTGTACAAGAACATGAGCACGAGTCATGGTGCCAAACAAGGTGGGTTATTGTTGCAATGGTTTGAAAAGACAGTTGAAATCACAGGATTGGGTCCAATTGTACGTTTCATGGCTGATAGAAGAACTGTTTAAATTGTATACTACAAAATTAACAATAAACGAAAATTGGTATTATAGTGTATCTAAATAGGTTGTAATTTATTTGTGTTCTTATGATTCTTTTTTTTCTTATTAGCTTTTTTGACCTTGTCTAAGGTATTGATCTTATTTATGTAATTATTTTTGTTTGAGACAATTGTCTTATTTGTCTTGTTATCGAGTTTGGATATATTTAAAGACCGTAAAGGATCCTTCTTAATGACAGGCTTAGATTGAACATTTGATCGCGGTTTATCTTCAAATATGTCAGAGCCCAGAAATTTACGATTGAAATCATTAGATATGTCGCTATGTTTTGCATTTTGTGCATTTAATTCAGACTGAAGATCCAGGATACCTTGGTCTTTTGATTTCATAGTCTTGTCAAATTTCTGCGCCCATGAATTGTTCAAGGTCTTGAATTTGTGCTTATAAGTCTTCAATTCCTCGATAGATTTTTCATGTTTGTTACAAATGAGCTTATTCTCGTCAGTTAACTGCTGAATTTCCGACTTTATGGAGGCCAATTCATTTCTTAGATTCTCAGAAACCTGTTGATTTTCCTCCGACATGCTTGCTGAATCAGCTAGCTCGGTGAGCTGTTTCTTTGTTTCATTTATTATTGAATCCTTTAACGCAATTTCCTTGTTTTGATTAGCTATAAATTCCTTAGAAGTTTTAATTTTTTCTTTATTCCTAATATCGGCTTGCTTCAAATCAGCAACATCTTTCGCTATCATATCCGACTTCAGTACCTCCGTTGCCAATGATTGATTTTCCTGACCTAACCTATCTATTAAGACCTGTTTATCACTGATCATATCATGATTTTTCTTATTTTCGTTCTCTATTTCCTCAATAGTTTGCTTTAATGAGTTGTTCTGTTTATTTATCGTATCGCATTTAGAATACAAGCCCGAATTTTCAAGTTCCAATTGAACAAACTTGTCTTTGATTGTTTTGACTTCTTCAATCAACTCATTGTTTTTCGAAATAAGCTCAGAGTTCTCTGAATCGAATGAGCTTATCGACTTCTTTAAAGTATCAAGATTGCCACTGAAGTTGCTGTGTTGCTGTTTAAATTTATAAAACTCTACTTTGAAGTCATTAATTTTGCCGTTTAGAACATTCTTTTCTTTCAATAATTCGTCATGAGTGACTTTAATTCCAATTAAGGCATTCAATTCCCCTTTCAATGAATTGGATCCTGAATCATTGTCCGTAGTTAAACTACTAATCAATTCCAGGTTCTCGGACGCAATGTTTTGTAAGATTTCCTTGTGCTCATGCTTGAATTCTGATATTTCTACTTCCATATCTTTGATTGTCTTCTTAAAGCTATTTATTTGTATTTCATAAAAATTATTAGTCAAATGACTCGCCCTGTACGGCAGTGACGTCTTTGCTGGCACAATAAATGCATTTCTAGTAGGAGTCTGAAATTTGTGAGTATTTCTGGAACTTAATAATTTAGGAGCCGTGTTGAGCTTATTCGAGCTTGGTATCATTCTGAATTTGGAGGGAGTCGGACTTAACTTCCGGAGGGGGCTCACTGTCGGTACTATTCTGGTAGGACTCAACGAAGAAATCGTAGGCCTCGCATAATGTGGGATTTTCGGCGTGTTATCTAGCCTGTTTGTTGTCGAGCTCTCCAACTTGAAGTCCTTGACTAACGTAGCAATGTTGTTTAATATAGACTTGAGCAAGATGACGTCCCCACAAGGATCAACGGTCAAAATAATATTAATCTTTCCCGGGCATGGTGAACTGCCCTTAAAAATGAGGTTAGTTATAAGGTTGGACGATCTTCCGTTGGACGATGCCTTGTTCGCAAGCAACTGCGTTATCGACGACATGTTGGTGTTCGCAAACGCATTGGACAACGACAGCGACCTGTCGTACTTCTCGTTCCCCATAAGGTCGATATAATTGACTCTCTTATCGTGGTACAAGAACGTAACCACGAGACAAGATCTGCTCGACTGGTTATTGAAGGCCGTTTTCTTGGTGTTCCTCTTTCTGAAGACCGTCTCAATTATGTCGCGGGCATTGCCGTTTAATCTTCTCCTGTGCAACTGCGATTCGAGACATGAACTGTGGTACTCCTTCCTCTTGGCCGGTGTCTCGAGCAAATCCATTATGTACCTGTTCTCGCTCACCTCGAACGCAGTAATGGCCGCTTCTGTCCCAGTCCCTTCCAACCCGTGGATCTTCTCGTGGATCACCTGTTTGAGCATAGTGGTCTTACCACTGCCTGTAGGCCCCATAAATATGAACGACGTACACACATCCGACGTGTCGATCAATTCCTGGTACGTATTGTTACTACCAGCATATATTTTGGTGAAGTCGTACTGCTTGTCGTTTACTATGATACCCCGATCCCCCACCGTCTCGAACAACGCCTCCTCCGCTCTCCTCGAACTCTTAATCTTCAAGTATAATGGAATTGATGTCATGTTGTCCCAGGTACCTGGTATATTCTGTTTCTTTTACTATACCATTGACATCTTATTATGTCTTACGTTCTTATATTGTCGATGTTTATGAATTAGCCAAATTGGGAGCTTTAAATTAATCGAGTCGTATGTCGAAAACTCTTTCAAAAATGACATCAAATGCGACACCAATTTGGTTAATAACCACCTACCAGCTCTTCCCCGGAGTACCACCACCGTTATGCCTGATTTCTGCACCTATTACCGAAAGTTTTCCCGTAGCACTTATTCCCCAGTGAGGATATGTACATGGTACCATCCAGGGACCAATTGCGCTTGTAGGTTAAGCCCCAGACGAAAAGAAGGTTACGTGGAGATGACCCCATGCCGAGTACGTACGTAGTAGTTCGGTTCAATTAATGGGAGTATTTAATTGTTCCGGTTGGACAATAACTACTATCCGCTTAAACTGAATGTAGTGTACGGATCGGCCACCGAGAACACTCACTGTATAAGCAACCCGTCGGAGATCAATCGACCACGTTTAAGTATAAATAATCCGTGCCTCCACATTTAGTGGAAAAATATTAATTCCAACTTAAATTAGTTACAATAGCAAAAGTTGAATACAAATAATAAAGATGTCTATTAAATTAAATTCTGGATATGATATGCCATTAGTTGGTTTCGGGTGTTGGAAGGTCGACAGTGCCACCTGTGCAGACACCATTTACAATGCCATCAAGGTTGGTTACAGATTATTTGATGCTGCTATGGATTACGGTAACTGTAAAGAAATCGGTGAGGGTATCAACAAGGCCCTTGACGAGGGATTGGTTGCTCGAGACGAATTGTTCGTCACTTCGAAGCTTTGGAACTCGTACCACGACCCAAAGAACGTCGAATCGGCGTTGAACAAGGTGTTGAGCGACATGAAGTTGGAGTACCTTGACTTATTCTTGATCCATTTTCCGATCGCATTCAAGTTTGTTCCATTTGAAGAAAGGTACCCACCAGGGTTCTATTGTGGCGACGGCGACAAATTCCACTACGAAAACGTCCCGTTGTTGGAAACATGGAAGGCGATGGAAAAGTTGACCAAGAGTGGCAAGACCAAATCGATTGGTGTTTCGAACTTCTCTGGTGCATTAATATACGACTTGTTGAGAGGTGCTGAAGTCAAGCCAGCCGTCTTGCAAATCGAACACCACCCATACTTACAACAGCCAAGATTGATTGAGTTCGTTCAATCCAAGGGAATTGCCGTCACTGCGTACTCTTCGTTTGGACCACAATCCTTCTTAGAGTTGAAGGACGCCAAGGCCATAGACACCCCAACCTTGTTCGAGCACAAGACCATCAAGTCAATTGCGAACAAGCACAAGAGAACCACCGCTCAAGTCACGTTAAGGTGGGCTTCCCAAAGAAACATTGCCATTATTCCGAAGTCAAACAACCCAGACAGATTATTGCAAAACTTGGAGGCTAACGACTTCGAATTATCCGAAGAAGACTTCGATGAAATTTCCAAGTTGGATCAGGGTTTGAGATTCAATAATCCATGGGACTGGGATAGCATTCCAATCTTTGCTTAAATTAGTCAAGATTATTTAGGGGTTGGATTGGTGTACACGTTTACATATTTCATAAAAAACAAAAACTTTTCTGAATGATTTACTGTAGACATATATATCTAAATAGAATCTAACACCGCTTTTCTTCCTAAATTTAATAACTTTAAACGGGACATGAAATCATCTCTGTTTATGTATGCACCGCACATTCTTCTTTTGCCTGTAAATTCAGTCCTAGAGTGGAAGCATCTCCAGTTGTCGAATATCAAACATTGGCCTGGCTTCAATTGATAGAATATCTCATTTTCTGGGTCGGTTATAATCTTATACCAATTACCAATGGCTTTATAAAACCTCGGAACGTCGTCTGGGTTCGACCAATTATCCATTGTTGATCTGTCCGATTGGTTCCAACGAACTTGAACTAATTCTCCATCATTGTCAAGTTTAAAGATCGGCTGAGAAATATCTGGCTGGATACAAACCTTCTCTTCCCCCGCAGAATGTGCTGGGACTGGGATTTTTGTCAACAATTCAAAGTCCTCTGGATGTTCTTTTTGTAATATCTGCGCACATTGAAAGGCATCAACTAAGGAAGTGGTGCCTCCTGTCCCGTCGTGGAACAACATGTGAAATAATTGTAACCCTGGAGTGTCGTTCCAGTAAGTGCCGTCAGTATGGGAGGAAATATCGAAATTGGTGTACGCCGTGTCGTTCTTGGATAAATCGCTCGTAAAGTCCCAAAAGCCTCCGTAATGGGTAGGTCTGATGTATGTGATTTTTTCACAAAGCTTTTCTGTTTCCTCGGGGCCGACTGGTACGTTATCAATCATGCAGAAGCCGTACTTCCAGATTTTCAAGCACCAATCTCTGATTGCATCTTCCTTATCGTCGTCGCTTGAGTCCATAATGGCCTTGAACTCAACGCTGGGCAACTTATCCTTGATATCCTTCACCTTCCAGTAGTTGGGTTTCAAAACTTCCTTTTCTCCCTTGATTTTCAATTGGTTTGGTACAATCTTCGGATTGTACGAATGCAATGCCAACCAACTGCTCTCGTACTCACTCTTGTGACTGTCTTGATCCCATTCAATTTTCAACCCCTTGGCATCATGTTGAACAGAAACTGCCTTGATGTTTGAATTAATTGAACACGAATTCAACAACCGTTGTTTTGTAGAGGTATAGTAACAATCTTCACAATGGCAGTTGTCACGTAACCAAACATTGTGATACTTGGAAACAATCCCGTCTTCCCACGTAACCGCAATTTCTAAATTAGAACCTTCAACAGGCTTTGTATCAACAATAGTAGAAGTTTTAGCATACATTTTAACTCAATTTCGTAATACTGGCTTTCAATTACCTAGATTATAAGAAGGAGTTAAGAAAAATTGATGATTATGGGGTGAGTTTGCTCTGTACGGCATCTAAGCACCCAGTAGAAAAAAGATAAACGGATAACAAATAGAATCTAATGAGATTATATAATAATCATTAAGGGCATTAGATATATATCCATACCTGTTAAATGGTAATCATACAGAGGATAAAACTGGTAGTGTATTAGAAAAAGGTGGTTTATTGAAAAGACTAAATATTAGTGCTTAATATAAATAAAATAAATCACTCAATCGGAAATGTCCGTTAACGAGCATTCACATACACTATTGCAGCTGAATCCTGACTGGGTGTCAATGGACTTTGATAAGTTAGGAAAATCGTTCTATAACAACGATGGAGTGCCGCTTAGTGAAACCATTAAAAGCCTAAAAGTGAGGACGTTGAATGAGGCATTGCAGAATAGGAACTATGACATATTAGCTGAGTACCTGAGATCAACTGAGGGTTTAATAAATAATAAATTCAGAATGAAAGTATGGCCAGTATTATTGGGCATAGCCGGCCAGGAGGATGGATCAGATGAAGAAAATCCGAAGAATGGAGAAACGGTGGACTCGCCCAACTTGAAGTTGAATAGACAATCAGTTACGTCCTTCCTACTTAATGATTTAGATTTAAACGACTTAGCACCTCACAAGGATGAGGACCAGGTCAAATTAGATATACAGAGATCGTTTACTGTGTTGTCACATATGCAATCGTACCACCAACTGCAAAATGAGTCGTTTACCAACATTTTCTCGAATGCTGACATAGATGTTTTGAAGAAACACTTATTGAATCTTATCATCAAGATACTAAGAAAATACCCGTGTCTAAATTACTATCAAGGCTACCATGATATAGCAAGTATTATATTGATTGTTTGCTACAAACAAACCGAATCAAGTGCGACAGAGAATGAAGAATTGGCATTCAAAATATTGGAACGGCTTACAGTTTTTCACTTAAGAGATTACATGATCACAGATATAAACCTTTCTATCAACCATTTAAAATTAATCCCAAGCTTGTTAGAGGTTGTTGATTCGGACTTATTTGAATTGATCAAGCAGTCAAGCAATTCGTATATTTTGTATTCAGGTTTCCATTATGATTATAACTTTTATCAAGGTTTATCGTCAATATTAACTTTTTACAGTCATGATTTAACTAATTTACATCAACTTTTGATAATATGGGATTTCATTTTAAGTTACAACTCTGTGATAGTGAATGTTTATCTATATGTTGCGTTGTTAATGTTTCATAAAAAAGACATATTTAACGAGTTAAACATTGATCCAAACGATTTAACGAATCCAGAGGGGAAGGAAATTGATATAGACTTAGTGCATACTTTAGTGTCTCCAAATAATTTATTCCACTCCTTGAATGATTCTGACCTTATCAAGATTTTAAATAATGCAAGATCTTTGATTGAAAATTATATAATCAGTGATATTGATAATTCAGATGTTACGTTTGATATTTGGTTCAAGGGATTTAACCAAAACTCAGTTCTATTAAACACATCGGATATACTTGTGGATATAAAAACAAAAAAACAAAAATATAACTACTTGATAGTCAATGAGTCAAACCCACCTGATTCTTCCTTGAATGACCTCGTTCGACTACAAGACGAAGAGATGTCAAAACAGACTGTTTATAATTTATCACTCCAACAAAAATTGATGGAACAACAAGAAGAACTATCAAATTCTATTTCGGATCTTGATACTAGCGTACCGAGCCTGTTATCTTCATCTATTACAAGCTTTACTTCGGCTTCATCATCAATCAATACTAAAATAGCTAATACTTCGTCTATTATATTCAAAAATTTATTTTATCACGATAATACTCCAGTTCCAGAGGGTAAGGTTAACAACAACAATAAGCATAATGGCATATTAACAAACCTTTACAGGATCAGTTTAACTGTCGGGTTTATCGGATTTATGATACATTTTTTGTTGATTAAGAATGACCCAAATTATCAAAATTTGAATATTTCAAGACTTGTATCAAGCTCTTTAACCATGCTTAGAAAATTTGGTTCGCATGTTGTTGACATGGAATTTATCAGGACAATAACTAATTCTATTACCAATGCAAGTGGTGAGTTGGCACTTGGAGGCGCTGTAAGCGGGGCGTATGGTTCTTTAAGAGATTCGGAAATTGTGAACAATGGAATAAATCTTGGTCAAATTGGATTGGGAAACCTAAGAAATAGTATTTATGGGTTTATTGGATAGTTTATGTCTTTATATACATTTAATTTATAAAAAAACAAATGAACTTTGATTCATTTAGTTATTATTTCATTAATGCTTGAATTCTATAATATATTATTTAGCTATCGTTTTCAAAATCGATTTCATAAATTAATACAGAATCCGTAAAGTTTGCATGACCCCAACCTCTATTACCACTAGCACTCACCATAAATCTACCAGTCTCATCCACGTATAATGTACTCAATATGCCACCGTGATGGCCTGGTATGATCATAAAGGGTGTGGCTGGTTTTTTATTTGTTGCACTAGGGGTGTTAGACAAATCATTGTAGAGGTTTAAGTTATACAACCTGATATTATCGTTTGAACCACACAATATGAAATCATTATTTGGTAACATGGAAATTGCACTTACCGGACCCGATATTTTAGGAAATTGCAACAATTTCAGTACATTTGGAACCATAGTATCCTTGTTATGACCCAACTTTGATCTCTTATGTGGCATTTTAATTGAAAATTCTTCAACCGTACTATTTCTTCTTCCAGCATAAATATACTCACCGCAATTAGACCAAGTGGACGACATACACCATGGCGGAATACCTTCAGAGACCCCTAACCTTAATACCGGGCTGTTAGTCGTGTCTGTGGCTCTAACATCCCAAATATTTATGGTACCATCAATGCTTGAACTCATGAATATCGAATCATTACTAAACGTTTTATTTGATACTTTAGAGTTCTTATTTGTTATTTTTGGTAAAGTGTTTACTTTATCTTGTGATTCTGCGTGTTTTCGATCTTCGTTATTTTCATTATCACTATCACCAAACAATGAATCAATATCACTTTCTTGTTTTGACTCTTGATTTTCTGCGTTAACCTCGGAATCTTGATAGGATAATGAAAAATCAGTTAAGCCTTCTGGTCTATATTGAATATTTGAAATTTGCCCAGAGCTACCTTGAAATAGGCGTACACATTTACCCGTATTCAAATCCCATTCTCGAATTGATTTGTCCCACGAACCTGATAAGAACTTTTTTTGATCAGTATTTAATCGCAATACGGAAACTGCATCATTATGTCCATTATCTAACCTTGCAATCAGTTTTTTCGGTCGATGGTTAAAATAATGATGAATATTACCTTCATTGTATCTCATAGTATATAACGAAATACCACCGGACGATAAACCCGAAAGACACCAATAGCCGTTTCTTTCTGCATCTAACGAATAGACTGGGTTCACTTTCGGTTCATAACTTACAGAACCTGCACTGAAATCGCTTACTTTTAACCTAGGGTTCAATTCCATTAATTGTTTTTTCGTCAAGGGATGTTCGTTTTCCCAATATGATGAGATTACACCGGCTTTCGTTATAGAGTCAACCAAATTATGTCTCTGTGCCATAGTCAACGGAGATTTACCTTCGATAGATGCAATGAAGTCATATTTCCTAACAAACCCATCTTCACCGCCTGTTAAAATCCATTTCGGACCATCAGTGAATGTTAGTGCATGACATTGCGAGGTGTATGGAATGGCTACTGATGGAAGTATATCATACGCCGTTGTATCCTTAGCCTTCTGTATTATATTTTCTCTTATTGTTTCCCTTGACAAATGTTCTGTGTCATCATCTTCATCTTCTTGGTCTTGTTCCGATTGTGCTTTAGATGAATCTTGAGTCTCTGCATTCTTCTGACGCTGTTCATCCTTTGAAGCATCATCATCATCAGCAATGATACTATCCTTGTCCTTTTTGGCATCTTCTTGCATTTCAGAAAGATTAGATTTCTGAACTCCGACGAATTTGGCTCCATCGTCGTCGTCTTCATCGGCTTCTTCGTTCTCATCGTCGTCTTCGTCTTCATCTTCATCATCATCATCATCGTCCTCATTGTTCTCGTCATTCTCTTCATCTTCGTCTTCTTCATCTTCTTCGTCATCACCATCATCTAAACCGTATTCGTTATTGTTATTCTCGGTATCTTCCATTTCTTCGTCTTCATCGTTTGCATCTAGCATATCGTTATTTTGATCGTTAAATAAATCATCTTCCACCGACATGACCAAGAACGTGTTAATACAGATGAAATACCAAACAAATAATAAGTCGCTAGATCAATTGAGTTTGTACTATTAATGTAAACACTCAAGTAAATTTCTCCAGACTGATTGAAGACAGTTTTTAGTTGCAATGATATTAGTTATTTCTACACGACCTTACAAGTTTGATATCTTTCAGATTTAATCATTCAGCTATTTATTGGATTTGATATTCCTTCATGAGAAAGGGAACGCCAATTGAACCTATTTAAACACTAGCTAAATAACTTATTCGTAGACCCATCCGAATAAAGCTGGCTTGTAGTCAACCAATTCTTCCTTCTTGAACCATAAGCCAATTTCCTTTTGGGCAGATTCAACGGAGTCGGAACCATGGCAGACGTTTCTACCCATGTCGACGGCGAAGTCACCTCTGATGGTACCTGGAGCAGATTGCAATGGGTTGGTAGCACCCAAGATAGCTCTACCCTGCTTGACAACATCCTTACCTTCCCAGACAGTAGCTAAAACTGGACCAGATAACATGTAAGATAATAAGGATGGGAAGAATGGCTTGGATTGCAAGTCATCGTAATGTTCTCTTAATAAGGATTCAGTTGGTTGAGCTAACTTGATACCAACTAATTTGTATCCTCTGTTTTCGAATCTACCTAAGATAGAGTTGACTAATCCTCTTTGGACACCATCTGGCTTAATAGCAATAAAAGTTCTTTCGTTGTTAGACATTGTGGTTGTAATTACGTTGTAGCACTCCACTGACTTCAAGTTGAGAAATTTCACCACTATTTATACTTATCAAAATTTTTTCGTCGACGTTGGAAAATTTGAAAATTAAGCAGACACGACCAAGTTTTTTAAGCAAATAATGCCCCTACCCTTGGTATACGACCCATATAGTACGAGGCCGTAGATTTGGAACACATGTGTATACAGAGATATCAATAGGCTTTTTTCCATCTCAATTGAGTGAAAAACGGGTGTTCAATTCACGGCAGATCATCTCATCTAGAAAGTGCTTCTGTCGCACCGAACCAGTTGATGCAAAACCCAGACCAATTTTGGAACCTTTATATGATGTCTAAATGCAAATAGGCGACTGAACGTAAAGACTACAGTAAGAAAACATACGATGATACACCCCAATGGCTATGAAGTAGGGTGTATATGCCATCGAATTTTAGACAATTGTGATTTAAGTCATTTGTGAAATTGATGTTGTTCAGACGACTTACCAACATGTATTGTTTGATTCACAGTCATTATTCGACGAAATGGAAGAGAACGGATTCGGTGTGTATGATTCTGAACACCCGGGAATTTGAAGGCAGTTCGTGGAGGAGCTAGTTCAGTTTGGTTCAGCGGTCGTGAAACATATTTCACAATCAAACAACGACATGTATTAGATATTTTGTAGCCTTTGAACATACGATCTCCCAAGACTAAGTATAACTCCCCTCAAGCTATGTATAACGTGTAAATGTGTTCTTATTGCAGCCATATGGAGTGGTGTGCATATAAATAATTTTGATATGGTTTGTTTATAAACCACAATAACAAGAACCTTTAATGAACAATTTTCAATAAACAGCATCATGGAACAGTACAAGATGAATCGGGACAGCATTGAACATACTCCACCACACAATCGTCATAGTTTAAATGAGAATATTGAAAACGAGCCAGTTTCCCCACTAATTAATTCATCGAAGAAGCTCAGAGATGGGCCTGCTAATAGTCAATCACACAAACGAGGACCTACGACTCCATTGACACCAATGAATAAACAACATAACGTTATCAGACGTAGAATAGAAGAAGAGCCAGACAGAATTCAGGATATTCTTAGCTTTGGAAAGGACCAAAACATAGATATAATAGATTTGAACTATCGAAATTGGGTATTAAATGAAAACTTGCAGAAGCACCTGGAAACCATTAAATTCATGGAGCTAGAACGCAAATTCATGTTAGAAGAACAGTCATAAAACCATCATGGGTTGCATTGCATTTATCATTCGCGTATATTGTCTATATATCAATAAAATAATCATTTAGCACTTCTTGTTGCCTTAAAGTAGCCCTTTAGTGTTGATTCATCAGCATCGAAGTAAGAACCATCTCTTGCATTATTCCAGTCGTTATGTCTCTTGGCCATTTTGATTTTTTCTTCTTCTCTGGTCCCTCTCTCTATCAAGTCATCCCGTAACCAATCCAATGCCAAAGGATGTAGTGATTCAGCAAGTTCAACTTGCATTTTGTTCCCATTAATCTTGTTTTGTAGTTCCTTCTTCACCACGAATTCTATATCTTGCATATCCATATCATCTTGTTTTATTCCTCCATTCAAGTGGATGATTCTATCACACCAATTTTTGCCTAAACCATCAAAAATATGTGTAGCATATATCACACTACAGTTACGGAGTTTGCATTCTTTCTTCAAGAAATTAAGCAATTCGTGTCTAACTACCACATCTAAGTCCACTGTCACTTCATCTAATAATAGTAATCTCCACGGCCTCAATAACCCCATTACTAATTGAACTCTTCTTCTTTCACCATCAGATATGAATGCCATTGACCACTCAGGATCTATGTCCATAATCTTAATCAATTTGTCGCGTCTTTCTGGGAAAGTTCCTCCACCAATTGAAGAAATTAACAAGTTGACAGGAATGTCTCTCTTCACAACTGGATTTGCTGCCCATTCTGTACCCAAATATGTAATTAAATTATTTACATCCGAATTCTGTTTTTCATTTCTTTCTTTTGAAAAGTCAAATGGATCAAATCCTCCGAGTTTTAATTTACCTTGTTTAATTAACGTCTTTCCTGCTAATATTTTTAATAAAGTCGATTTTCCAGCACCATTCTGACCTACAAGTAAATTTGTCGATCCCCAAGGAATTTGAAGGCTAATATCTTGTAATCCTATCTTATCATTAGATGGAAACTTATATGTTAAGCCGATAGTCTCTACGGCTAATGTATTGTCGTTGGTGGTATCAATCATGGCTATTGAATAAGGTGTATACAATTAACTTTTCTATCAAATTATTTTTACGACGATTACGAACTCAATTTTAAATATAGGAAATATATTAATACAAACTACTGGATTAATCATTGTAATTCATACAACCAATTTAAAGTATCGTTTCTAGCGGGCTCATTCTCAACGCCGTTAAAAAGTGATTCTACTTCGTCAATGAATTTAATACTATAAATACTGAACTTTCTTAAGTAACTTTTTAATAAGCCCTTATATTCATAAAATAACCATTGGTTATCAATTTTATTCATTAATTCGAGATCTTCAGCTTCAGTGTCCTTAAAATCTTTGACTATGGTCACTTCTTCAGAGTTATTGGTTCCCAAAATCTTAGTGATTTCATTCAAGTTGTTAACAATCAATTCAAATAATTTCAAAGTAAGGACTCTAAAATCATCCCTAGATGACTTTGAGAAATTAATCAATATTCTATTGATTGATTCCATACAAGAAACATTTTCGATAATCAAATTCGACGCTAGGTTCACTGTTTTACTTATTAAATATTTTGGTTTTAAAACTTCAAATTCAATCAAGTATTCTAAGATTAAAAATACTACTTGTGGTTGGTGAACCCAGATTCTAAAGACAGAATCAATTATCCAATTCTGTCTGTTGTCAAATTGCTCCTCCGTCAATTCAGCTACAGGAAATTGAAATTCACTTGCCTGATAATTTTCATCCTTTATTTCAACGCCACTCAAGAACTTCAATTTGAATATATCCCTTGATAACAAACTCACAACTGAGTAAATAGATCTGGATCCAATATATGCATAAGTTTGGAAAAATAAATTTATAAGGAATTTATCGGAATTTATATCGGAATAATCGTCCAAATTGGTTGAAATTTCTTTATATAAATCATAAAACTCACTATTTGGTTTCCAGCTTGCAATAATGAAATCATAAACCTTGTTTGATACTTCGTTTAATGGTAAGTTTGAATTTGAAAAATTATAAACTAATTCCTCCTGTGGTGAAACTGTTAAATTATTCGCCAACTTCTCTTTTCTTTCAAACTCTAGCTTTGCCAATACTTCTTTATATTCATCATTATTACCATATAATTCATTATCGTAATCAATAATATATTTAGATTCATTTTGAAACAATGAAATGTTCAAATATTTATAAAATTCATCTAAAAGGATTAATTTGTCGGTTGATTCTGGGTCTGGGTTAACTGTAACAAAACTTTCTTTGATCCTATTTTGGTTTGACAACCTTACTTCCTTTGCAATTAAATTTTTAATAAAGTTCTTTTTAGGGTGGTATCTTAAATTTCTAAACTTTTGAGAATCATTAACCCATTCATCCCACTTCCAACTAAACTCAAAGTTTGAAATCTGAATTGTCATCCAATCCAAATAACGAATCTTTAATTCGTAATCTAAGGTTTCTAAATTGTTATAAAAAAATCTAATGGCTCTACCAAATACGGGAGCAATAGATTCTGGGCTTTCTCTGCAACAAGCAATCAATACAGTGTAATAATAGATTTCATAATTTAATGGATTTGGTAATTGGAATATCATAGTTAATATGCTCTCCACAGCAATGTCTTCAATTTTCCAAGTAGATAATGGTGGATTGTTTTCACCCGAAACATTATCATTGTTAATTAATGTCAATTGGTCAACAGATGAACCTGGTGGTGCAAATAAATTTTTTGCAAAATAAAGATCTAAGATTGACAATTGGATAGATGTTTCACTTTTGTTGAATGATAAATTTGTTAAGATATCGAAAGCTAAATCCTTAAAGATTAATCCAAAATAAGAGTTAACAGCAGGAACTGTTTCAAATTCAGTGGTATTGTAAACTTGAAATAAAAGTCTTGTATTCCTATACCACAAGTTATCAATTAGGCCGTTTGGTCTATATGTTGTTAAAGTTTCAACCGAAGGTAACGACAATTGTGGCAATGAATGCTTGACAATTTCGTTTGAAATTACATTATTCTTCAAAGATGTTTCGATAATTGGATCAATCAATTCTTTGAAATTCAAAAATAGTTTACCATTCAAATTAGCCCAATCCTTATTTTCTCCTTGTAAATTAAGTAAAGATGGATAGATTACATTTATCATCTTTTCGGGATTATAAGGTAATTGTTCAGAAAAATTATTTAATTTCGAATCAAAAGGTTGCAATAATGAAATCGATTTATCAACTTCTTTAATTTCGAAGTTCGATGCAATCTCTAATAAATCATTACAATGATTAATCATTTCGTCCGACAAATCGTTGCTCAACAAGTATGGCATAGAGATAAGCGTATTATAAAATATTTCTTCTGCTATCCCATTCCTGCTAGATGTCAGTTTTTGTAAATCTATCGATAAATTTAAAAACTGTTTAAAAACATTAATAATTGAATAGTTATCAATTATGGGGGACAAACAGGCTAAGAACTTCAAAATTGACTTTAAGTTATTGAATACACCTGCGTCTTCTTGTTGAACGTCTTCGTTTTGTTCCTTTTTATTTTCTTTATTTTCTTTTCCACCGACTTCTTCAGTTACCTCCTTTTCTTCATCTTCTTTTATTTCTTGTTCTTCGGTCACTTTTTCCAATAAGCTCTGAGCTTTCGAATGAAAGAATTCAATGACATACTTGGATACCAAGAAGTTTTTTGCATTGCATAGTAAAATTAAAATACTCAATGAGGTTATCTTTTGCGGTTGTTCAATTATAATAGCATGCAAGGTGTTTAGGATTGAAACTCTTAATTTATCAATCTTTTCAAATTCTGCAACAATAGGATTTGAAATATATGAAATATCGTCAATTTGGCTTGTCAAGTTTGCATTTTCTCCAATTCTTCTAATATCTTTACAAACATTTGTAATTAACTCAGTAGCTGGATCCAAGTGTTGCTTCTTGGAGTCAAGATCCGGTTCAAATTGCTGATTATCTCTTTCGAATTCATCTCTGGTTCTCTTCGATGGATTATAGGAATCCATTGTAAACGGATGTTGTTCTAATTAACTTAATTATACTTTGGTAAGAAAATCTGTGGAAATTTTCAGTGAGCGAAAATCGAGCCCATTTTACGATAACATAAAAACGAGATTTCTAATTCAAGTCAGACATACTAAGAAAAACATTTCCATGCATATATCAATTATCTATTAGATAATACCTGATCCATAAGAAACCTAAAGGAAGTGAAAGTTCAGATTCTTATGTGGTCAAATCAAAATTTTCATGCTAGCGTAACCATGGAGTATGCACCACCAGATTCAAGATCCCCAGAAGTAATCTTCAAACTTGCAATCTTTAAACCTACAATACTTCAAGATAGAGATTAAGTTTATTAAAATTGCTACGACAAATACTAATATAAAATAAGAAATATCAAATACAAGTTGACAAATAAATCGAACATTATTTATTGACATAAGTTATGAATATTCAATCATCTCGCAACATTAGGCATTAATTTAGGAATGAAATAAGCAATAATATGCAAATTTGAAGGATTTGTATAATAAATAGAAAGCAATTATGAACATGAAAAAGATTTAGACTCTTTAGGCGAGCCAATCTTTGAATGCGAAAACACCCATTTCCAAACTCATCAATAAGGTGACGAAACCTAAGGAAACGTTTAGAGTGAACATAGAAGTAAATCCTCTATATTCAAACGAGTAAACAATAGGATCACAAGATTCCATGAAAATTAAACCTCCACATAATAATGCAAAGGAAACAAGCAATTCACTAATCGGTCTAATAGGTTTTGTTAAATCTTTGTTTGCTGGGAAGATTAATAATAGTAGGTAAGTTATGAATCTGAAAACAGTTCCTAACTTAAACAAGTTACCCCATTGCGTGTGTATCTGGGTTGATAACATCGAAGCTTGTGCATGTTGTGACATCAAAACACCAGTCCAATAAATAGTTAAGATTGGGAATGGGTTTGGCGAAAACCCCGGAGCAGCTTTTACAATCTTTGATGAAAGGGATTCTTTGTTAAAAGATTCAAAGTTACTTGTAGCCTTTTCAAATCTCCAGCTAGCTAACTTGAATTCAGTCAAGACACCACACATACCGCATCCGATATAGATAAATGCGATTGATGCATGCTGCAAATCTTTGGCAGACCATTCCCCACCAGCGTTGGCTAAGTGTTCCATGAAAATGTTTGTGCAGCCATAGAATAAAATTAATGACGATTCAATCATTTCAATGGTGCATAAACCCTTCGTCTGGATTCGATTCCAACGGCTCAGCTTCAATTCGTAATCATTAATAAATTTGTGGTTCCACGCCCAGCCCTTGTTTTTGAAAGCACCGCAATATCTGGCTAAGTACAAGAGACCTAAACTGAAGAAGACCCCGCCCTTGATGAAGTGAGCCAACAAGCTGAAAACATACTCATCCTGTCCGAAACAACCAAAAGTGGCGATCGCCGTGGGTAGGTAGACCAAATAGTAGAAGAAATGCGACCAGTTCAAGAAATTGAAAATGTAGACAGAAAAGTTTCCGAAAAAGTTGACCATATAGTTAACAGCGGGACTTCCGGTTATGTTGTTCAAGAACTTGTTTCCGCAAGTTTTGGCAGTAATCATCGAGTCGAGCGAAGTCTTCAAGTTGAAGTCCATCGACGCATCTCTGTCCAACGAATGCGAGTTGTCTCTGGACGTATCGTACAAGGTGGTCGATGGAGACGTACACGATTCCTGGTTTTCTCCGTCGTACACGGTAACGTAGTCGGCGAGGATCGCGTCCTTGCTCCTTGCCGCTTTGTAGCCGAAGTTGAGAATCGCAAAGACCGCATGCACAATAGTCGATATTCCCAATCTCACACTCATCTTATTGTAGGCATTGTTGGGGTAGATGTCAGGAACCGACCTAACAAACACTGACAAGTTGATCAATCCAACCAATACAGACGCCGAGTGGGTGAACAATAACGGATAGTACCAGTAGGACCCCACATTATTCAAAACGAGACACACCGGGTACAAAAACACAAATGGCATGAGCGTCAATGCAATGTGCCAATACAACGACGCTTTACGGTCCGATTCCACGGTAAAGAACGTCGTGGTGTTGTATCTCTCCCAAAACTCCCTTTCCTCAGGCAAAAGCTCTGTCTGCAAAATTGGTATCCCGTGATGGTGATGCTCTACGTGTGGTGTGGGAACAACCTCGTGTGTGCTGCTCTTGTTAGCTTCTGACCTGTCCCCATCCATATACATGTGCTCCATGTTTCCTCCCTCTGCATCCTTCTCTCTCGCCGTATCTCTATTTCTAGTTTGCGGCTTACCATCGTAGCCGGTACTAGTACTCATCCCGTTAGCGGCTGCCACTATCGCTGTTAATCCTATAAGATGTATTTGTTTCATGGCTATTAGAATTCCAGTTGACAACTGTTGATCTTATAAATCCCAGACTACGTCTAGATTCGAAAGTATACATTCTATAAACCTAGGTGGTATCCGATATATATATGGATCACGCTATAATTCCTTCGATCATAAGAATCGGTCATGTGACCGGAATAATCGGCTGAAAACTTATAACAAAATTCTTTAATCCCTTTCTATTATAATAGATCCGAAACGAGTAAATAAATCACAACTTAAGACGGTTTCGGTAATTCGCATTTGCGTAGCAAACTGTTCCTGTTGTCCGAGACACATCCATTAAATAATGCACCCGGTCCATTACGAGCATAACGCAGCAACGATAATGCATGCTTTACAAAGCATTCTTTCTGGTTAAGTAGTCAAATCTCGAGTATGTGTAGCCGATAAACGGCAAGTCTTCCTTCACATTTCCGCCGTTCTGGAGGATCTGGTCTCTCTGTTCCATGGCGTTGGATAAGGCGGGGGAGTCAGGGACGTTTTCGAGCTCGTCTGTAGGAAAGAACCTGGTGTCGGTGATGGACCTAAGCTTGGGGATGAAGGGCGCATCGACCTTTCTGATAGTGTCCCAGTCGACACCGCGGAAGAAGGGATGCAGCTTAAGTTCTTCTGCACCATTGTAGCGGCCGAGTCTATTTTCTGCGTTAGTTAAGAGCTTTCGGATCAAGTCCTCGGACTCGGGCGATAAATGGATGTCGTCTGGGATTTGGAGGGTCTCCTGCCAGTTGAGAATCTTTCTGTAGGTCTCGTGCGGGGTCTCCGAGCAGAACGGAGGCCATCCGATCAAGCACTCGAACATGATCGCTCCAAGCGACCACCAGTCGCATTCCTGGCCGTACCCCTGGTGGACGAAGATCTCGGGTGCGATGTAGTCCGGAGTACCAACCGTGGAGTACGCCATGAGTCGTCTCGACTTACGCCATGTTTGCATCTGCTGTCTGTTAGACATCGTCAAGTGGATTGCGTCCACCATCATCGAATTGCGATTGTCATTGTTCACTGAAGGTGCCTGCAAGTTACCATTGTGAGGATTGATGTGGCTGGGGGGTTCTTTTTCGAGCAACTTCTTGTAGTAGTTGGAATCATGAGTCTTGTGGAACCCTGTCGATAACCCGAAATCAGATAGCTTAATGTGGCCCCTGATGTCGATCAATATGTTATCGGGTTTGATATCTCTATGAATGAATCCCAACTTGTGAATGGCTTCGATGGCTAGCACACATTCGGCCATGTAGAACCGAGTGATATCTTCTGTGAAGATTTGCCACCTGATCAACATTGTCATTAAATCCCCACCTGGCAAGAACTCCATGATTAAGTATAGATACTGCGCATCTTGAAATGAGTAGTACAATGAAACCACCCATGGCGAATCGGAGCCCGCCAACACATCTCTTTCCGCCTTAACATGGGCCAATTGATCCTTTTTGTACATTTCCGACTTTAGTAACGTCTTCATCGCATATATCTTACCAGTATCTCTTTTCTGGACTAGCCTAACCTCACCAAAAGCACCCTTACCGATAACCTTAACCGTGTTAAAATCTTCCAACGATAGTTTGGTTCTTCTCAATCTTAAGAACTGTGATTCTTTTTTACCCAAGTTTTGTAATTGTCTGTTTTTACGTTCTTCAGAAGACCCACTTTCTTCGTTCAACAATTTGTGTTCCAAATCCAAACGTCTTTGATTTCTTTCGATCGCATGGGCAACTGACATTTGATAATAGTTTTCTAGTTTTAGTTTAATCGATGATGCTTTATCTTGCGATATTTTGTGCAATGAATTCGGTTGACGATTAAAATATATGTAATTAGGCTTTTGAACGTTGGCATCCTCTGGTACAGCTTGTGGAACAATGTTGGCATTGGATAAGCCCAAGTTAGATTTTACGAACGAACCCTCGCTTGGACTAGAGAGGTTTGTATTACTGTTATTATTGAGATTGGTAAAGGTCACAGGTGGCTTGAAATCCAATGATCCGTCAGAATCGATAGATTGGAACTTTTGATTTTTCAAGTTATCATTGTTATTTGTTTGCGCCTGGAAATTTGGCTGGAATGAACGAGGATGTGCCATTGGAGACGAATTGATTTCGTGGGTCGGAGGCTGCTCGTTAATCTCGGTGAGGTTCTCGTCCATAAAACTATCATCATCTTGGAATTCTTGTCCCAATTCAGCTGGTTGGTTTTGATTGGAAAACTGGAGATTTGGAATACTCTGCTTCCTCAAATCTTGTTGGAACGATCCCATCTGAGGCAAATCCGAATTCGATCCATTATTTTGTAAATACGAGGAAAATGGTTGTCTTGGGGGCTGAGGTTGTTGATACTGCTGTTGCTGTTGTTGCTGTTGTTGCTGCTGTTGTTGTTTCTGTTGCTGTTGCTGCTGCTGTTGTTGTTGCTGTTGCTGCTGCTGCTGTTGTTGCTGTTGTTGCTTAAAATGTAATTGTTGTTGTTGTTGACGCTGTTGTTGTTGATGTTGTTGTTGTTGTTGATGAAGTTGTTGTTGATGCTGTTGTTGTTGAAGTTGTTGTTCAGCCTGCATTTGCTGGAAGTAAAGTTGTTGTTTTTGCTCGTCAGTCAAATAATCGTAGTTCATGCTTCAGTGTCAGTATGCCAATATATCAAAGGAATCTACCGTTATACGGTTGTTTTATCTAAATTAAAAATAAGTCTAGCAATACGTTATGGAAAACAAATCGTTTATGTTTTAGGGCGACTCGAATCAAAGCTCAAACAATCGGATCTAAACAAAAAAAAAAAACACGATAAAAACTTTTCTAGATGGAAGCTATCAAGGACTTTGTCAAATTCCTTCTTAATCCAGATGTAAGATAAATAGATCACTTAAATACCAAATGATATGAGTAAAAGTTGGTAGGCGTATAAAATAACAAGAAAAAAAATACTATTTCAATCGCGACTGGTGTTTTGAATCAACCTGGGCCCGCAGACTATTTAACGACGATATGGAGGCGTAGATATCTGAACACCTGAGGCATACAAATCTACACTCATACATACTATTAAATTTTCTGTAAAGTTTATTAACAAAAAGTTGAAAACCCCAATTTGGTTATTGAAAAATCAAAATTAAACCTATAAAACAATATTTAAACATATACTTGTGTAATAATGTAGCAAAGTATTCAATAGACTTAAAATTGTAAAGCTTGACCCTTTTGCTTCTTGTCACCACCTAATTCGAAGTGCTTACATCTCTTTAAAGCTAATTGAGCCTTCGTCTTACAGACGACACATTCCAATCTTAAGACAACCTTCTTGGTAGTCTTAGCCTTTTTGTGGAAAACTGGTTTGGTTTGACCACCATAACCCTTTTGCTTACGGTCATATCTTCTCTTACCTTGAGCGAATAAGGAAGCCTTACCAGCCTTGTATTGAGTAACCTTGTGTTGAGTATGCTTACGACATTCCTTACCCTTACAGTAAGTCCTTCTAGTCTTTGGAACGTTAACTATATTAATGTTAGTATGCTGTGCGCCTATGCTTTGCTTATATGTATCTAGAACGAGCCCTATCAATACACAGTATAGTAATCTCGTGCCGTCTCTCCTTAATACCCACTGGAACATAATGACCATTCATCCATGTCCTTTACTTCATCCATCGAACTTCTCATACGCTTCTCCTCCTATTCTCTATCACATTTCGATCGATAATTGTCTACTTCCACAGTATGGTCCCACAAGAGTCTTCATTGGTCTTTTTGTCTGTATTAATTTGTTATGTCTGGACGTCTCATACAAGCTTTATATTGGTGATTTCTCCCTCTTGATACATGTTCGAAGTCTTTTATATCACTAGTAACATACCCATTGTGTCTTATTTATAGGTAATGTGTTTAAGTACTATGTAAAAGTTAAAAATCAAACTTTTTTCACTTCTAGTCAACCGGTATGGTAAGAGTGTGTCCGGTGTCTAGACTGAAAATTTTTTGGAATTCTGTCTCTCGGCATTACCCGGATATATTATTGACACAAAGCTGTTTTTTCCAGAAATTAATTTTTTGGTTGCAGTCAGGTGTATGTAGGGCTAATAGCCCTAGTATGGTGGTGATTAGAGTGGTGGTTAAGGTAATGGTTAATGTGTTAGTTAGTGCAGTTAGCTCAGTGGCTATTGCAGTAGTATAGCAGGTAGTAGAGAGTGCTACGGTTGGATTTGGGGGTAAGCGAGATATACTGGGTAGGGGGAACAGTAATGGAATAACAGGAGGAACTGTGGACAAGCGAATGTGGGTTGGTGCTCTCAAACAAGCAGGCATTCACTCTCAATCTCTTGCGTATTAATTAAAATAAATGAAAATTAGAAGTTAACTTAGCTTCATAATTTAATTTTTAATCTATGTGATATATTAGTATATTATAAAAATGAGAATTTTATGCTACACCTTTACCGGTAAGAAATTACAAGATTTTATACCATATTTTTTTGAAGATACAATTCATGAAAATTCAAGAATTTTTAATATAATCGACTATATTAAAGTAGATAATGAACAAGATATTCAAGATGATTTTAATACTAAAAATCATGATGATTATTTTGACGAAATATATGTTATTTTAAAGAATAAAATTAGACTACACAGTTTTGATAAACCTCTTTCTCAATATACTTATTGTTCATTTAGAGATTTGTGTTCAGTATTATCCATGTCAAGCCTAAGCGATTTAGATATAAATGAAATGATAGATTATTACACAGAAAGTGGAATACCGTATAAATGTTAAATTTAACTATGAATCCTTTTTAAATAGTTGCAAAATTGCAATAGAGAAAAAAGAAGTGTTTAATGATTGAGTTAAATTTTATTTTGAACTATTCATAAAATTTAATATATACCACATAACTTAAAATCCTATTGTTTTTCTAATATGATATCCATTTTATTTTGGTCAATATATTTTAAATATGGTATGTACAACGGGTGGGCAGAATGCAGAAAATGTAGGATGACGATTGCTAAAACATGGTTCTACGTGCGACGAATAACGCTAAAATAATATATTAAGTAAAAAACCGAAATAAGAGGTCGATAGAAAGTGAATATCAAGAATATAGTTGACTGTATCCTGGCGGAAAAGAAAAAGGAATTAAAAGAAAACTCATGCTAGTCCATTCCAGCACGGCTTCGAAGACTATTGTACACGACCGATACCGGGCTGAAACTCAGGTCTGGGTCACAGTGGTATAAATAGTCGATGTGGATGTAACGGTCTCGGTGTCTTCGTCCACGTCGGGGTAGTAGTAGTCGTAGTTGACCACACACACGCTGTTGGACGTGACAGTAGAGACATTTTCTATTACCCACGAGTCGGACGAAGTGGCACTTTGGGGGGTGATCTGTGGGGCATTAGCGTCGGCGGTGGCGGTCGGTGAGCTGTCGTCGGTCACCAGTTGTGTAGATGTAGCTTGGGTTGCTCCGTTGTCTTTTGGTGCATCGGTAGCGGCAGTACCCTGGTCGTCGTTGGTGTTAGGTGCCGGTTCCTTGCTTTGGATCGGCGTGCTGGCCACGGTGGTGTAAGTGTACGGCGTGCCGAACACGGTGGACGTCACGGTGGCCGTGTAGTGGGTATAGGTTTCGGTAGCAGTATTCACAACCAAATTTGTGTGCGTGGACATCGTACCCTCCACGATGTGCGTGTTGGTCTTCATGTTTTGGACGGTAGATGTGAGGTGTATCACAACTGGACCGTCGTCACGCCTTTCGTTGTCTTTGGCCGGAGCAGCAAGCGTTTGAGCAGATAATAAACCGACGGCTAACGAATAAATTGTGGAAAGCTTCATTTTTCTTTTTTTCTGATAAAATTGCAATTAGTAGCGAAAGTAGAGAGTTGATGCAAAGGAATGACTGTAGTTGAAATAGTAAAGAGAATGACTATAGTTGGAGAGAGAGAAAAAGAGAGTAGTTGACACTAGGATACTTATCTAGTAGATTCTTGTTTGGTATCAATAAAGTTTTCGGTAGTTTGACAAGGCTCGCCGAAAAAGCTTAATAGACGAGGAATGGCTGCGTATTATATATATGGCTCAACCTCGAGACAAAAACACCGCCGATGGCTGGCAATTGAGTTCATAGGTTGCTCGATAACCTTTGGCCAATATCAAAGGGCTACATGATAGAATGGTGCTTGTTCAACTACCGTTTCCAGTAGCCCATCTTCCCAAGCAGGCTACGGTGCTGGCTGCGAAAACCAAATATTCCTGGTTATGTGCGCGACCCTGCTGGCTACCACCTATTTCATTTGATGGCTTCGTTCTACTATCTAGGAAAATCTACGCCAACAATTCCAGATACATGAAGTCTTTAGGATTTAGTGTTTCCACGGTGATGTTTGCGTGTCACCAACCATGCAATCGTACATTTCAATGGCCAGGGATGATTTATTTTCTCGTTCTCGACCTGCTCCCCCAACGTATATCGCTCAAGCTCTTTGGCTGTTGATCGCCGCGTGATATTGCCCTTATGCTCCGCCAAGGGACTTACTACCAGCGTTTGTGTATGAATATGGCTGCTAGGACCCACGATTCGGAGATCGATGGTAGTTTCAGCCCACCGAGGGATTTTCGTCGTATTCCAACCGAGTTGCGACCGACCATTATATTGAACCAAACACAAAATTTTGACCAGACCACCCAGAATGCGACCAATCGAATCCAAAGGGTTTCCAGAGAACCAATTAACACCTCTGGTCTTGGTAAAAACGTTTTGTTTGTTCTATGGAGTGTATTTGTCTCCCTAGGGACAATATAAACTTCATATCAATCAAACCGGCGTACCGGCCACCGACCGTCATTCACTTTTTCTCCTTCCGGAAGCTCGCAGACTTGGAGATTCCGGGATAATAGAAAAAACATCCTTTATTTATTTTTCTCTTCTATATAGTGATCTAGCAAACAACAGTATACAGCTGATATATGACACAACATGAGCTACTTTGGTAACAATAATAATCCCTTGGCATTCCCATCATACAATCAGTCACTGTTCCCGCAGAGAAGCCTATCGGGAATGGGCAATCTTCAACAACAACAATTGTCACATCTTCAGAACCCGCAGGGTCATCAGGGAGATACAGCATCGGCAGCAGCAATGGCTGTGGCACAACAACAACAACAACAACAACAACAACAACAGCAACAACAGCATCAGCATCAACATCAACAGCATCAACATCAACAGCATCAACAGCAGCAGCATCAACAGCAGCATCAACAACCACAGCATTTGCTCCAACATGTTCACAAATTGCAAGGGGGGACAGGACCTGGGACACCACAACATGCACAGAACCAAACGGACGAAAAGCAGGGCCAGACAACGATCAGGAAGGAGCGGAAGAACAGACCGGGGCAGAAGTTTGGCGCAAAGAAGAAATCGTGGGTGTGGTCGTGGTTTATTCAGGACTCGCAGGACCCCAACATAGCTGCTTGTGATTACTGCGGGAAGATCATCACGCGGTTGACATCGGACAAGGGGTCGCCCAAGAAGCTCAGCGAGCACTTGAAGACCCACAAGTTAACGAAGGAATCGATAAACAACTCGAGACCGATTCCTATCGACGGTAATGGCATCACGTATGCGCCTAACGGTATGCCATTGAACTACCCGTCCAATTTCCAGCCATCACAACAGGTGCAGCAAACACAAACGTCCGCCAGTCCAAATATCGCCAACGTGAACCCACAGCTCTCTGACGAAAACGACGAGATGGACCCTAAGAAGAAGGCAAAATATAACAAATACAAACCGCGGAACAATATGAACAGCATCGACTCCTCATTGTCGTCGTTTGGCATCAATTCAAACAGGAGGTTTTTGTCGGCGGATTTTGATAATTCGCCTTACTCATCCATGAAGTTCCACAAACATTTAATGAAATTCTTAACTGAAAACAAATTATCTATTAATGTTATCAAATCGCATTCGTTCCAACAGCTCATTTATGATTTAAGATCGGACTCGGTAACGGAGCTATTAGAATTGACTGGCTTATACTCGTCGTTGTTGGAAGTAAGCCGATTTGATGCGAATGGTGCTAGATCTGGAAACAGCGATAGCATCGAAAGTTCGTCCATACCGTCCGTTAATGAGGCGAATGTAGTCAATTCATTAGCCCAAGCAGTAGAGCAAAAGGCAAACATTGTCAATGTTGCATCGAACCAAGGCTGATTCTTGTTATATTATTGTAGAGTAACATGTATTATATCGATTTTGTACATATATTTATTTTGTGAATTAGTTTAACATATTATTTTTGAAGCATCCTATGTAAGATGGTTATAATTTTGGTTTACTAACCACTACATCATTGTGATATGGAATCAAATTCCAAGTGTGTCCTATTCTATCATTCAATTCTAGTTTTTCGGTATTATGCAAGTTCTGGTAGCATCTGTTTATCACCTCAATCGGTATACATAACACTATCTTCGATAGCTTTTCAGTTTCCTTGTCACTTACAACGTCGCCAAAATTAGGGAGAATGACTTGAGCATTGGAACAAATTAACCCCACCAATTTATTCGTCGACTCTTTAAATAATCCCCCACCTGACGAACCATTCCAACACGAAGATGAGGTTATGATGATACATGGCAATGTATCATAGTCCCCTTTATATAAAGGAAGGGAATACTTCGTAGATATGTGCCCTAAAGATTCTAGCGGCTCCACATGGAGATTATTGAAGTATAATCCGTAACCAACGGTACTGACCGTATCACCTGTCTGATAGAAGTAATCATATTCAATAGGAACTATGTTTTCCATAGTCTTTAGTTTATTTTGGTTGCCAGGTGAGAGTTTGATGAACGACAAATCTAATTGTTCGTATGGGGTAATAATAACATCTTTATTTGTTAATTTGATTGATCGATCCTTAGTCAAAAATATTGTACAATCGACCAAATTTGGTCGATCAATATATTGTTTAATCACATGGTTGTTAGTTATAATCGTAGTATGATTATAATATATGCATGATCCCCAGAACAGTCGGGAATTTTCGCTAACAACTAATGGCAAAACAGAACGACCATTATTCATTCTATTAGACGAATTTATTGTAAGACGTGTAGGTAAATTAGGAATTCGCTTAAAAAGTAGTCTCCAAATTACTTCCCAGGACAATATAAACATCAAATCCCCATCGCCGTTATATTTACGTAGATTACCCATTACCAACCCTATCGATCTGCTTGTGTTGAATACGTTGACGATACCCCCAACCATGTTTTCCAAGTATGTTATATCAGTTAAATAACCCAAAGTTTCATCATTCTTCTTCACTTTGAGATTGACTGTTCCTACTGACTGGAAGTCACCAAACAACAAAGGGTTTGTGAAGCTAAACGGACACGAACGGATAGAGATCGCGCTTGGTGCCTCGGTATTACCAAATTCAAGTACCCTATACGCTTCCTCTTTTACAAATTTGCTAAAAGTTCCCGATTTAAGCTCGACTCCGACGATATTTAAGCTCATAAGCGTGTTTTTGGACATGGTATCGTTGGGAACTACTTTAAAACCATTTTCTTTAAAAAAATTCAAGTATTTGTATAAATCGTCATCCCTTCTCTCCATTAGGGGGATGTGGAAACTCGGAGTTGCTGTATGCCAATTGACGTCGTCCCCTTCACTAACATTGTTCGTAGTTATGTATAATTCATATTCTTGCAAACTGCTTGTGGGGATATGACTGAGCGAGATCGTTGACTCATATAGAATCTTTCCGTTATCGTCTCTAAGAATTAAATGAACACCTGAGAGTGCATGTATATTCTTTTCAGATATGAATCTAATGCATACCGGTACATAGTACCACTTAGATGTCATCTTGTGTTCGGGTATTGAAGATGGATCTTATCGTACTTGAAATGGATTAATCTTTATTGATCGTTTCGGTGTGCATATAATTTACATCAAGTTTTAAGTGATTAACGCGCTGACCGTAAACCATTGCATATAAACAACCTACTTCTTCCTATAAAATAGAATGGATGTTGATGATATGACTGTTCCAGAAACCAGTATAACTAGCACCGAGGAAGTGATCACGGACACCATGCCGCTCGAAGATACAGATGCGAACAATAATGGGATTAACGTCGATGGAATCATCAAGTCGCAAATGAAGGAATCACCATCCGAGTCATCATTATCATCAATAAACAGTGAAAGCTCGACAGGAAAGTTAATCAAGAGTTTATCGGTAGATAAATTAAACAATCAAGAGAACGACGTTCCGAAGATACAAACACATACATTGCCGCTTCCCAAGAGCTCCAATAAAAAACCCATCAGGTTTACGGTGCGTAAAGTATCGCACGAACCCATCAAGATAAGTAACAAAAGCAACGAGAGACATTTCATTCAAGGAAAGAAAGATATAGGGGAGTCGCATAAGGCGTATGAACATATTAAGGCAATACAATTAAAATACGACCAATACGTTACTCGTATAGGCAAAATAGACAAAGAAATAGACTTTTTGGTGAAATTATTGCCACCTTATAACGTTGAAATCGATTACGCAACCAGAAATAAGATAACGAAAGCGATTGAGAAGTTGAAGATGAAACAAGACGAGTTAGACAAGAAGAAGTATAGTTTAGGAATCACGATTAGCAGATTGTGGAGAGATAACAGTGACAGTGACATATGGGTTAGGTCTGTTAGTAACCAATAATCCTACAAACCAATTACATTGTGTACAGTTCTATAATCACTGGCGAAGACAATATATAACTAGATGAATGATTCTCGTAGTGTATTAGGAGAATAATATTATTCTCGCGCATTTGGCTGTGAAAACTGCGGTCCATTACCAATTACCTATAAAATTATTTATGCTATAATGATGTTCTTGGTGGATTGATGTGCAGCATAATAGGGGGAAGTATCAATTCATTATGGCGTGATGTCAAACGAGGTGGTTCGTATACACTGTTTGCCATCAAATTGAGCGATGATTGTATGTAGTTTACCAAGAACTTGTGTAAATTCGTCTTGAAGTTCACGAGGAAATATTGATTCTTAACAAACGATAGCCAGGTTTCGAAGTAGTAGTTAAGCTTCTTAAAGACAAACCAGAAGAAATCGTTATTGAATTGGAAATCACAGTTGTTATCGTTAATCAAATACAACAAGCACTGCAAAATGCAATTATCTATCAAATGGTTATTCTTCCACAATTTGATCAACAACTTGACCAACGTCACGTACCATTCTATAATTAGGTAGTTTATATTCATCTTAGTTTCGAAATTCAAGTCGTTCAATTTCAAGATATCTACCATCTGGAAATTGGCAAATTGTAGATTGAAAATCAACGGGAAACTCACGATACCTAGGTTATTGTTTATATCTTTGTTGTCGATTTCAAAAAATGGAAGTAAGCTGGTTGAGAAAGTTTGTAATGAATTGTTCAAGTTGTTATTGATGAACGCTTTAAAATCAAACGAATGCATCGAGTTGAGGTTGAACTCCTTCAATAGCACTGACAATAGGTTCCAGTGAATTGCCTCCAGCGGGTTGAAAATGTACGACTTCAATATGTCATGGAACTTAGTGGGGCTTTTTACGATCAAGTTTTTCTTGAATAGCTCGTAGATCTCGATGTCGGATGACTCGGGAATAATCTTGTGGGTAAGGATGACGGCATTGTGCAACGTCCTCGACAGTTTGAAGACGATTAGTTTATTTGTGCGGCTGAAGTAGTTCAACTCGTTGGACGCAGTGGAGATCATGATCTCCTGGATGAATTTAGAAGAAGTATCGGCCGGCGACAAGTTGTTCATAAACTCAACCAAGTTCACGCTCAGAATGGACTTCAGGAGGAAAAGCAGGTAGAACTTGGGCGGTCCGTCGTTCATCTGGTAGAGCGACAACAAGTTGTAGATGCACCAGAAGAGATTCATGTTTTTGTTGATTATGTTGGAGTTGATCGACAAGTTGGACATGATGATGTAGCTGATGTCGTCGAGGTAGTCGAAACTCAAGTCACACGTCACGTCCATCGACTTGTACTGGTTCAAATTGTAGCGCAAGTGCGTGTACGAGAGAATGAACAACGAGTTCAAGATTTCGATCTGGTCGTTGGGATTGGTGTTGTTGTTGTTGTAGTCGGGGATGAGTTTCTGCACCAACAACGACCACGACTTCTGGAAGCTGGCGATGCAGAGCGCCGCGTTGCCGACGTTGATGTGCCCGATCGATAAGATCGAGTAGATCAAGCACAGCTTGAAGTCGGGAATGCTGTCGATCTCGTGAAACTGCAAAAACTTGCTCAAGTTCTGCAACACCTCGGGAATGATTGGCACGTCGTCCCGCGCCAACATCGTGTACCCGACGACAAAGATGTCCGACTCCGCGTCGCTGTTCAAGATCATGCCCACCTTGTGCGCGATCGACAAGAGAAGCCCATGGTTGGCCGTGGCGGCCCGACGTGCCCCTATCTCCACCGCCGTGTTGACGCGGTCCCCCAGACCCTCGCTGCATCCGGCACCACCATTGCCGGTGTCGTTACCGTACCCCATTCTCTCGCCCCCCACCGCCGCCTCGCCGCCACCCCCCCCTCCGTTGGTCCCTGCCGTCTTCGACGCCCATACTGTCGAGTGTCGCCGCTCCTTCGACATCAAAACGTTGTGCACCGTCTTGCAATGTCTCTGCAAAAGGTCTCGTCTTACGAACGCCGATGTGCAATGCACACAATGAAACGGCTTCTCGTTGGTATGTGATCTTTCATGTCGCTGTTTATGCTCCGATCTCGAGAACCCCCTAGCGCAAAATGAGCAGATGTACTTTTTTTCTGCGCCCATTACTTTGTATGTTTTCAAAGGACCTGCTAGTAGTATAAGAAATATGATGGACTTTTGCATCTATTTATCGTAAACGTCCCCGCGGTAGGCCCTTTGATTACCCGGCCACACGTCCGTATTACGACTCATGGTACTACAACTCATGATACTACAACCTTGCATGATGGCTATCTGCGACGACTCAGACGATCTCCAAGCCTTCTCCAACTGTTCTCCGTGTCCTTTCCGATGCGTTTACAGTCACGCATGTGCACATGTCGCTCGTATATGGGAAGAGGGCAGCAGGTGTAGGGGTGGGCTCGAGCTCGTATCTGGACGCAGTCCTAGTACGACGCGAACGCGAGTGACGATGATCAGAGGGCCAATAGGAGGGCCGTCATGCGTGGGCCAGTCAGCCGACCGGCACCGTCGACGGGAAGCCCCCAAGGTGGTGGGGCGACGGGTGGCTGCATAATTGCGAAATAACCAAAGATACGACGGACCACAGCAGAAGTGGGGTCGGGACCATGCGAGCGAATGTGTGGGTTGGCGGGCAAGCGAGGACTGGACCAGCCCTGCCAACGTTGGATCAGTAGGACGAGACCCCAAGGCAGCATACGACCGCTGCAGACGACGGTGGAAAACAGGACCGGCGTACACCAATGTGCGGCGATGGCCGTACACGAGTGGCTCGGTTGCACCGGACAAGCGATTAGGGGCAGGTGGCCGCGACCGTGGGCGAGAACTCGGGATTGTGGAGCTGGGTGGTGGGGTTTCACCAATAGATAACGCGGGATGAGATGAAAAACTTGAGTCGCATCACCAGAAATTGCATCGCACCTTCGCCGGAATCGCCATAACTTCAGAGCGGACAATGCAACATCGACATCCAGGATACGACCACGCTACAGCGACGTCCAGCACACGACGCAGTCGTGTGCTGGATCGTGTGTTGGCTCGATCGAACAGCGACGAGACGTTGGTCACCCAGCACGAATACGGGTCACATAACTACGACCACAACCACCCACCTGAACGCCATGACGTCGACTACAGCCGGCACGATCGCGCGGGCGACTTGTCGGACTTGACCTCGCTCCTCACTACGGGGTCTGACGAGACGTTGACCAATAATGTCAAGATCTTGGGCCAGCCCATCTCCTCGTACACGGTACGAGAGTTGCCCATCGTGTCGACGTTTCTACAGCCAGGCGTGCTTATATTCCCGTCGCTGCAGTCGTTGGATGTGTACACGGAGAAGAACTTGCTGGAGGACGAGACGGAGAAGTACCGTTCGCAGGGGTTGGGCGTACCGTTGTTGCAGACATCGACACCTATGCTAAGCATTTTCAAGATCAACTCGCCGCTCATGGTGATATACAGGTACACCCACGCCAACCAGAAGTCGGTCTTCTGCAAGGTGTACTTTCGGATCTTGACCACCAACGTCACCTGCTACATTTTGATATTCCGCCTCGACACAGGAGGATTGAAGACGGTGGTGTTGATGAACAACGGCATCAAGCCGTCCGTCGACTTCGTGTACAGAAGTACCAAAGTCAGGGTCACCGGGGTCACAGGCACCACCTCGACGTTTGCAAACGGCCTAATCCAGCTATACATCTTGCAGGACCCGTCGCCGATGCTATGCGACGACATGGTGGTGCACAACACGCTCGAGACCATCAACAGTTCGATCAAGCATGTCAAGGTCAGCGTAGGCGAACCGAACGCGTTGTACAAGGCATTGAGATTCCAGAAAAAGGCCACCTTAACCAAATTGATGAACGAAGGAAAGGCCTTGATCAACACGCCGTTGGCCACCTTTGTCGACAACGGCGACGAAAAGATCAAGGGTCTCAACTTGTTCAGAAACGGTACCATTAAAATATTCGAGACGGCTAACGATGGTGAAAATAATACAGACACATTAATAATAACCACCATCTTATTGGTGTTGAGAGAACAGGAGTTCAGAAAAATTCGGGGTAACAATAAGCCTACCTTTGTGAACCATCACAATAACTAGACCTTGACCGATTGTTGTAAACTATGACTATATAGTGCCTAATTAAACACTACATGTAGGTACCAGAAATTCTGGCACTGAACCGTTGGAGGTGTAAAAAAAGGCCAGTTATATTATAGATCGGACTGGGGCATAATCGTAAAGTTGCTGAAATCCTTCAAAAAGTCCTGGTCACATCTGATTGTTCCTGTCGGTACATAGCACTCCATATGTGCCGCTCGCTATAAAGACTTTTCCGAACCAATCTGTTCAAATAGAGGGCTGATATGATAATCCAGAAATACGTCAAATCGGTATCCACATACTTCGTGTGTATATAATCACAAATACTAGTCGACCGTATAAATAATAGTTATCTATCTGAACAAAATCAGCTGTACGACAAGATGACAGAGACCGAAGTATCTTTGAAAGAGCAAATGAGAAGGTTTCCTGTCTAGCAAATGATCGTGGTCAGTTTAATCAGGTTTCTGGGACCAATAGCATTCACGTCGCTTTTTCCATATGTATATTTTATGATACGAGACTTTCATTTCGTTGATGAAGCAGATATTTCCAAGTACTCTGGGGTTCTTTCAGCGTCATTTGCATTTACGCAGTTCGTATGTTGTATTCACCGGGGAAACGCATCAGACGGAATGGGCAGAAAGCCAATTCTACTTTTGGGGTTGTTCGGAACTTCCCTCTGCATACTTACGTTCGGATTCTCACGAAACTTTTACATGGCCTTATTTGCCGGGTCTGTCATGGGTGCATCGAACGGCAATATTGCTATATTAAGAACAATGATCGAGGAGATCGCTACAGAAAGGAAACACCAGGGTACAGCTTTTTCAATTTTACCATTGTTCTGGAACGTTGGTAGCGTCATTGGCCCGTTAGTGGGGGGTATCCAAGTACTTGATTAGACCCCAGACGACAGAGGCAATAATGTTCAGTGAAGCAAGCATGTATGACAGATTCGTACCACAACGCATTGTCCAATGTAGTGGTGGCATTATTTTTGTGGTTTAGTATGTTGATGAGGTTTTTGTTCTTGGAAGAGACTCACTCCAAACTCAACAGACGCAGAGACGTCGGTCTTGAGATTGGTGATTGGATAAGACGAAGGCTAGACGTTGCTGTTCCAGAGCGAAAATGGCATACGTCTTTGGAGACGAATTCCAAGAGATACTGAAAGAGTTTCTGAGCAGACGAGTGAACCATTGTTGAATGAAGGCGAAAATGCAGCTGGAAATATGGGTTTCCACGAAGCTCAACACGAAGACGGAGATTCGTTCGAATACAACACTTCGCTTCTTGTGCCCGTCCATTTTATTCGTAAGTGACGCAAGCTCAATTTGCTCAGAAGAGATGGTTGGTCCGTTAACAAGGCGATCGTCGAATGCTAACTTGAGAAGACATTCGTCCAATGTTTCCATAAGACCTTCGTTATCGAGGATGAGCACTAACATGTACTCTCTCAGCGACGTGTCGACAATCAACGTGGAAGGATTCAACAGAAAAGTATTCACAAGTCCCGTCATCCAGACCATGGTGGGAAATTTTCTTTTGTCATTCCACAATTTGGTGTATATGGAGTTCTTGGCGGTCTTGTTGGTGTCAAAATCCATGCCCGACGAATTGAAGTTTCCCACTCGAATGAACGGAGGGCTTGGCTACGATTCAAGTACAATTGGTAAGTTGTTGTCGGTCACTGGCCTTCTCGGTGTATTCATAATCATGCTTGTTTTCCCGCTTATGGACAGAAATTTGAGAGCCAATACTGGATACAGAATACCTGTTTGCATCTTTCCCATAATGTACTCCTTGCCATATCTTATCTACACAACAGGAGGATACAATGCAAATGCGCCTGAAAGCCTCACTAAAATACTGTTGTATCTCAATTCTGGGGTTCGTACTTTTGTATCGTCGACGTCTGCACCGCAGGTCACCGTGTTGATCCATAGTGCGTGGCCACCTAAATACTGAGCATTCATTAACGGCTCCACCTTGAATATGACGTCGTTAGCCAGGTGTTTGGCCCCACTAATCTGGGGTGCGTTAATGTTGTTTTCCGACAGTTTGGCGTTGGGCCAGTGGATCGTCCTAGGAATAATGTCCCTCGGCCCCCTAGTCGGATTTTTCTACATCGACGAGTACCACGAGGACATCAAGAACGAACTACACATCGACATTAGTAACGACCTGTCGGTATAACCCGGCATTTTAAAAGAGCACCCGATTACATAAGCATATAAGATGAGCAAGGTCAAAACCAATGAAAATCATCCCATTTCGTTATCTGAACTCCATGAAAGCACCCACGGCCTCTACCGTACTTAGATAAACCCTCTCGCATTCAACTCAGTTAGAATTTTTAAAACATATTATTAAAACAATATAATCAAGGTATATGTAGCTATATTGACATTAATTATTCCCAAAATTTCAAAAAAAAAATTGATTCCCGATAATACAACAAAACAGCAGTGTGTTCGATTCCCGTCAAACACACCACCGCCTGATAAACAAAAAACAGATAAAAAAATCGTAATAGATAATAATATTCGTGATAAAAAAATACATTTCGTATTATAGCAACGTAAACAGACCATGGAACATGGAACCAAAACACAAATGGCCACACCGACACACCACACCCTCTGCAACCAAACCAGAAGAAAACACTTCACTTAAGCATAATTTGCATCACGAGTGCCCAGCGCACCGAAATAGCCACCATTATCATTATTTATTAGTGTTATTATTTGTATTATTAGTTTTGTCAGCGGCGATGGCCCAATATCCCAACAAGTCCATTCACAATTCACTTAATCAGTTTAGAATCTTTGGTTAGACTTTCTGGCTTTAAGCTTCTTAGCAGTGAAGACAGAAACAATAGCACAAAAGGCTAAAAAGACCAAGACGAAAACTAAAATAACACCAGCAGGCAACATTTTCTTCTAAATACTGTTTTTATTATTAAAATCTTCCAAGTTAATATAACAACCTTTAGTGAAAAGAAAGACTTGAGCAAAAAAAACTAAATATTTTAATCTGGGAACAGGGTCAGTTATATGGGTTCGAGAATGAAAAATTTGACCGAAAATCACAAACAGACCACAAAGCCGCTTGGATAGGGAATTAATTGTATTTACCTTTCGGACTAACCGGAGGGCATCTAGACTGGGATTTACTGTACGCTACCCGGCCTAGGCGGCCTCTCGGTACCATACGTACGTACATTGCGCGATTTGGTGAGTCGGTCCGTCTGCTACGATATGGCTCAACTAAGCGGACGGTCCTGTGAGTGGACGAAGTATTGCGGCAGTAGTGACAGGGACTGTACCAGACACTGTACCAGACACTGTACCAGACACTGTGCCAGACGTACCCAGAACCAGTCACCCAAACACTCGCAAGGTGATTCTGGAAGAGCACCCAGCGAACGCCGGAAAAATATTGTGCGATGCAAGTCGGGACGATGCCAATACGCGATCGGTATTAAGCCAGCCGCGATGGTCCGACCACAAAAGAGAGCACAGCAGGCCCGGATATGCAGCAAAACGGTTGATAAAGACATTGACCATACATGTCAAAGCATTGTCTACTTCAGCCGCTGGGTAGCTGGGTAGCTGGAGACGCCGGCAATGGAGGCCCCGGTAGTTCGAAGCACCGATGGTCTCTACGGTAAACAAATGGTTGTGCCTAGCGGAGAGGTGAGGGAAATGTCGGGTACAACAGGGTTGAATGCAAGACACGGTGCAACAGGTGTACAGCGTATACAGCGACGTAAAATACATATGTTGCGTTTATCGAATAGCGTTTCGCCGTTATTATACATACTAGCCAGTAGTTATATAGTACAGTAGCCCGCGTCCAGTGCGATTAATGAGATGAGGTGAACAGGGCGTCTGGGGATGCCTGGACGGCTAAACGTCACGGACGGGCCGATGACGTCAGACGCACTCGTTTTCATTCGCTCTCAATTATGGGTGGGACAGGAGACTGTGGGGCACGAGACGACATGGTAGCACGATGGTGCGTTGTGGTGTTGCCGTGTGGGAGGCTAGTGGTTGATGAGATGATTGTCGGGGGTGAAGGTCGTGGCACGGTGGAGTAATTGTGCCTGGGTATAAGAGTCGGCCTGGGCGGGCTGCTTGGACGTGGCCGGGGGGTCTTTGGGCTGTTGGATTAACGAGCGATGAGGATGCTTGGACGGTCGAGGATTGTATTTGGGTTTTATGGGGGCCCGGGACTTGGGTGCCGTGTCCGGCTCGAAGAATAACTTCGATAGTCGACTGGCGCTCTTCGAGGACAGTTTTGCAGATGACGATGGCCCTTTCCTTGTCGGGTTACCGGTTGCAGGAATGAAGGGTTTATTCTGTAGCGCTGGTCCCCGAAACGCCTGTGCCCCAGTTGTATATTTGATGTTCTGCTTAACAGGCCCTTTCATAGTCTGTGCATCTGTTGTATAAGTGACGGGTTTGTTTTGCTTAACAGGAGCTTTGTTATTCATGCTGGGCTGTATGTTTCGTTGGGTTGGTGTCCTGGACGGCTGCTTGGTCGAGCGAGTGACATCGTTTTTCATACCTGTATTGACACTAGGTTTCGTGACACCACTCTTAGCACCAGATGCATATTTGAAAGATGGAGATTTCTCCCGCGGGCTTGCCTTGATGGTCTTAGTGTTCTTGCCAATTACTTCCGACAACAATTCATCGCCATTGCCTCCGATGTCATATTCGACTATCTTCCGCTTTCTGGGCAGCAAACCGATCAGCGACGAAGTGGATTTGGTCCTGCTATCCATGTAAGATGATTGCTCAAATATCATGTTTCGTCTGTCAAATTCGTTATTGAATTTGTCAAACTCCAAGTCCTTCTTGATTTTGATATAGTTGTTTATGTTTTGTCGCCACAACGCCCTGTCAACTGAATGTTGCAACTTGATTTTTGCAACCTTCATATCGGCGTTCGATTCTTTATCCATTTCCAAGATCGCCCGATCTCTATTCGCGTAGTCTATTTTCGAAAGTTTGCTGCTCTTTCTCTTGCGCTGCATGTCTCCGTTATCCAAGAATCTTCCTCTGTCGCTTTTTTCCAAGATCTTAAAAATATCCAACGATTCACCGGGTGGTATTGCGTCGGGATGTGATGGTGTGACACAATCTAACGTAACCTCTTTTCTCAAGATGTTATCAATATCAATCTCTGAGAAGAAAGCACACGATTGTGGCACCTCTTTGATACCCATCTGTTCACAAAACATTGCTCTCGTCCACAAATTGCTAACTTGCAAGAGGAGAGCAGCCTTGTATCGATCTTCGCTCTTTACCATGTATCTTAATTCATCATGGACAGTAATGATCAATCTTCCATCAATATGGTATTTCTTTAATAAAAAGTCCATCGAAACGATTAATAAATGCAAATAGTCCACACCTGAACTCTGAATAACCCAGTTGATTCTTGAAGTTAGGTAATTATTCTTGTTCAAATTCCCAATGGTAAGGGCATCTGTAATCGCTGCACCTAAAACAGGGGTTTTGGGATCCTCTTGATATGCAATTGATTCTAGTGCATTGAACATAATCGATTCGGTACCACCATGATACATTCTTCTTTCCAAAAATTTGGATGTATTGGTTTGACCTTTGGTCTTAGCGTACAAGGTTTTCGCCATTAATTCCGCCTCCTCATCACTTAAAGAAGCATTACACTGTTTTAAAAGTCTGGTAGCGAACTTAACTCCAGCCCCGTAAATTCTACCATAATTAAACACCTTGGCATCGTTTCTCAGAATTCCTAAAATTTCGGCCGTTTTAGAGTGTAAATCAGTTTTTTCGCTCTTGTCACCTTCTAAGGTCATCCACCCTAATGCTGTACTTCCATGCATTTCAAACATCGAGTCTCCAACTAACGACGCAATCCATAGCTCCTCAGAATCAACATCTGCGCCAACGAATACATACCCCTCGGGTGCTTCAACCATGGCCTTCAATTCGGAGCCAATTCTATTTTTCTTACTATTAGATGCCGTTAACCATGTATTCTCCGTTGCCCTCCTGGTAATTGTGCCCATAGAACAGAGCTTAGGCAATATTATCCCTATTTCTTTATTCTTTTTGGATTCCACTTTAGTACCGAAAAACTTATTTTTATTGTGAGTCGGATCAGAATAAATGACAAATTGATCCTTAATACGTTGTCTGTTACCCATCCAATAAGACGCGGTTGAATTCAATGTTAAAATTTCCTGTGCAAATGAATATTCTGATGTCAATACACCATTTTCAAAGTATCTTAAGTAACTTTTCGATAAGATAGAAGTACATCTTTTGGCAGGGCCTTCTGGATGAGGCACCTTAAATAATTCGTAGTTATTGCCGTTATCTCTTAACTGTGGTAAAAATTTCTCTATATCTTCTTCACTTAACTTAGCTCTTGGGTAACTTTTATCTTCCATAGATTTAATAGTCGCGTCATCAAATGACACCTTGAAGCACCAGCCGGACGAATCTGTCCAAAGCAATGGATACCCTTCCCATTTCAATTTTAGAAGTAACGGAGTTATTCGAGTACGAGTTGATATGTTCATCTCTCGTTGCTTGGTTCCATTGATGGTGGTGGTTTTAAACAACTCTCTGTACCATTCCGGATAACCAGTCATGAATGCCTGGTTTGCCGCTGGTTCACCATTCTTCTTTAATCTTGGTTCCTTGATGCTCCAATTTAATTGCGATAGCCATGGATCATTTTCCCAATCTGGTTTCAATGATTCGTTATTCTCATCAATGTAAATAACAAATGCATTGGCTCGTTCTTTCAATATAGTGGTGACTTCATCACGATTTTCTAAATAAACCTTCTCAGCCGTCTCGATGTAGTTATCCCAATTCTTAGTAGTAGGTAACATCAAAGTTCCGAGATGTCTTAATGCAGCAAATGAAACTGGGTGGGGTACCTTTTGTCTGAACTGTGGAAAAAGCTTTGCGGTAACCGAGTAAGTGGCTTCAACGTCTTTTGCACAATAATCCATTAAATTATTGAAGTTATTGACCACATCCATAGGATCTTCGGTACTGAAATAATCTCGATCTGATTTGTCTAGTTTTATGTTACAGTGGAAATCGGCCACATTTGCTAAAGAATTGGGCGAACCTTTATTCAACCATGGATCATCTAGGAGTTCATTAGCGACATCGACCTCAGAAAGTTTCTTATCGAAATAATCTAAATCAGAATCGATCTCCATATGTTCATTATTACCTGAATCAAGCTGAGATTTGCTTTTCTTATGCTTATGCCAGGTGGGTCTTTGTTGCGAACAAATACCACTAATAGCCACGTGTAGAGCCATGCCATCCAAGAAGAATCCCTTGGATTGTTTAATGTTATATTCTTCTAACACCCTTGCTCGGTCATAACTGACATTGTACCCAATCAATAACTTTGCGTTATTCAAGCAATCAAGAGGCATCAAGTGCTCCCAGTCATTATAATCGCTGTTCTGGGAATAGTTCGTAAGAAACGGCGACACCCATCCGTACCACGCTTTGGATGATACACATGTACTTAGCACTGCGTACGGCGATTTCTTGTATATCACTTCAACATCAAATACTAGTTCATCTTCCAAAGGATGCGGGACTTCCCTCGGGTCCTCGCCTTCTGCGTATCGTACCCATCCAGCCTTGAACAACCACTCCGACGGTTTAGGTCTAGCTGGCAATCGCACATCAGGAGCTAGAAACCTTTCGGCCATAGACAAGTACGGTTGCGATGCATCGGTGCCTATTCTATAAAAATGTTCATCTAGCGTGTTTCCCTCCAAATCAGGGAAGTTTTTTATGGAGACGGGCTCTATGATCTGTGTCTTTTTACCAAGTAACTCGTTATAATTCAAATGCTCCCTCGCAAGCTCCAAGAGTACTGGGTTCTTAGGTCGCAAGTAGTCCGTGCTTTTCGTGGTAGGAAATAACTTCCCATGCAACTCTTCTCCCAAGTATTGAACACCAACCTGGTTTATCCTGGGGACTTCTTTGAATTGGTTCTTGGCCGTCGTCAGGCTCCGTAGACACCGACTCCATATAGATGTGACACGTTTACTGCCACGAAAAGCATGTTTATGTAGAATCATACTACTAACAGTTTTAATCGTTCGTGCTATACCTTCTGTTTATATCATTTAAATATCAACTTCCTCACTAGAACAGGTTGTTTTACCAATTATAATTTAAAATGATACCTAATTAACTGGTAAAATTCAAATTCCCTATATCTCAATTGTAGACCAATGTTGTTTATTTGAGCAATTGTTTATTGCCTTCCAAACCAGATGAACCTTTAGATAATTCCCTGTTATTACTACTATCAGAAACAATTAAAATTCTTCTATAGTACATGAAGAGCTTATACACAAGAAATTACAAATTAGGCAATATGAAAATATCCTGTACATAATTAATGATACCATAATTCATAATAAAGCCCACCAGTACAAAGGATGGATAAAAGTAAACAAGTTCAATTCGAATAGAGGCTAGTATATAATTAATCCATTAAATATAAAGTTCGGGTAATTGATCAGTTGCTTGAGTTTGATAAAATTTTAAAAACAAACAAACACAGTTCTATTTTTTTGCAATAAGAATAGATTATAAACCAATTAATACTAGACTAAAAATGTCCGAATTACAAGGTCTTAAGAAAGCAGAATTAAGCAGTATTTGCCGCAAAGTGGGAATCCATGTACTTGCTAAGGATACCAAACAAAAATTATTTGACAAGCTTTCAGCTTACATAGAAGCCAATCCAGAGGAAGGATTGATTGCCGTGCAAAATAGTTTAGACATGGAAAGTGACGAGGAAATATTGGCAGAAGGACAAAAAGCCAGCGAGGACGAAGCCAGCGAGGACGAAGAAACCGACGAAGAAACCGACGAAGTTGACGAAGAGGATGACGAGGAAGAGTCTGAGGAATCGGACAAGGACTACGAAGCAGGCCCACCTGTCAACTTAAAGGAATGGATCGCTGACCCCGCCATTGATTTTTTCGAAACGACGTACGCGAAAGTTTTGGACCTTACCGACAGAATAGGTGCCACCACCTTAGATTACAATGACGACTTGAGAGAAAACTTATCGAAATCGGTCTCCTTGAACTACATAGAGCTTGTGGTCGAACTTGTTTACTTCATGATCACCTATATCCCACTTGTTGCTGTGAAGCACAACAAGTCCGTGCATCAAATATTCAAGGACAACATTAGCTGTTTGTCTACTTGCGATTTATTGCTGCCTGATATTAGTGTGCTTTTTGAATTTAAAGTTGTTTCTATCTTTGCTAACTGGGTCTTGACGTCGATTGTTGTGCCATTGGTTATCTCGTACTACGTTAACTTTACCAGAAGATGTATTATTATAGATGAAGATGACTCGGGCCTCATCACGAGAGCATACAAATATGACCCATTCGTTTTTGCCTTATCCAAGATTCTTATCTTCTACTTCATTGTTAAGAATGTCGGTAGTTTGACTGCGCTTGACTCATTCGGTGGAATCTTCAGTGCCTTGAAGAAACACTTCCTAATCCAATTAGGAGTTTACAACCAATTCGCTGATGTATTAGGTAGTTTCCCATTGGTTCTCGGGTTTGCTAATGTTTTAACTGCTATATACTCCCAATTTGAAGAATATTAATGGGTGGCAAGTTTCTTTTATTAATCTTTCACTTCGTTGTTAATCCTATATTTACTGGTGAATCGTTTTTTATAAAGAAATGATCTTGTATTTGCACTTCTTCTCTCTTTGTTTTATTTTGAAATGATTAAAAATCTCCTTCGTTATTGTATCTTGTTTCTAACTTTAATTTGATGCTTATTGTAACACTATTAATACTATATATAGTTTATCTATATGTCTGCAAATACTACTTTTGAAAACGTAAAACAAAATTAGCCTATTTGGTATATTGAACTGGCCATTTTGTTTGAACACCTATTACATCCAAGTCGTCCGTTAGTTCATCAGGATTTGCCCCTTGGGGTCCTGTAAAATTCTTCATAATTTTAGCCAAAAGCAATGATTCAGTATATTTGGAACTTGACCTGTCACTATCATCGATTAGTTTATCACCTGGGGTATTATTACCACCTCTTCTACCTCTTCTTTTAGATGGGGTCCCCGCAGTGCTTTCTGATGCGTTATTGGTATCTGAGCCCGAGGTGATTGAATCGTACAAAGAGCTTTGGAATATATGATGCTTGATGTTGTCGAATGCTTTCGACTTACCTGACTTTGAGGAATCCTTAGATTGTTTATTTTTGTTGGGTAAGCTTCCAGTGATTACATTAAATTCATTAGCAGAAATTAGCGGCATAAAGTCATGAACAACCGGAGTATTCGAATTTCTTAGCTTCTCATTCTCTCTTCTAGTTGAATTCATGATCTGTTTGATTTCAGTATTAATATCTCTGTCAGAAATGCCATTAAACAATTTGGTGGATTCTTTAGTCTTAATATCAAATAAACCATCCTTAGAATCTCCATTTAATGCGTCTTCAAATAGATTTCTCTGGAATTCAAAGAAATTTTTCAATTTCATTAACTTGTTTAGTAATGTTGAATTAATATTCTTGTAAACTTTGTTCGATTCTTGATAGAATATCAATAAGGTTTTCAAATATTCATAATTGTACTTCAGTTTTAATCTTATTAACTCTTCGTCCCTTCGTTCTTCTAAGAACTTTTTATGATTCAATAATTGTTCATCATTAATTATGTCATCTACACAGTTAAATTGGACCTTAGAATCTTTTAAATTTTGCAATCTTTGCAACAACTTTTGTTTCTTCGTAATATATATATCATGCTTATGTTTAGATTCAAATCGTGACAATTCGCCAACGGAAATTTCTAATTCTTTTCTCCGCTTTTCCTTATTGATGCCATTCGCAGAACTAACATCTTTACTAGAATGTGATATGACTTTATTTGAATTCACTAATGGCATTTCTGTAAATTCAGGTAATGGATACATGTTATACTCATCATCCATTTTTTCAGTTTTGACATGGTTCCAAGAAGGATTTTTTATATTGCTAATATTTGGTGCAATCTTTAAATAATCTAGAGGATATCCATATTCTGATTCAGAATCATTGGCGTAATTGTCCTGTTTAGCGTATGTATCAAAAGCATCTGTTACATCAACATTTGAGGCGTATTCGTTATAATTGTCAAAATCTTCGGAGTCAAACTCTTCGTCTTCTTCATGTTCTTTTTGTCTTGTTGACATTCCGAATTTCTGCTTGTGCTTCAAAGAATCCAATTTCTTTTTTTTCAAGATTTCATATTTTTCGTAGGTAAACCCTTCTTCACTCGCTTGAATTCTTAAATCAAAAAGTGATCCAGCTGCACTAGCCAAAACCATATCTATTCTTGGTAGCTTCTGCAGTGCGTCTAAAAATGATGCAAACACTTCATTCGGAGTGAGTGACGATTGGTCTGATATCAAGGGATATGGCATGTAGTTTGGGGGAGGAAATGGTAATGGCGGCAATTCAACATACGTCTCTTCTGTAGTTGGTGATATTTCCGCATCAGACGTTATACATTCTGCTTTAGTGGTACCGCTGGCAAAATTGGTAATTGGTGGAGGTGGATAAATGAATGGTATCATCATGCCACCTTGTGGCGGGGACATTTCTTTGGATAGATATGGTGGTATTGGGGGTGGGAAGTTTTGCAATATGCCCTTGATTTGCTCGGCTATATTAGGGTCAGTAACATCTGTAGTCACGTCTGCAAAAAAGTCTTTTGTCTGTAAGGGTGGGTAAATAATCGGTAATATCGATGGTGGTACAGAGTGAAGAATAGGTGCAGAAAATGGCTGCTGGAAACTGATTTCCGTGCGTTTGTTCATCTCGTCAAGAGACCGTGGCACATTGGAATACTTTCTTCGTTTAGCAAAATCAACCGGTTGTTCTACTGTTGAATAAGGCATTTCACTGCTAAGCGCTCTTTTGGGAGGTGAGAATTTGGGATTGTCCATCTTGTAGCAGCAATAAAATTTTCAAATTCGCTTGTCAAATCCACAAAAGGTTACGGTCTGGTGTGTCTTCAAATACGACCTCTACTAATTCCAAAATTTAAACTATCAAGCTTTAAAAAACTCCACACCAAATTAAGTGATAAAATTATCAATTGATGTAAAAATTACTCAACGATCGGTGCTGATAATTTTTTCCTGGCGTGGTATAGGGCTGTTCTTCGCTTCAAGAAAATCCTAATCCCTTAAATTTATTCTTCTCAAACTCTAATATATGTAATAGTTTCTTGGTACTAATACTCCGTTTGTATACTATGGAAGGAAATATACGTCGTAACGAGACTGTTTAGGTTATTACTGTGTTCCTTGAGAATGGTCGCAGCTTTTTTTTTGTAGCACGATCATAGATTATGTAATAATTTTGTAACCTGTTCTTCTATCTATAGAAGCATGCAAGACGATATATGTTGTATACTTATATTTCGGTCTCGTAAGATAACCCTGGGCATTGTCTGTATTGCAGAAAATTTGAACGGAGGCCTGGGGTTGGTTTTTGAGAACGGATTCAAAAGTTATAAGAGCCAAGTACGTCCCTGTTCAGATAGGTAGTCTAAAGGATATAGCAGAGAAGTCCCAAAACATATGGTATAGCAGTAATTCCTCCCAATGGGAAAACCTTTCTTGTCACAGGATGTTACAATTGGAAGACAGGGTCTAGTTGAATGTATTCTTCGTGAGACGGGACCAACTCATCGAGATTGTTTCATACACAAAGACTTGGAATGCCATTCCTTGTGTTAATAGGCTTGTCGTTAATAGGAAGCTTGTACCAGAAGACTCATTTCCAGTATCCACACTCTCGACCTACTACTAATACTGACGGCTGCAACCTTCTGAAGCTTATTATACAATAGTCGTGTACAATACCAAAACTATTGTGGCCTTCAGTAGGTTTAAATTAGCTATTGTAGTCACTCTAGTGTTTTGTTCAGAGTTGGCAAGTTTATTCATAATAAGAGATAACCCTATACGACATCGGGATTTATCAACAGAGATTGCGTGCAAACACTTTGTTCCGGAAGATCACGATTCGAGTCATTGAATCACCTATTGCTTCTGTTTACATTACGATACACGTATACTATCAACAAGACAACATTAGTTTCTAAAAGGTAGTAAAAGAATATTTCATAAAGGTTTATTGGAAATAATTAATTGCTGTTTACTGGTCTCGACTGTTTTTTATTATACTTTCAATTCTTCTTTGATACAAGAATGCCACCAAAGAAGATAAAGAAGACCGAGCTCGAACCTAGGGATTTGGTGTTAGCCAAGATGCACGGGTTTCCTGCGTGGCCATCGTTTGTGATGCCCGAAGACATGGTACCGGATGCAATATTGAAGGCAAAGAAGAAAACCACAAATTATTGTGTTATTTTCATTCCAGATGGCGATTTCTACTGGATGAATGACAAGAACCTTGAGCCATTATCAGAGGAAAAATTAGATAAAAAATTAGAAAAAACCCCTAACAAGAATAAGCCGAAAAAGAAGGCCGGTGGAAGGACGCTCCAGGTCACGGATGCACTCTTGGCTACCAAGGGATTAGACTTTGACGAGTTCATGGAAAAGCTAGACAAGGATAGAATTCAGGGCGATGAGGAAGCAGAAGAATACGACGATGAACAGGAACTGGAAGGGAATGCAACGAGCGATCCAAAAACCCAAGACGTGGACGAAGAAAACGAACCCAAGGAAGAAGAACCGCCGTCAGAAAGAGATAGCCGGTCTAAGAGAAAGCGTTCCATATCAAGTAATGATAAGCGCAAAATTTTGAAAGCTGACACCACACCGACTGTGTTGACACAGGCTGAATACACAAACGGCCATAATACGACCAAGCTGGAGGGATGTCCTAAACTCACAGAAGAAGAAAAACAACACCAATTATGGCTCTGTCGTATCAAGCTACAACGGTCATTGATCCAAAGAAACCAACCAGTGACGCCGGCCAATCCCAAACAGTTCCCACCGCCCACGGCAAACGAGCTTCTGGTTGCGCGACTTATATTGCACCGCTTGGTCGAGTTCCCTGTCAGTTTAGAGTTGCTTAAAAAGACCAAGATCCATAAAGTACTAAAATGCATATTGAGGGACAAGGACCTTGAGTATCCCGACAGCTTCAAATTGCACGAGAAATGCGAGGAGTTATTGACGAAATGGAACCCCATAATTGACGACCTAAAACTGGGAAGACTGAAAGAACCCACAAGCCACAACCATTCCTCGTCCACTACGAGCGGCCTCACCTACCTAAAGACCAACGAATCCAGACCAAGCAGTCTGGCTCCCGACGAGTCAGAAATCTCCGCGCTCGAGAATGTCACCAACGACTCTATCAAGAAGGAGTCCGCCAATGGCAACTCCGACTACCACCTGGACAACGACGCCATCTCGCACACCGACCTCGAGAACCAACCTAGGGACGCGGACGACATCAACGAGTCCGTCACCAATGACGTGTCTGTGATTAGCTGAACTCCGACCACCTCCGACCCACTCCCGCATCAATTCCCCAATGCCAACATAACCTCGTCTACGATTCCGAGTGTACATATCACCCGCAGCATTCCGATGCACTGCACTTAGTGTTGGTTTTTATGGTGTACTTCTCACCTTCAACTTGTCCTACACTTTCCGCTTCCATATACATCTTGCTAACCACAGTCCATTTGCCTACAGGGCCGAGTTTATATACTGCTTGATATCTGTCAGTTGTTTAATATGTATTATACACTATAAACCGATACTATTCTGTAGCACTGAAGACACCGATTCTGTACCAAAGGCCCGATTTGCACCGTATATATAATCGTTAACCACGGGTGTATGGGCGTTAATCTGAAAATCACTTAGAGATAACCGGGTTTAAGACCGGGTAACCTGAAACATCGGTGCTGAAATATACACATATTTATTGCGGGGGTATCTTTAGTTAAGCCATAGTTTAGCGGACCCATATTTACATAGGGCGTAACTTTTCACAAAATCCAAAAAAATTCTGACAATTGTCTCGTCCATCGCTCGTTCACTGGAACGAAGGAACAACTAATAGTGAAATAAAATGGCAATTTTCTTTTTTTTGCCATTTTTGAGTTACTCTGATTATTATTATCTCTTCATAAATTCAAGAGCTTGATTAAATAGATACTATGGCTGACGAAGACGTAAGTAGAGACTTAACTATTTGCGATTGATTGAATTAGGGACTGAAAATTTTTTTCATAGATTTTATTCATAAATACGAGAAATTTAGAAGTTCGTTCAATCAATTTGGAGCAAAAGTGACACGAATGGGTCGTAGTGAGCCCCAATAGTGTAATAGATACAAGAGATTATGTACTAACAGATAATAGCACACTTTTGAGACCGCTGACGCTGGTGCTGCTTTAACCTACCCAATCCAATGTTCCGCTTTGAGAAAAAACGGACATGTTGTCATCAAGAGCAGACCATGTAAGATTGTTGAAATGTCTACCTCCAAGACCGGTAAGCACGGTCACGCTAAGGTCCACTTGGTCGCTATCGATATCTTTACTGGTAAGAAGTTAGAAGATTTATCTCCATCTACCCACAATATGGAAGTTCCAAACGTTCTTAGACGTGAATTTCAATTATTAGACATTGATGACGGTTTCTTGTCATTGATGACTGCTGATGGTGACACCAAGGATGACGTTAAGGTCCCAGATGGTGACTTAGGTGACAAGATCCAATCCGAATTCGACGATGGTAATGACTTATTGGTTACCATCATTTCTGCTATGGGTGAAGAAGCTGCTGTTTCATTCAAAGAAGCCCCAAAATAAGTTGATTAAACACTTACATACTGATATATATACTGTCTTTAATATAGTGTTTTAATACTACTTCATTATTATCATTGCGCATGATCTACTGTTCTTCCTTTTATCTGCTTAAGCCAACAAAAAATTCTTTGAATTTCCTCGAATGGAACCCATGTATCATCTCCGATAGAAGAAACTAATGATGATTTGCACTTCACGTCAGGTACATGTGCCATTTGTCTTGAAATCTTAGAGAACGATGATGATGTCAGAGGATTAATTTGTGGTCATGTATTTCATTCAGAGTGTTTAGATCCTTGGTTAACAAAGAGGCGAGCTTGTTGTCCAATGTGTAAGCGTGATTACTTTTTCAAAGATGAACATAACAATAGCCTTAATCAAAGCGGTGAAGCAAATAGCACTACCAACAACAATAGTAATGAGGATGAAAATGATGATGATGACGATATCGACTTCGAAGCGTTTAGAAACGATCCAGCATTGTCAACCTTGCTTCAAGAGCTAATTCCCCTACACGAAAGGGTAAGATCAATATTAAGTGATCCAGCCTTGTTTTCGCTAAACATTGAACAGCGTGCTAACGAAATTGCTACTAAAAAACGTAGTAACGCTTTGAAAGTGGTGTGGTGGACAATTATGGGTATTTCAAAAGAAAACTTGTTCAACTGGGCTGTCATAACTATTCACTGCGAATATAAACAGACTTTACCCGTCAGCACAGCGAATAATAACCCGACTAATGCGGAAGCTGACCAGAATAATGACGACAATACCACAGTTACTACGGCTGACAATGACAACGGCCATAGCGAATCTACCAATCCGATACTCCATTTGAATGATGCTGCTACTCGCGATAATGATCTTTCCAATGGTAATACGATTGTAAATACCGAAACGAATGTCTCACCCTACGAATCCAGCGCCAGACAGGATTCTGCGTCTGTTATTTCAAGAGACATTACCGAACAAAGAGTATAATCGACAGCTATACTAGATGTTTACACCATTAATCTTCTCCTGTTTAATTCTTCCGACACCCAGCGAACCCTTTATTTATTATTGTACTAATTATCTTGACTTCCGATTATAAGTCTCGTTTTGATTTACTTTACACGTGTAACCTCTGCATTTCTAATTCTGTTGCATTAGTCTATCAAGGTGTTATTGTTACATTCATATCATTCTCTTCTATATATTAGTTTATTTATGCTTATTATTAATGATTTAATTCACTATTTAGACATCAAAGTATGAAGTGCAGATGAATTACTTTACATAATCATTTCGCGAGATTGAAAAAAAAAATTTTGATGGAAAAATTATGAAGGGGAATCATTAAGTTACTAACAGATAAATAATTTGTACTTAAATAACACATAGTAATACAATTTATATTCAGAATGGGTATGTAAGGTTCTAGAGAAATATTAATTGGGGAAATAAAACAATGTAAGAGATTAAATATTAACTTTTCAATTAGCTCCAAAAAAATCTGTTAAAATGGACTTAGGTTCATTCTTGACCGATAACTCGATTGGCGGATCATGGGCAGATGAAGAAGTAGATATGTCTTCCATCGGTGTTCCAATGACTGGTTCACAAGCTGCTCCTGCTAGGAGAGAAGGTATTTATCAACCACAAGGAGGATTTAGAGACGACGATAACAGGTATGAAAGAAAAGAATTTCCAGTCCCAGACCAACCACCATACAGAGCAAGAGTGGCTAATTTACCATGGGACGTTGAAGAACACGGCTTAGGTAGGTTTTTCGAAGACCGCATGCAAGTACAAGATGTGATCACCGAAATTAAATTGCCTGCTGATAACATGACAGGAAAGTTGAAAGGTTTCGGCTTCGTAACATTCACGGAAAGAAATTTCTTGGAGGAAGCTTTGAACTTGAACATGGCTGATTTGAACGGTAGAAAGATTTTTGTTAATGTAGCCGCTCCCCAAAGAGCAGATGTTTTCGACATGGATTGGAGATCGGCAAGAGGTGCTCCAGTGGAAGGCGGAAGACCTCCAAGAGAAGACGTAGATATTGATTGGAGTTCTGCAAGATTTTCCGGTGGTTTGCCACCAAGAGAAAACAGAGGTGAAAGAAGACCAAGAAGAGAAGAGCCAGATATTGACTGGAGTTCTGCCAGATCTACCGGCGGTTTACCACCAAGAGAATATGGGGGTGAAAGAGGCGAAAGAGGCGAAAGAGGCGAAAGAGGCGAAAGACTCGAAAGAAGACCAAGAAAAGAAGAACCAGACTTAGATTGGGGTGCGGTCAGAACTTCGACTACCACTTTACCACAAAGAGAAAAGAGTGAAAGATCCGAAAGGTCCGAAAGGTCCGAAAGAAGAGTTAGAAAAGAAGAACCTGAATTTGATTGGGGTGCAGCAAGATCATCTGCTGGTGCTTTGCCATCAAGAGAAAGAAGCGGTAGGATTGAAAGACCCGAAAGAAAACAAGAACCAACCTTAGACTGGAAAAAAGGACAAGCCTTGGATACTCGTAACAACAGTAAGTCAAAATCAAACAAGAAAGTTGAAAATGAAAAGAAAGATAACGAACCGCAACCTCAAAAGTCATCATTTAATATTCTTACTGTTGAAAGTGACGAAGAAGATCAACCGGAAAAAGAAGCTGGACAACCAAGTACTGAAAAATCGACCACTGGCTTAGAAGACGCTACCTCTAAGTTATCTGTCAAGAATAAAGATACAGAAGGCTGGGAATTTGTTCGTAAATAAGTGTAAATTAATTTGGCGTTTTTCTTTTACTCGATTGATTATTTAATTTTATTTGTTTTACATATTGTATGAATCTTTTGCTACATTGTTTCAATCTACTTTGAAAATCTTCATTTATAAATTCATACTGTATAGATTTTCGTCTCATAATTTGTCAAAGTATAGTTCTAATAGATGCCAATTATGTTCTATTTCGCAGCGTGCGATTACACGACTAGAATTAAAGTAAACTCTACTCTTCACAAAATAGCACTTACTATCATCATACCATCAGTGTTAGAGATACCAGAGGGTTTTATAGATAGGATGGAAGAAAGTGATAAGAATACAAGTCAAGGAATAGATAGCTATTATTTAATTAATTCAAATCGTATGTCATTTATATGTTAGCCGTTACTTTATTTAATTGGCCAGCAATAGACCAAATACTAACCTCCTTTTAGGGAAGTATAATCTTTCAAATCCGTCACCAATAGACAATTTATTGGCATTATATGGACTAGAAACAGTTGCGAAATCACTTGCAAGAACCAACCCCGATGGTTCGAAGGGCGTTAAATTAAGAAAATCATACAAAAATCATATTCAAGATTTGCCTGGCAAGCACCAGATACCACCTCTGAAACCAGTTCCTGGATCTTTGTTAGATCCGTCTATGTTCCAGACACCTGATGTAATTAAATCTCTAGATCCCGATTTATTGAACCAAGCGTTAAAGTTTGAAAAGACTTCCACTAATGGAATACCGGGTTTCAATACTTCAGATTTGGCTATTAATGATCAACAGACTTTAATGAGAGGTGATGATATGTCAGAAAATGATGAATTTGGAGGTTCCAAAAAGAATAAGCGTAAAAAGAAGTTACAACCAAATGGTGGTGATTTAAAGAGACAACATGTGTAATGGTCTTGCGTATGTACTGTTTAATGAATTAATGATATCCTAATAAATATTTCTGTTAATATTATAATATTTGTACAAATATACTATACTTTAATTATACAATTAATCCCACAACTTTCAGGTGTGTGCGAGAACTTCATCTACCATATTTTTATCGATTCCCTGTCGTTCTGATTTACTAATCAAATGTTTGTATTTGTTGTTTTTGACACATAGCTTGTTTCTCAATAACCTACCAATATGACTCAATAATGCTTTTTTGATCATTTTCTTAAACTTCATTGTCACTTCTAAGAATGATAGAATTTCATTACCAATACTAAATTCTGGCAACTTTATGAACAAATCTCGAACATTTAATATTCTTTTGTAACCGTTGTGGCATTTGACAGAAATCAATAAGCAAATGGGACTAATGTTGAAGTTTCCGATACTCAAATATTTCCTGGATCTTTCAAACATTTGATCTAAATCTTCATCGGTTTCATCACTCGACGATCCCAAGCTAGATATCTGCAATTTTTTGTTTGATGTTTTAGTCACGGATCTATCAAACTTCATTCGATTTCTTTTAGAACCTCTAGTATTAGTATCATATTTACCCTTGTCAAATTTTACAGCTTTGTTGGACCCGTCGACAACCTCATCGAATCCCTCTGGTTTTCCATCATCTTCATCATCTGATTCTCTGTCATTCTGAACCTCGCCTCCATTAACATTGCAATTGGAAGTATCATCAAACAAACTGAAAGTATCGTTATCTGACCCAGAAGGGAAAATATAATTCAACAACTTCTCACCAGTTATTTCATCAATTTTGATATTTAACGGTAATGAATCTATCGAAAAATAATCCAAAACTTTAATACCACCTATAGACCTTCTCATCGACCAGTCAACTGTTATCAAGTTATTATTAGACTCATTCTCATTATCGGTAATAGAAAATTCATCTAATGGTTCCATAATCTTTGCATAGTAAGCATTGCTTAGTAAATTTTTACCTTGCATATTTTCAATTTCAATCCTATTGTCATTCGAACCATTTTCATTGACCCTTCTTCTATACTTACCGTGATCCATTAAAAGTTCTAAAATCGGAGTCCTATCATCTTCAAGCATATATAACTGAATACTATCTGTATTTATATTCCATTCAGCTAAGGTTTTCGTATTAGAATCGTCATTAAATAACTCTCCTGTTAGGAGTGAATTCGTTAACAAATAAATTTCAGTAATTGTATTCCCTCGCTCAGCGTTAAGCATTAAATGATTATTTAACTCTTCATTATTCATAGTATCTTGTCTGAACCCATAATTGTAAGACAATAGATTCATTAGTCTATAATATTTGTGTAAATTCATTAATCTTTGATTTAAGGCAATTAAATCCAGGGAATCTATAGAGAGCTTCAATTTTTCTAGCCTCTTGCTTAATGACTTACTGTTCGGTTCAACATAAAATAGCAAACTCAAGACCATAGCATATAACGTGTGGTATTGTCTAGCTGTCGATAAAATTTTGAACTCTGGAATATCAACGTTAATTCTACGAGATACCATTTCAGTCTCATCTTCTTTCAACCCAGAGTTAAGTTCATTGGGATCATTCATCAATTGGCTTCCCAGTGGATTGATTCGTTCATAAGTAATCAACATCGATGTTTTCTCTACTATTAATTTTTCCTCTCCAGCTATTCTTCCATTCTTGCAAATTTCAATTCCTAGCCATGGGGGCCAATGAGTTGATGAACCATATGTTCGTTCATTCAAGATCAATTTATTAACGTTCAGAAGATCTTCTTTATTTAAAACGAATATATTTGCGTCTTTCAAGAACACACCGTATCTATTTTCTAATTCACGTTCATTTATGACTAATTGACCATCTGATTCAGTAAGTACCGACACAATTTTTGCATCAATATTAGGGGCCGCCACCAAAACAATTGTGTTTGGTGTGTCGTCGCTTTGTAATTGAATTTGCGGATAAAGAATTTCTATTAAGAAATCTTCGGAAATACGTTCATTATCGCTAGTCTCGCGTATTATTTTGTCAAGATTGTTCAATCTTTGCTGTGACGATTCTGATTTCTTGGAAATTTCACTATTTAGTTTTTCCAGTTTCATTTGGCGAAGTGTTTCAGAAACGATAGACATATCATCTCCAAGAGCGGATTCCCCATTATTGTGCTCAATAATCTTGTGAAGTGCCCGAATAGATTCGTAAGATAGATACTTCCTCATGCGGACCTTTAATTGGACAAAATGAACATATTTGTATAAAAGATTTCTGTTTTGAACGTTCCATTTCAAAAACATACAAACTAAAACGAACTTGTTATGAAAGCCAGAATTAGAATTAGGCTCTTTTGAAGGGGTCACTCTCTCGAGAGAGCATTGTTTCAGTCTTTTTTCATGAATATCATTATTCAAGAATTCAATTCGTTTAAATAACTGGTCATTAGATATGTCCTTGGTCTTGTTGATCTTTATTCGTTCCTTCAATTGTCTAATTCTATCTTCTAATAGCTCAATTTGAAGAGCGTGAGTATTTTTAGATCCCAAGAGACAATTGTGGGTATTCTCTTCCTCCTGTACATCAGCTGCCTCTGCCGATTGATTCTTCGTATCTCGTAAGTATGAAAACCTTTTAGAATACATTAATGGGTGTATTTGGACTGATCTTCGCGACCTCCGTAAAGTGGAAATAAAGGCTTCTTCATAGTCTTCAATATCAAACCATTGTTCATCATTATCAAATACAAAAAACTTTGATTTACGATGGTCATCTTGTGTTCTATGTGAATATACGTCTTGATCAAAAATGGCATGAACTGTTCTCAAGTCTATCCCAGAGAGATGTACCTCACCTATTCGAAAATTCATTTTCATTATCTTCTTATTTTTTGATAGATGTTCATGTATCAAAATACGAGGTTCTTTAACTTGATGTAGATCAACCAGAAATTCATCCATTTTTGCTCTAACCCCAACACATTCAATCTTTTCTTCGTTTGCATCAACATTTCCATCGCGGTAAATATGCGATAGAAACAAAGATTTGAAATTAAACTGGAACTTGTTGGTGAATAAATGTTGAGAAAATTTGACCGACTTTTTTGAATCTTCAAATAGATTACCACGTCTAATTGGTAACATCATGTTACCTGCAAAAAGTTTCCACCAACTAAAAAATTGTTGAAAAGTTCCGGGACTTAAGTGAATACAGTTGTAACTGTCTTCTGTGTTTGCATGTAGCGAGATTGACATATTAATATGATCACTTCTAAATCCACTATAGGAGTCATGTCCGTCTTTAGTATAATCTGGATTAAAGAGCTTAACATCATAATGATGTTTGAGTTCTTCAGAAGTGATCCCGTGATCGGTGTCTCTTTGTAACAAAAACCCCACGTTGAAATTAACACCGCCTTTCAAACTTACCACTTTCTTTTCATATATATAAGATCGAGATATTTGAGAATCTAAATCGCCGTTCAGTGTATCCTCCAAATAATATGCAAAGCTCGACGAAATAAATGACTTGGAGTCTGGTAAGAAAATATATTTCGAACTATCTCTCGACCATGATATCAATGGAGTAGATAAATAATTAGGAATATACCACAATACTCTGTCAGACTTGACATTAATAAACAGTCTAGAATCATCTTTTTCATTAACAGACCATGAAACATTATCATTGAAAGCTAGAACAAACCCTGACGATACGTTAAATAGGTCATAAGGGTCTCTTGAACCTTTAAATGCAACTTCTAAGCTATCACGCGGGCCCGTCTGAATTTTAAATTTTCCATGAATAATATATCTCAACTTATCCCAAAATCCAAGTTTTAAAGATGGATCAACAGGGGGTTTCGAAAATTGGTCAAAATTTAACATGACCTGTTGTATACCGAACTGATATGATTGACCCCAAACGAATCTACTAGCTTTATTTGATATGAATTCAATATCAAGATCCGTGAATAACTTCATTGAAGATAAGGATTTGTTAATAGTTAAAGCATAATGTTTATCATTGGCCACATTTTTTAGATCTGGTACCAATGGAATATGCAACTTTCTCAAATGTTCAGCTTCTCTTACTAGAGCTTCTGATAATATTAAATGACCTGCCATAGATAAACTCGTAGTCTTGTCCTTATTATATGGAACATGTAATAAAGGTAATGGGTAATCACGCAAATGTATTCGAAGCTCTGAAAGTTGTAGCTTAAGAAACATTGGAACCATCAATGAATATTGAGTACTAACCGGTACACCTTGACCAAGACTATGAATAAACTGTGGTAATTCACTTAAATCGAACTTTGTTGTTGATACATCTAAATCAAATCCAGACGTTATTACAGACAATAATGGCGCTTGATTCATATACCCAATAATTCTTTCATTTTTATCGATTCGCGACGAAGCTTCATTTCCATACAAGAACTTTTTGTTTTTCATTATTTCTTCATTCAATTTATACTTATAAACCTTGACTTTTCGGATCCAAGACGTTGAAATGGATTTCCTCAATAGATATAATTTTTCATCTAGATTAGCACATTCTCTGTCATAATCTTCATTGTTTTGATCTATTTCTTCTGCCGCTCTTGTTTCAAATAATGCTTGTTGTTCCAGTCTTTTGCGTTGTTCCACAATTCCTAATTGATAAATTGCATTTATCTCACATTCAAACGGATCATCTTCCATATTAAAAGATAGCTTCCTTGATTTAATACGAATATGTGGGAGGTTTAACGCCTTACCCTCTTTTGGATCAATGACTCTTTGTTTATTTGAATCATTCTTTAGGCAACTAAGTAGGTGTTTCAAAATCTTGATTGTGATTGACAACTTATCAAATAATCTGAAGACTACAAACCCATGAGGTTGAATAAGTCTTATAGAATCCGACGTGATGCTGATCTTTGATTCATTAGAAGGTTCATTTATTGATATCCTTAGGCCATCCATACATGCGATCCTGCACCAATAGTCCGTAATGAATGGTGAATCTGAAAGTATTCTAAAGAACTTATTATTCAAAACAAGGACTCCCTTCCTAAAGTTACAAACTATGTCAAGTAGTTGGAATTTGATCTTATAATCGTCATCTAAATGTGCGGTAAAATTCAATTTATTGGCTTTGCAATCAATAACTAAGAAATCGCTAATTGTCTTATTGTGCCGAACAACATAGTGATGTGAACTAGTGGCAACCTTTTTCATGTCACTTCTCAATTTGTTCTTAATTAGCTTAATAGGAGTCAATATGGCTTCCTTCATTAAATATATGGCCCCAACAAGGGTAGAAAGCTTGTATCTATTGTAGCAACTTATCACATTATCAACACTTATATTCATTTGCAAATCATTTCTATTGTTAGAATTAATGGCACTCAAGCAAATATCTATCATTGGTACATACAAAAGGTCTTCATATTCTTTGTTCGATCCACTCAATATTAGCTGAAGTGCGCATTGAACTTTGGATATATGTGCATTAATCGTCCAAAAGACGGTCGCCTTCTCATCTAAGGTCAAGGTATCAGTAGATCCAGAATTTGAATCTAAAAAATTATCGGAATCATGAATCTTATTCTTGATATTCACACTGAAATTATCAATTGTAAATTTCACGTTCCTTAATTTATGATTATCAGAAAAACAATCTGCATTATATCCCCCACCATTTTGTTCACCAAGATAATCTTTAGCGATTAAAACTGAACGCGATCCTAATATAACGCTTAGTTTAGAAACCGTAATATCCAGTCCCCAAAACCAATCTGGCAAATATTTGAATAATTTATGCTCTAGGGGTATTTGTTTGGTTGTAGATTCTTGAATTTTTTTCAGAAGCATTGATCTATGTTTGATGATTGCCGCATTTAACTTTAAATTAATCAATCCGGAGCTTATGTGCTCTTGTGCCATAAAAGTTATATCTTGTAATAGACTATTAATACCGGTCACTATATCTAATTGAGATAAATCAATCACAGGTTCATTTATGGCCACTGTTGATTTAACCTTAAGACTTTTTAAGATATCAAACCTCAAGTTTATTGATCTAAAACTTAAGATTTCTTTTTTGATTAATTTGTTCTTATGGTTGTGGGAAACAATACCATATTTTTGAAGGAAATTAACACAAGGATGTATTATATGGCAGTTTATGTTGAAATCTCTTGTCGGTGTAGTGAAAATGTGCAAATTTAGTAACGAATACGAAAAGTCTAGAATTTGAACTTTATCGGTTGTACTATCATGATGTCTTATTATGAATCTAGGTTGCTCAATGACAAGCTTTGTGTCGACCTTTGGAAAAACTTCATTGAGAAGCTTAAGCAATTTGTGTTTGTATTTTGCTCTTGCAAACTCTTTAAAATCATTATCGTTATCAGATTCTACTTTTGTTTCATCTATGTCGACATTATCGTTCGAAAACTCACTATCAACAGTATTGCCACCTTCGACATTAATCTTGGTCTTACATGCGAATTGTTTGTTTTTCTTCTTTAATTCCTTCAATGTAAAATACTTTTTCAACACCACACAATTGTATATCAATGTTGATAATTGAGTAGTATTCAAATCTACCATTGGGCTGCAAGCCGATGCAGCAAACTCAGTTACACAGTCTTCAAAGCCATTACCCCGTACCATACAATCTAAAATATTTGATTTGTAAGTGTAATTGAAGTTAGGAATATTCAAAATTTCATCCCTTTGGCTTGTGGTTTGATTATTTTCTTTATTAAGCATACAATAATTAATTCTTAACAGCTGGATGGAAGAATTAATTTGAAACGGTTGGTCAACGTTAGAGTCAAATAATACATGAAAGCCTGTAGCATCCTTATTTAGTTTCAGATAATTGAATGAAATTGACTTTGAAATCAAGTCTAATGAACGTCTCCGTGCAGAGTAATCAAAATAATCGTTGAACGACATCTTGGCGTCGGTAATCGCAAACGGAATTTCCAATAATTCTGAGTTGTCCAAACTGAACGATATCTCTTTGATTACTGGATATAGCTTATTGCGGATTTTAAGAATTTTATCAAATTTGGATTGAAGCTTCGATGTATCAACATCTTCTTGCTCCGTCGGTTTTTCTTCTTGTTGTTCGTGTTCGAGGTTGGATTCCTGTGGCGATTTGGTTCCCGCCGCGCTATTTATACCGTTGAATTCCATCTCCTCCTTGATTCTATCGATGAAGAGTTTGGCTGTCCTGAAAATAATACACTTGAATTCGTCTGTAAAGAGCCTTATCTTAACGTTGTGGATACTACCACTCAGCACGCCTATCAGTAGATTCAATTGCAATTTCAACGTCTGCAACGACATGGGCGGAACCAGTTTCAAGTTGTCGGACTGGCTCGAGTTCACAACTTCGTTCGCTACCAATGTGGCGTACACTTTCAAGTCGCCCACAGACTTTTTGCTGTACCTCGAGACCAACATGAATCTCAAGTACTCCATGTTGGTGGTGGTGGTGGCATCCGGGTACACCACCGTCGTATGCTTCAATCCAACATCAAACTTCGGTATGTGTCTGATCACGAACCGCACCACCGTCCGAGCGACCCAATTCGACGGAAAGATTGTCAAGTCAATAGCGCCATTAAGCGGCTCGTCCTCCTTCTCAACCTTTCTACTCTTCGATGGAGCTCCCTCTCGACTGTGCAATTTGATCACCAAATCATCCATCACTAGCTTTCTCGTATCCCCCCACAACCGAAACCTAAATGTTCCCAACGTCATACTGACCTTTCTGTTAGTGTAGCTGATCCCATTGAACAGTATCCCGTTGTTCATACTGACACTTTTCATGTGGAATCCACTTACCAAATATATAATGTACCATCCAATAATCCATACCGCCAATGTTATGCTGCAATAATACAATATGTCATCCATTACGAACTTATCCTTTGCTTCCATATTCGGCATATATGGTTGACCGTTATATCTATAGGCCTATTTGATTATTGAACAATTTTGCGTCGTGTGTATATATATAATCAGTTACTCCCTTTGAATCATTTCAACCAGCTCTTCTTGTTCTGTTTGGCAGCAATTTGCACATTATCGTAAATCATAACCTGTAAACACGTAAATATCTCTTGCATGTTGATAACATGTAATAAGCTCCCAGAGCGTATACATGTTAGTATAAGATCGGTCCGGCTGACCCACTGGGTCCTAAACCTTAATTGGAGGTGTAATACCGCCGAAAGAGGGTCATAAACTTAAATTAAAAAAATATGCGTCCAACCTTATTCGACGTGTGTGCACCTAGGGTTTAGACCTCAAGTCTATTTGTGATCGCGAATCCCACCGCCGGGGCCCATTCCTGCGTATGGTCCACTCATACAAATTTTATAAAATTCAACCGGTCGTGACGATACCAGCTTTGCTCTCGCTCGAATCCTCTCTAGTAGAGCGAGAAAATTTATATGAAAAATTTTTACTAGTGAAGATAGCTTAGACTTAATATAGCTTATCACACATTAACAAAAGTATGTTGAATCAATGAAACGTATGAACGAATAAGAGATCTATTAGACAGAACTATCTAGAGGGATAAGAACGAGGAAGTGTAGACAGGAAAGGAGAAAAACAGAGATGAGACGGATGGAAATTGGATGGACTATGAACCTCTACATTAGAAAATGGAAAATACGGATGAAATATATTAAGACAGGAAGAATATTGCATGGCGGATGTGAGACCTCGCCGAGACGACGGAAATAGTTTGATAATAGATGAGTTCATAATGTGAAAATGTTGAAAAACGAGTACTAACTAAATTCTAGTGGCTGCTTCACTTCCACACCCAAAGATTGTTAAAAAGCACACCAAGAAGTTCAAGAGACATCACTCTGACAGATACCACCGTGTTGCGGAAAACTGGAGAAAACAAAAGGGTATTGACTCTTGTGTCAGAAGAAGATTCAGAGGTACCATCTCACAACCAAACATTGGTTACGGTTCTAACAAAAAGACTAGACACATGATGCCATCCGGCCACAAGGCTTTCTTAGTCAAGAACGTCAATGACTTAGATGTTTTATTATTACACTCTAAGACTTACGCTGCTGAAATTTCCCACAATGTTTCTGCTAGAAACAGAGTTGAAATTGTTGCTAAGGCCAAGAAGCTCGGTGTTAAGGTTACTAATCCAAAGGGTAGAGTTGCTTTAGAAGCTTAAGCTTAACCTGAATATTAATTTTATATCAATTTTTAGTCTGGGTTTTTTTAAGTCATGAAATAGTTTTCTGTTTAATATAAAAAAATGTACATTTACGTTATTATATACCATAGTAACCACGTAATAACTACATCGTAATTGAATGTATCTTATATTAAACAATTGCTAAATATTTCTTATAAACTATTGTATGTTAGATTTTATGTAGATATAAATTTTCAACAATCAGGAAAATGAAAAATGAAAAAAAAATCTGGCAATATATCAATTGAAAGTAGGTTGTCTACTCAACGCTTCCTAGACATTGAACCAGATACAGCAATGTTGCTTATGTCGACGTGATTGTGTTTCTTGATTTTGTAGCCGAGTTCACACATGCCATTTGTATCCATATGTAGTTGGGAACTTGTTCTTAAGACTCTCTCGGTAAGCTCAGGAAGCGATCTCTTCGTGCTATTCCCGGAATCTTCATCGCAGTTACCTTCATTTCGAATGTATTGTTGTTCTGACGCTATTGATGAAGCTGTTGACCTTTCTTCGGGTGGTCTCTTCACGTTATCAAACGTTTTAATTTCATTCTCTTTCAATGCTGGTAAATTAGCACTAGATTGGGGCTGTGATTCTCTAAACCCAGGCTCGTCACTTGCAAAATCTAACATTGATCTAGGTTTTGAGTTTGAATATTCCGACGATGTGTCATAATCAGCACCCTCAAATGCTTCGTTGTAGTCCATGCGATCATAAGAGTTTGCTCTATCGTCTCGGCGAAGCTTCAATGGAATGTGGGAAATAGATGATGCAGAATGAATGGATCCATCGTCTTTTTCCCGATACTCGTATTCATTATTGAACTTTGATCCATGGTTCATGTTTGGGCTCGTTTCATTACTTGGGCCTCCCAAATCTAACATACTCTTAAATGGAGTATGTAACCCATCACTATCATAACTAGAACCAATCGTGGGTTTACGAGACGAAGCGTGGGAATTGTGCCCAGATGATGGGTTTGAAGAATATGGTGGAGCAATTATTGGGTTAACGTCTTGATCTGGGTGTTCATAAATACACATTTCCAATTCAGTAAACCAAGGGTCCGCAAACAATAAGTCTAAAGTGTATCTATTAGCCACCGAAGGATCACATAGCTTCCATGCAACCCGTGCAGCACCAGTGGAGTGGAATTTTTGCGCCCATTTAAATTCACTTCCAGGGCCCCTTGCGACCTCAGTGTTGTTCTTAAAATATGGGTTATCACCAGCATAACGGCTGTGGTTAAATTTGTAATCTCTATACGCATGTTCGTTAGTAGATGCAGAAGAGAATGGAATGTTGCGGTAAACTATAACAAAAAGCAACATTCCAAGAGCCCAACAGTCCATCTTATAAGGGTCATACGCCCACTTCTTCAAGTCAGAATTGCTGACCTCCTTTAATTTCATAACCTCAGGAGGCGAATAAGGTGGTGATCCAACGTAAGCCGTCGAGAGTCTCACTGGTGACGATAAATCACCTTCGATCTCGTTGCCATATGCACTGACCCCGAAATCACACAACTTGGCGATACCATTACCATCGATCAAGACGTTCTCTGGTTTCAAATCTTTATGAGCTATACCCATGTCGTGTAAGTATTTGACTCCGTAAGCAATTTGCTTGAAAACGCAATACTTTTCGGCCAACGGAGAACTTTTCCAACCCTGTTTTACTATGATATTGAATAAATCACCACCGCCACACAATTCCAAAATTATACCCCAACCTCTGGTCAAGCTCGCTTGTGATTGGATTCTAACCATCATTATGGTATCCACTACATGTCTGCTGTGACTCGCCTTCTTAGAAATAATGTACTCTTTTGTGGCCCTCTTATAGAATTCTGCGTCGTTCTCCTTATCAAGCAACGTAAATTTCTTCAACGCATACACATTTTTCTTGCAGGTGATCGTATTGATAATTCTGACGTCTGACGATCCACCGTCCCCCAATTTCTTGTTCAGCATATCAATTTCGAAATCTTCCAAAAGGTTGACATGCTCCTGTTTCAATTCTTCCGGCAAATAATCATTGGGATCAGCCACTGGGTTACTCAACACCTTGTTGGTGTCGGGTCCACCGGACAAGTAAAAACTGGCACTGGGGTGTTCCGCCGAAGGACTATTGTTAATTCCAAACGGGTTGTACTTCATTTTTTCGTGCTGCAGGTGGTTGTTGGCACTAGGTGTGATGGACATGCCTCCGTTGCGGTTGCAGGGTGTCCCTGTCCGCACATCGGGTGATCGTACGCCCCTGGCCACATTATTCTTGTTCATCTGATGGAGATGGGCCATCGTCTCGGCCTTCGTCAACTTCTTGGGGGTCTTCTCAGTCTCGATATTGCTATGGGATCTAGTCAAGTCGGAATTGTTCTTCCTCATCGAGAGTACAGATGGTGTCCTTGAGACACGGTCTCCGGACCCACTGCCGGTCTCTGCCGTCTTGGGTTCTCCAGAATGGTTGAAGAACTTCGACAATCCAATGTGCGACCCATGGACCGATTCCTTCGCAGAGTCCAACATAGACCCAGGACTGTGCTCCTTTTTGAATATATTTCGCAATCCGCGATGGTGGTGACTTCCTTCCTTTTCAGATGGCATTCAGTTGGTTGCTTCGGTGTAAACGGCTTATTCACTATTGTATGCTCTAAATGTTTTATTTCTCGAAATAACTCGTACTAAAGCTCGCTCTTTCAAATAAACGTTAAACTGAACTGATATTTCATTAACGAAATCTATAATGTATACTAGTTCTCTCTAAATCTGAAGTAGTTAGGCAAAAAATCGTATATGGTTATCATAGAGACCAGGGAGCTACTAAAAAATTGGAGTGCGTGTGTGCAACACCAATTTATATATAGGAGGTCATATAGCAATTTTCCATTTCAGACGAATATGGCCTACGGTAGTCTGGGGATTGATCCATGGCCTTACAGAGGCAACAGATATTGGATTAAGTGACATTATTAATGATACAAAATAAAAAAAGATTTTAAATAGATTAAATAAACAAAAGCGGTAATAAAATTAAAGTAAATTCATCGTCAGTTATATAGAAAAATTAAACTGAAATGGTATCGGAGGAGAAAGTAATCACTGGTGTTCAATGGCACGGTTAGATGCTTTCGTCGTCAGAAATCTTCTGGTTGTTTCTCTTGATCTTGAAGAATCTGATTCCGCCGTTGTTGGCTTCTCTGGTTTCAGGGTCCACGGCACCACCGTCAGCTCTGGTGAATGACGATTCATCGCCATGCGGTCCAGCAGCAGTGGTGTCGACACCGTGGTTTTCTTTAACTCTATTCATGTGCTTCTTGTAAGAGTTGGAGATGTTGGCGAAACAGGTGTTCAAGAAAACAAGCAAAATACAAACAAATGCAGTCCAGGTGATGGCCATCAACTTGAGACCAACCTTACCGTGCATGTCGGAGTCGTTGAAAGCATTTCTGGCCAAGACCACGGCTGCGGTCTGGAAGGATGCGAGAGCCGCAATGAAGAACAACGCAAACGAAACGAAGCAAACCACAACCTTGTCGATGATCAGGAAACAGAATGCAAGCACGTCAATTATGAGTGATATGCCGGTGAAACCAATCGCAACAAGAGTAAATGCAAAGGAGAATCTTGTCAAGTAGTAGTATGTGTCTCTGTTGTCAACAAAGTCCTTGGGAACGTTCTTGGTTGTGTCAAAGTTGTCCTTTGGTGAAATAGGGTATGCTGGACCTTGTTTACATTTGCTAAAGTCAGATTCGTCACATACACCCCAGAACGTCCATGTTGACGACTGGTACGCACCCGAAATCTTCGATGTGTCGGCCTTGATCCAGTACAACTCGTTCAATGGGAAGTTGTCTGAAGCCCCCGATAAGATGATGAGCAATAATAACAAGCATGTTCCTGCTAAAAGGACAATATTCAAAATTGTATTGAGAAGTCTCATGGTTCACTGGTATTCCTATTCGTTCGATTGACTATTCAAGAAGAAATATATCAAATTTGTAGTGATAAATAAAAAGAAGGAAAAATTCTTATATAAAAAATTGCTTATGGGGCTAACCTTCGCTGAAAATATCTTCTTGTTTAACTGATTAAGTCATTTAATTCTCTACAAAACAATTAAAGAATACCTAAAATAGCTGCCTAGCGCAATACAGACAATTACCCATTTAGTGAATTTGGTAACTACAAATAGAGCTGAACTCGGTTCCAAGTATGTGTTTGTTTATGTATTTCCTATTCCAAAACCGTATCCTTGCTATTTATTTCAAATTTGAATGAGGATATCTTCTACAATGCAAGATGATAATAGTGCGATTTCGAAGAAACTGCATAGTGCTATTGTGGACGGCAGTCTATATACTAGATACATGATACTATACGTTATTGTGTCTCCATTTGGTACAACGACCGTACCATGTTCTACGCAAGCACCGGTCTGGGCTTTGCGAAGGATGACTTGAGAAAGACGACAGTGATTGGAACAGGGAGGTGCAGGAAGAAACGGCGTGAGCCGTGGTGGACGAGCACGATGCGTTTAGCGATTGTTCGGCGGGCGTACCAGAAGAATGCACGGTCGATATTGGACGAGGGTGTGGATGCAACGGATTGGGCATCGAAGGTTCGTCGTGTTTGTTGTCGTCAGACGAAGTGAAACGCCAGTTGAAGCAGTCACGACACGGAGGCTGCTGGACGCACGCCGGGGTATCGTTGTAGGTGAGGATGATGTCGTCGATGACGGTATGGATGCGGTGGTTGAGAAGGTTGACTCGCCAGCCCATATCGGTGACAACGTCGTACACGCACTGCTGAGCCGTGTGGCACGCAGTTTCCATTGCATACCCGGCGACGTTGCACGAGCTGGACACACCATTGCAAACGCCCATGTAGATAGGGTCTGCGGTGTTCCCGAAGTGCCAGATGTTTTCCATGTGCTTGGGGAGTCCTGGGGGTTGGGGGAGGTGCAAGCGGCTGGTGGCTAACATCTCGCCGGGGGACTCGAACGTTACCGTGGGCAACCCGTACGTTCTGCCCAAGAGCGACGCCAACGCACCCCCGAGGGAGTGCCCGGTGACCCAGATGTTGGTGGTCCGGGGATCGTAGATGTGCGACACATTGCGGTACAAGTCGAGCGCAGCCTGGTAGTAACGGTCCTGGCGCATGAGTTCCCGCTCGAGACAGTCTTGGTCGCAGGTGTATGCCTTCCGGTAGCAGTCACACACCGTAGTCCACATGTAGCCCACTCGCGCACAGCAGCACAGGAAGAGAAGGTTGTCATTCAACTTGTCGTTGGCGGTTGTCTCCTCGGAGCCCGTGCCGATAAGCCCTGCGCCGGAAGTGCCTTTGATGCCTATTACCACAGTCTTGTTGTCGGTGCTCACGAAGACATGCCCGCGAAGGCCGTCGTCGGCCCACCCAAAGTCGATGTTGGTGTGGTTTTCGTCGGGGACCCACGGTTCACCCACGTCGATCCAGTCCAGTCGTTTCTTCTTGTCCCCGTCCTTGGGAAACCTCACGTATGCGTTCGACGAGATCGTCGCCAACGACACCACGGTATCTCGGTCCCTGACATCAGGAATCGGTATTTCCTGCTCTTCCTCCCACTCAAGGCCTATCTTGTTGAGGAGCGCAGGGTTGCCTTTCACCGATAATGCATATGCCAAATACGAGTCCAAGAAGTTGGGCGTGTGACGCTCTTTCAATCTCTTCACAATCCCGTCGGTGGGCGACCTCTTGATCGGCAACTGGATCGTCCACGGATTCTTCCCCTGGTGTACCTTTGGCCAGTCGTACGTGTCATACACCTCTTGTAAGTTATTCTCGTCCACCTGTGGTCCCATCGCCTCTGCTGCTGTCCCTTTCAATGCTTCGCTGTGGGTCTCGAGGTACACCTGGGTCACGTCCAATCGCCGATGAACTCTGTAATTATGTGATCCTGTTCCCCGGTGTAAAATATGCTTCAATTCGAACGTAGTTCCTTCGGACTGGGTTCGTACTATATCTTCATGGCCCAACGCACTGGCACCCTTGTTTGTGCGGTCACAGCGGCCCGCTGTCCACGTATTCGTGGGTATGCACTTGATACACCCGAGTATCAATAATGTAATTACTGCGACGTACATCGTCGCATAGCGTCTTGTTTTCCGCTTCAGTCTCTTCGGTATTATCAAAGGATGCTCATCGCCTAGTTGTTTCATAGTTTCATCAAGTATATCGTTTATAATGCTAAATAATGTGTTATCTACTTTGATTAGGATTTTGTTATCAATGTGGCGATTATAAAATTTTGATAGTGCGTGATTACTGTCACGAAGGCTTAAACAAGTCTATAAGTATTTAGTTGTATCAAGAAGGTCCTTACTATTATCCAGTAATAGCACATGTCTCAGGGACACAATGCGGATGTCTTTGATTAGTTTTATGTCTTTTTGGCCGGTGGTCTTTCTCTCGCAGTCGTAACTATGGGTCAAGATTTTGGTGAGCTTCACCACCACATCGCTCAACACGGACAGCGTGAGGACGTTGTTGTTCGAATAGAAGGAGTTGGCCAATAACGCAGCAAACAAGTCGCCACACCCATTGAAGTTGCAATCGATTCTGTCGATGGGCAAGTAGAAAATCTCGTTTTTTGGTTCCTTCGCCGTAAAGCCAACAGAATACATGCGGCCGTCTAGGATGACCGATGAGAGTACCACGAAGGGTACGTCGTACTGTAGTCGGAAACGCTCGAATGCCGCGGCGAGTGACTCCCAGTCAGTGATGGTGGTGTCACTCAAAAGCTCGAACTCAAATTGGTTGGGTGTAACCATCGTGACGTATCCCCCCGCCAACATCTCCCGGTAGACTGGAACCACCTTCTCCAGCACGTATAGCTTCCCGTTGTCGCCCAACACGGGATCGAGTACCCACACTGGTCTCTTGGTGGATTTCTGGATTATAGAGCTCACCTTCTGGTGAATCACTGTTAGCACCGCTTCGTTAGCTGTGTAGCCCGTCAAAATCATATCGTATTGCCCGTCCAATCCCACTATGTCACTAAGGCCTTCAAATAAGCTTCTCACGAGTTCTGTCGAACTCGCCTTCCCCTGAAATGTTCCGTATCCCGGGTGGTTTGAAAAATTGGTCGTATCTATTTCGTCCACGTCCCATCCGCTGTATTGCAATGGGAAAACTGTCGACCTGTTGCCCACGTATCCGTGAACCACATGCGACAGGATCGATAGCACCGTTTTCACACTCATGTACACCTGTCTGCTGTAGTTGTGTCTATCTGAAGCCGAATCTTTACTTCTTAACGTCTCTCATATTATGAGTTTCTATGTGCACGACAATTTTCTTATACAGATTTAGCGAAATGGATGGATCCGCCACGTATAATATAGGTTATTAACGTTACAACGAAACAATTGATACAAGCCCAAGCAGATATTGATATTCAAGATGTCATCCAAAGACTCAAGCATCATAGACGTTGGGTATCCCATATATGGCGCTAAGTTTGTTAACAATAAGACGATAGTCGTTACTGGAGGTGGTGGAGAAGGTAACAACGGTATCCCCAACAAGATCACCGCCGTTAAATGCAGCTTCAAGGTGTCGGATAAGAGCAAACGATTGCAGAAGTTTCGAGAAATTGTGTTGCCAAAGAATGAGGACTCGCCCATGTGCATGGACATTGCTAAGGACTCGGCCGAGGACGAGGACAATTTCTCGATTTTTGTCGGTTGTAATCAATCGACACAGTTGTTGAAGTCGATGGACATAAACAACAACTTACGTAAGTATGTGTTTACTAGCGAGGAGCACTTGCGGTTTGTGGACGCGGCACAATTGGAAGAGGAGATCAACGCAGACGGTGTAGGAGAGTACCCCAAGATCGTCTGCTTGTCGTCGCATAACACAGTTGGGTGCTTGATGACATCGTGCAACCCATCGTTTATCTACATTTTCAATCCAGACTTGTTGGAACTCAATTTTAAGTTCAGGCCCGACAAAGATGTCGAGATCGTGGACTTCCACTTGAGCCCCAACGACGATGGCAAGACCCTATGCTACATCACCGCGTCGTCCATCGAAACCGTATCTACAATCACGGGAAATTCGATCTCATCCACCAATGCAGGTTCTAACAAGGCATTGACCAAGTACAATCTTTCGAAGGTCAGGTTCATTGACGATTCGAACATTATTGTAACCGCCAGTATGAAAAATGGAAAGGGTGTTTCCATCTTCCAGTACTCCATTCCTGACCAAAAAATCCTTAAACAACGTGATGTTTCTAGGAAAATTAAGGGTGTAACCGCAACAGATATTTCTATTTCCCAGAACCTCGTAGCGTTGGCAGGAAATGATACGTCAGTCACAATCCTCAGATTATCCGATTTCAAGACTATCAAAACATTTACGAAATTGCATAGCTTTGCGATTACAAAGGTAGCGTTTTCTCCAAGAGGGTCGAAACTTGCATCTGTTAGTGCAGCCAACACTCTTCATGTCATGAAAATACCCCAAAACTATTCAAATGGTAAATCTGTCATTGGGACCCTAGTTCATTATATTTTCATTACCTTGCTTACATGCTTGGTTGCTATCTTTTTACAAAAGTTCTATGAAAATGGCCAGTTGGAACAACTCTATGAATTATCCAACCATTATGGACAGGTCGGCTTTAAGCTTGCTAACGAATATGGACTTACAGGTTATCAATTCGTCAAAGATAAAATAAAGGGCGAGAACGTTGATGGAGATGATACCACAAAGCACTATTTTAAAATGGATGATTGTGATGATAATGAAACTCTTCAAAGCACGAGTAGTTTGATTGCACCATATTCATCTGAAACTACAGAAATTGCATCGACGATTATACAATCTGACCCTTCTCTCTCTAACGACAACATAGATATTAGAGCTGTCACAAAGGATATTGAGGAAATAACTAAAGACTCAAATCTTAACACAGAATCTTTATTTAATGATACAAATAATTATGTTGAAGAATATACTATAGTACATGCTTCAAATGCTTCGGAAAACAATATTGTCGAGCCAACAATAGCTGAAGCAACACTGTTGGTAGCTTCTGAGACTCATTTTAGTAGTAAACATCGTGAGGGCGATCCTAGTGAAATAATGGCGGATATTTCTACCGAGGCTAAATCTGAGTCTAACGCCACTTTCCCGGAAGTTGACCCTAATGAAACAGAAGAAGTGTCCCAAAATGAAAATGAAGGACTCGTGGAACCTGAAGGTGATAATGTGGATCAGATTGTTGAAACCGATGACAGTAGTGAAAATGAAGACACACAACCAGATGTAAGTGTTGAAACTGACGCTGAATCTGAAACAGAAATAGATCACAATGTAGGCAATTCTGTTGAAGAAGAGGAAGATGTCGCTGACTCTGTCGCTGATGAAACAGATGATGCAACAGACATCACGGGCGACGAAAGAATCGCAGATTCAGAAAATGAAAACTCTGAAGAGGATGATTCTAATGAAAATAACATAGAAGTAGGCAGTGATGCTGAAATGGTTGAAGCAGAAGAAACTTTTACCGATTTTGTTGATGAAATTATCGATGAAAAGGAATTAGATTATAACAACAAACGTGAAATCATTGAATCTGACGGGAAAGCTGAAGTTTCTGAGCAAGAACATGAAAGCAGAGACACCGATTCCAATGAATTGGGCGACGATGAATTGACTGATGAACCAATCACTGAGGCGAAAGAATTGCAATACCAAGATGATAATGAAGATAATTCAGAACATGAATATTCAAATCCTGATCCAGTTAAAGATATTCCAGATACTGATTTTCCTGTTGTTAATAGCAATATTGAAGAAGCGCCTGAATCAATTGAAGATTCGTATCCTGTCGATACTCCAGTTGTTGAAAATATAGAGAACGAGGTAGAGAATGAAGAAATTGATCATCCACGTCCAGCAAATCCTCCTGTCGCGGACCCTGTTTATGAAGAAGAAGTCCAATCTGAAATTGAAGATGTCTCAGATACTTATCTTGTCGAAGATTCAACTTTTGACCAAACCGACAGTAGAAAAGAACCTTCTTCGCAAACAACCGTAAACAGATCTGTGTATTCGGAATATGAACCTAATTCTGTCGTTGAGCAAGAAGCTATTACGGTTCGTGAAAACGAATCTCCCTCGACCAAGGATGAATATACCAGTAATCTGTCCAGTCGTGAATCATCCACAACTAAATTGACCACTACTAAAACTTTCAATACGAAACTTTCGACTAAGCCTTCCACCATTAAACCTTCCACCGCCAAACTTTCCACCACTAAACCTACAACGAAATCTTCAAGTATTAAATCTTCGTCCACTGATCTTTCAACTAAGTCTCGCAAAGTTAAGTCAACCAAGCCTAAAAAAGCAAACACGTTAACAATACAACCAACTACAGAATTGCCTCGAAAGGGTGCTTTGGAAAGTAAAATATCTTCGGACACTACTTTCTCATCGGCTAAAACTAAAAGTTCAACATCTCCCATCAAAAAATCTACTATCAAAAAGGCAAAAGTTCCGAAAAGAACTCTCAGTAGAAAACTCTCGAGAAGCAAAGCTGCTAAACCTAAAACCACAAGTCAATCCCACGATGAATTGTAACTGAAAGCTATTCTTATACATAGTCTTGCGCATAGCATATAACAATATATATTCTAATCGTAATTTTAAGATTTTGATAACGCGCGAAGTATCAAACTTTATTAATATTTTGGTGGTTTTACGTTACTCAGCAGATTTATATATTTCAAGCTATAGTTTCATCGTGGTATATTGGTAAATGCATTTGTTCTGAAGTTATGAACTCAAATCCGTTTTCCAAAAACCTTCAGAATGTCACTGACCCATCGGACTGGGAGTCTACAAAATTTCCAAACCTAAAAGAACTTGATTCACTACAGCGTTGTTATATATGTAAAGAGTTTCTCAAGGCACCGGTCATAACGAGCTGTAATCATACATTTTGCTCGCATTGCATAAGAGAATACTTAATTGTTAATAGTCATTGTCCGTTGTGTAAGGTGGAGCAATTTGAAAGTAACCTCAAAAGAGTTATTCTATTAGAAGAGATTGTATTGTGCTATTCCAAATTCAGACCAACCTTGCTTAATTTGCTCAAAAACGACGAGTCTAAGGAAGTTATTGATCATGACACAACTACGTCGTCAAAGCCACTGAACGAAAGCACGCGTAAGAGAGCATCATATGAACAAGAGGTTATCGAGATATCGTCAGATGAGAGCAACACTCTAGAATTACCTGGAGCATCAGGTAACATTCAGAAAAAGAAATTAAAGACAGAAGTTAATGTAAATCCACAGAATACGATCCCAACAAGAAACGAAATAGTGGAATGTCCGATTTGTGCTGATGTTATGCCGGCGGACATATTGCAAACACAACACATTGATTACTGTTTAAGGGGAAAAAGCCAACCCACCAGGTCAAAGTCATCAGGAATAGCATCTCTGACGTATCACTCAACGAAGAAAAAAAATAATAGCAAAAGCGGTAACGGAATTTCGTCATTCTTCAAACCAGCAGATAATAAGCTGATAAATAGCATGCGTTGCAAGTTAGATCTATCGAAATCAGACAACCAAAACTTTTATTTTGATGAAGTCTCAAAACATCACCACAATGACATAAAGAAGCTTCCGAAATTGGATTTCAGCTCCTTGACCACTCCTAAGTTAAAGGAGAAATTATCAAATTTGAAGCTTCCAGTGCAGGGAACTAGAATTCAGCTTGAACTAAGATATAACCAATATTACATTTTATTTAATTCAAATTTGGACAGCAATCATCCTTTGTCAGAAAAAGTACTAAAGCAAAAGCTTAACCAATGGGAACTTGCACATCTGGCATTCACGAGTCATGGGTCTACGTCGTCTTTATTCAATAATGGGAGCAACTCCGCTGTGAGATCTATCACAGACAAGAGTTTTTCGGTGAAAGAATGGCGAGATGCTAATAGCAACGAATATAAGAGCTTAATCAAAAAAGCCAGAGCATCTATAAAGAAAAATAAATCGAAAAATGATACACCCTCTGACGTCCCAACTAACATTCAATCGAATATACCGTCGACGGACCAATTGACCCAAGAAACCCACGCAAATAAAGAGTCTCTCAATAAAAATGATTTTAATAAACGTACTGAAGATAGCATCTTTCATGAGGAGATCCCTCAAAATGAAATAACTAACCTTCACTTCAAAAATGACATTGCTAATAGTCCCCTTTTTGTTAAGGAATCTAACAACGATCTACCTCATCGCTGATTCGCGTACATAAAAATGACCATGGATATTGATCATCCGGTATTTATAGATTTTTACAACCTTGGATTACAATATATTATGAGGAAAAATGTTCTTTTCTTTCTCTACTCTCTACATAACTTATATCGCTCTCATCGAATACTTGATATAAGCAATTTTCTGTATAAGCCTATAAGAAACTGTACTTATCTCGTTAAGTTCTTCTTGGTGGTGTGATTTTAGGCTGTTTGATCCGCGCTATTTCACCAAAAAAAATTAAGATTACTGCTTATCATAATGTAAAAACTGTAAAAAGCTATACACAGATCATCAACAAACTCTGTATTTAGGGATAATTACATAGGTAAGCAATGATCGATGAGTCGTTGTATTCTACAAGTAATGAGGCAGCTTTGGCTATAGTGGCTACATCAATGAAGAAAGCACGTCTACCAATAGAGATCTTGATAGTAAATTCATTTATGGGTGGAGTATTATTCACTACAGGCGGTATGATGCATGTCGTAGTATCATCATATAGTCCTGCGCTCAGAGAGAACAATCCCGGTATCATGAACATGCTTGAAGGCTTTTTCTATCCGATCGGTTTATTCTACGTTGTTATTACTGGAACGGATTTATTCAATTCCAATGTTTTATTTTTTAGTGTGGGTCTCGTACGAGGAGCAGTATCGACATTAGATCTTGTAATAAGTTGGTTTATCAGCTATTGGTTTAATTTGGTTGCCAACATATTCGTTTGCTATATCTTTTGCAATTTCTCACATATTAGTAAACAAGAAGACTTTGTACAAGGATCGATCGAAATTTTAATGCAAAAAGCATCATATTCATTTGTTGATAATTTGATCAAGGGTATTGCGGGTAATTTCTTTGTCAGTCTTGCCGTATACTTGCAATTAATGGCCAAACCTTTGCATGTCAAGTTCTTCATGATTTTATTACCGGTATTTTCGTTTGTAACTATGGGTTTCACCCATGCTGTTGGGGATATGTACAGTTTAATAATCGGATTAATAAATCATGCTCCAATCTCTTTGGGCAACGTGGTGTGGAAAATTATGTTGCCGGGCGTCATTGGTAACATAATTGGAGGGTCCTTCTTCGGTATCGTAATCCCATGGTATTTACATCTATACGCAGTTGAGAGAGATCAAAGAAGGTTGAGACTCCCAGAATACGATGCAAAAGATGAGCAACCAGAGATCAACGCTGATTCGAGAGTTATTAGAAAAGTACCAAGAGCTGTCACAGAAGATTACGAAGATGTGCCAGAACTAGATCCAACTATACCAGAAAAGCAAGAGTACTCAAGTTTCAGTTTAAGCTCTGGGAATAATCCAAGTGTAAATCCGCCACAACAGCTAGTAAACGTTAAGACGAGGGACCTGGATCATCTATCTAGAATGTACTCTAGAACTTCAGGGGTTTCGAGGTTTAGTACGGGTACCGCTCGTCATATTTCAAAATCACCAAAGAATGTGTTTCCAATCTACGGAATGACACCGTCAGGTGGGAGAGAAAGATCTATTGCATCCGGTATGAATATTAATGAAGTTGACGAAGATGCTATGTCAACGCATACAGCTAGAACAGATTTGCAAAATTACGACGATATATCAGCGACATATATTGGAGATCACCTAAAAACATTCTTCTCCAATATGACCACTAATAGTAAGCGGAATAAGGACATCGAATCTCAGAACCAAAGACATCCTTCCATGAATAGAGCACAATCGGCTCCCGTTGGAATAAACGAAAATCACTTGTTCCAAAGGGAAACGAGCGAATTCAGCGATGCTCAAAATTCGAACCCAATTAAACAACCAAAAATGTCACCATCAAATAAGATAACTAATCCAATTACTAAATACTCTACTCAACCTGAAAGTATATCTCCGGGTTATTCCCCTGTGCTGTCTATAGATTCCGAAATTCTGGCTATCACTACCACACAACCACCTGTACAGGATTCAAATCAATCATCGTTTAATATAGCAAATTACCAACCAAAAGCAAGCGATTCCAAAGAAACATAATTGATTCACGTCGGATTTTTTAGAATGATTTCTAAATCCTTTATTCTCAGTATTTCATATAGAACATTGAATAAATTATTGCATAATATAGAGAAGTTGCACTTTTTAAAGATTGTTTCGTACACTGTAAATTCGGCGTAAGGAACAAATAAAAAAATAGATGGACGAGACAGGAATCGAACCAGTGACCTTCAGCATGCAAAGCAGACGCGCTACCAACTACGCCACACGCCCTTTCTATACATGTATTTGGTTCATCAGAACTACTAATATCTACAGTTTATTTATGAACTATACCCTGTCCTAGGTTTTTGTTCCAATTATATTATCAATCAATGCAGTATACTTTAATACAGAGATGGATATATCGAGAAACAACAAGCATCTAATTTATGGTTTTGCATTTTTATGGAATATACTAAATCCATCGTATTAATAAAAGCCGCACGCAATGAGGTCCAAGAAGCTACAGAAAAAAATTCAGATGAGGTCTCTATTAATACTACACAACTCTTCTACAACGCTAAAAAGGCATTAATAGTTGCAGATGGTACAAGATAAAAGCAATATTACTGCAGCAGCATCATATGTTGATGATTCGACTACCTGGGAATCATTTGGGTTAGACCCTCGATTATTACAAGCTATTGATCAATTAGGGTTTGAAAATCCAACACTTATTCAGTCAAGTGCCATCCCTTTGGCCATAGAAGAAAAAAGAGACGTTATTGCCAAAGCTTCTACTGGTTCGGGTAAAACAGCTGCTTATAGTATCCCCATTATTCAAAGTTTATTGCAAGATGAATCAACAGAAAGAGAGATTAAAAGTATTATATTAGTGCCAACTAGAGAGTTATCGAATCAAGTTAGCCAATTTTTGGAAAAACTATTAATATTCTGTAACAGTAAGATCAGGTTAATTAACATTTCGTCTAATTTATCAGACCAGGTTATTAATTCGTTATTAATAAATAAACCTGAAATAATCGTATCTACACCCGCTAAATTGATTCAAGTATTAGAAAAGAACGTGAATTCGAATTTAATTAATTTATCGACTGTTAAGAACTTAACTATTGATGAAGTTGATTTGGTATTGTCATATGGGTATTTGGAAGATTTACAAAAACTTGAATCATATTTACCTATTAAAAAGAATTTACAAACTTTCTTAATGTCCGCAACTATAAACGATGATTTAAATGATATTAAATCCAAATTTTGTTCAAAACCGGCAATTTTAAAGCTTAACGATGAAAATTCCAACCAAAATAATTTGGTTCAATACTACGCTAAAACTACTGAATTTGATAAATTTTTATTGACCTATGTTATTTTTAAGTTAAACTTAATTAAGGGTAAGACCTTGGTTTTTGTCAACAACATAGATAGAGGTTACCGTCTAAAATTATTTTTAGAACAATTTGGGGTTAGATGCTGTATTTTGAATAGTGAATTGCCAATTAATTCGAGGTTAAACATTGTCGAACAATACAATAAAAACGTCTATAACTTGCTTATTGCTACGGATGAAACTAATGACTCCACAATGGAAAAAGATGAGAATGGGGAAGGAGAAGAAATAGAAGAGGAGAAAAATGACAAAAATACATCCAAAAATTCGAACAAAACTAAACAAAAGAAAGATAAAGAATATGGTGTATCACGAGGCGTAGATTTTCGTAATGTTGCGTGTGTTTTGAACTTTGATTTGCCTACCTCTTCAAAATCCTATATACATAGAGTCGGAAGAACTGCAAGAGCGGGCAAATCCGGAATGGCATTATCTTTCGTTATACCAATTAATGAATTTGGCAAACATAAAACTGCATCATTGCCCACTGCGAAGAAGGATGAAAAGGTTTTGCGTCGTGTTGTTAGGCAACAGTCTAATAACGGTTTTGAAATTAAACCTTATCAATTTGATATGAAGCAAGTTGAGGGTTTTAGATATAGATCGGAAGATGCTTTCAGAGCAGTTACTCAAACGGCGGTTAGAGAGGCACGTATAAAGGAATTGAAGAATGAATTGGTTAACTCTGATAAATTGAAGAGATTTTTCGAAGAAAACCCACAAGATTTAGCATCGTTAAAGCATGATAAAGAATTGCATCCAACTAGAATTCAAACCCATTTAAAGAGAGTGCCGGAATACTTACTTCCTGAAAGTGCAAGAGCAGATCATAAAAAAATCGGTTTTGTTCCATTCCATAAAAATAAAATACACAAGAATAGAAAAAGAAAGCCATCTGGTAGAAAGCCAGATCCTTTGAAATCATTTAGGCCTAAATAAAACACTTTATAGATGTATATGTGTATCATAATAGTAACTTTTTCAATTAATTATATTCTGTAATTTTGTTATTTTTTCGCAATTGTACAAATTTCTTAAAATTTTATAAATTCCAAGTACCGAGACAATATTATTGGAAAATATAAATGTATCATATTGACACTCGTGTAATATGCGACACTTCAAGAATATCATTTCTATAACGCTGGGACTGCGATCAATTTGCTTTCATTTTGTCCAGAGATTTATTACATTAGGAATTACTCTGGTGCTAATATATCGCAAAACAACTTAAACCGAAAATCTATGAATTAAAAGTACATATAAAAGTAATATAGTATTATGAATTTTTACGCTGATTGAATCATGTCCTGGAAATCAATTCAATTTGCTTAGCACGATATTCCATACCAAATTGGCCAAACAATTTGCAGGAACTATCATGGTTCTAGGAATATATACAAACGTACTAATAGAAAACAACGGCCAATAGCAATAACTGTACTTCAACGATTTGATGTATTTGTACCTCGTGCTCGCCGATATTTCACCATTCTCCCATAAGCTACTTAGTATGTTGAATACCATTTGAAAAATAGGTGCTCCAACTAATTGGTCCACAACTATTCTATGTAACGCATTGTCGAGCTTGCTCATCAACAATTCAACCCAAAGCGCGGTGAAAAACCCATTGATCGATCCCCATACTAAAAACTTACATACCCTGTTGAGGTTCAACTTTTTTTTGAAGTATTGGTTGATGGATTGTGCCAACGCCGCCGTCGATGATCCGAGTAGCATAGGTGCCACGAGTGGATGTATATTAATTAACTGGTGGTAATTGCAGTATAATGAAAACGAAATAACACTTTCTATGAATAAATATATTATCAACTTGCGCTTGAGTGGTTTTGGTGCCGGATATAATGGTGGATTGGTTTCATCAGAAGTTAGGGCTGATTTTTCTAGGTCTCGATGTGATCTTTCTTGTCTCAAGCTTGGTCGCCCAATATCAGGCATTATATATGTTAGCACGCCTTCTAAAACACCCTTATTTTCATCTTTACCAATTTTACGATGTGTTTTACTCGTATGGTGATTTCGAAAGACATGATGCACGTGCACCCTGTCAACATATTACTTCTACAGTCTTATCCTTTACCTATGAATAATAAGTCAAAGAGGACGTCCATAAAATGCTGTGCTGTCCAATATAGTGGAAGATATGAAGTTTTGTAGGATGTTATGAGACTCATTTGCATGTATCAAAGTTTTTCAACGAGTAGAATATTTCCTACATTTGATACTGACCGCTTATATTTCCATCAAATCCTACTATGCATAAGCGTGCAAAATGTCCATAACTTTTTACTCCACACATGCCATATATAAAAGAAATTGATCAAAATAAAATGGACAATAGGTAAAAAACCCAAATCTCAAAATAAAAATTTGAACTATGGTATATCTTTTCATGGTGTTATTTTCGCCTACTATGTAGTTTGATATCAATGTCGAACATAGATAGTTTGGAACTTGATCAATTAATAGATAGTTATGTAGTTAATAAAATAGAATATAAAGATTAAACTTTAATTTTAATTTTTTTGAAGTTGTCTCGGTTAATCGATTTTCTACCTATAGGACCGGAAATAGTAGGCGAAAATAACACCATGAAAAGATATACCATAGTTCAAATTTTTATTTTGAGATTTGGGTTTTTTACCTATTGTACGACATGTCCATTTTATTTTGATCAATTTTTTTTATATATAGTATCTATTAGAATGCAACCGGATAGTACATTTCCGCTACTGGTACAATAGTACCGACATTGAATTCAAACGATGCGATAGCTGGTTCTTTCATGCGCACTTTTTTGCATCAAATAGGAGGTACCTTGGAGTACAGGGAATTATTAAGAGAGACAATGCTCCAAAAGACAAATTTAGAGTCCAACTCTCAGGGATGTGGTGTACTACAGTTGAGCCATTTTTTAAGTGACACATTACAAACACATTAAATTACATGGGTCCCATCGTCATCATACGAACTTCAAAGGTTTAGCCAGGTACCAGGTGCCAGTCCTCATAAAACCATATGTAACTCAGCAGAAATATAAGATAGTCTCATTGACTACAATCCATGTTTTGTGGTATTTCTGCACGAATACAAGAGCAAACTGATCCCAAACCATTTGTATAGAGTTAGAAATCGACTCCACAAATTTTGGAACGGTTTCTAGCTCCGCACCGGGCCGGTTAAATTGAAATTTGCGATTAGTATAAAGCCACTCGCAAGTACCATTTCGTTTTGAGAACACCGTTCCAAAACCTCTACAATATAATCAGCAATCATGAGTCAGATCGAAGCAGGGGGGCTGCAACGTGAAAGTGAATGGTCGTCGATATCACAGACAGAAGAGGCTAGTGATCAAGAGAAGTGGGATGATTCAAGATTTGAGGTAGCATTTGATGGGAAAGGAGATGACAAGGAGGACATGAGAAATATCTCAAAGTTACGTAAATGGATAATCGTGATAACCGTATCTGTTACTTCGTTCTGCGTGACATGCACATCGGCAGCATGGTCCATGGCATCCGATAATATAATGGAACATTTCGGCATCAGCCATGAGGTTAGTACTTTGGGCATATCGTTGTATGTGTTTGGATTAGGACTAGGCGGGATATTTTTATCACCTATCAGCGAATACCACGGGAGGAAAATCACATATATCATTTCGTTATCGTTTTCGTTTGCCTTTCAATGTCTTACGGCGTTTAGCCCTAACATTGGAAGTATTTTATTTGGGAGGTACATGTCTGGTTTTCTTGGATCGGCGTTCATGAGCGTTGCAGCCGGGTCTTTGGCTGACGTATTTGCGAAAAATGAGATGTCTAAACCCTTATTACTATACACCATTTCCCCGTTTGTTGGCCCAGGGGTACTGCCTCTCATCTCTGGGTTTATTAATTCCCATTTATACTTTAGGTGGACATTCTATGTGATGTTGATATGGACCGGTCTGTTGGTGATAATGATCGCGTTGTTTGTTCCGGAAACATACCAGCCTGTATTGCTAAAGAAGAAAGCACAGAGACTCAGAAAAACTACGGGGGACAACAGATATTATGCACCTATAGAGAAAACCCCAATATCCTTATATAAAAGTATTTTCTTGTCGTGTGAAAAGCCTCTTTTGTTAATATTTAAAGACTATATGACGGTGGCATTATGTTTTTACACGGGGTTCGCCTTGGCGATAGTCTACTTGTTTTTCATCTGCTTGCCATACATTTACAGAAATGTTTTTGACTTCAGTCTTCAATCACAGGGGTTGGCCTTTTTAGGTCTTATAATAGGAATGGCGTTAGCATCACTCGCATCTCCTTCGATTTTCGATAAACAATATCAGAGACTTATAGACAGAAATGGAGGAGTTCCAAAGCCAGAGTTTAAATTCCTTCCATTGATGGTAGGTGTATTTCTCATTCCAATTGGATTATTCATTATTGCATGGACAGCATATCCTCACCTTCATTGGATCGGCCCCATTATAGGGTCGTCCATTTTTGGTGCAGGTACGGTTTTGGTTTTTAATGGCGTATTTGCATATACTGTAGATGCTTATAGATTATATGCCGCTTCAGCAATGGCTACCAATACCTTTATAAGGTGTACTATGTCAGGTGTGTTCCCATTATTTGGTTTGCAAATGTACGACGGAATGGGTATACACTGGGCAACAACCTTATTAGCACTTGTTGGGTGTGCTATGATTCCAGTTCCGTTCATTTTGTATAAGTATGGTCCATACTTAAGAAGTAAAAGTTCGTATACATGGACATGAGTTTAGGGATACTTGGGTTCTTATAGACATATTTTGCACAATAATTTTAAATTTTTGTATTCATACATAATATAATGATAATTTTAAGTTGCAATAAGGTTCCACTAGGATATACACTGTCTTGTTGCGTTAACTAATCTCGTTCTATTGTCAAAAACTGCCAAGTTAATGATCATGTTCTCCAACTTTAGATGCGTAAGAACTGATTATTAATAGCTAGCGTAAAAAAGTGGTATTCGATGATCCCTAATGCATATTTCTATAATAAAGCGTGATTAGATATTCACTTTTCCTATTCGCATAATTGTTTTTTGCATCCGTTATGATCATCTTTAGCTTAAAATAAGATGAAGATAAAATTACTAGCGACTCGGGGTAGATAATAGATCTAATGTAAACTCATAGTTCTTAAATTAGACCATTAATCTAATTACGAGACTAGTTTTCTTTCCACGTTTGTTCTCCAAATAATGATATCAAGAAGTTATTTTTACATTTGGTCAGGAAGACGAGAATGTATAAATACGGCTATTTTCTCCTGATATAAATATCATTTGGTTATCAGATAGGTATTTAACTATTATAAGATATCAACAGAAACAATGAAATTTAGTACATTTTCCATATTAGCTTTAGGCGCAGTTTCAGTTGCCAACGCAGTTCCAGTCAACAAAAGAGACGACAAAAACATACATTTTGATATTCTTGCAAGTAACCCAGGAACAAAATTTGACAGCGATTCAATCAAGAAGGTTTATAGTCATCTCCATGTTTTCTCCGTCGGTGGTGACGAAGGTAGTGACCTTTCTTTGACCTTAAAACCGGATGGAACTTTGTGCGACCAGGACGGACGTGGCATTTTTGTAGACCCAAACACCGGTGAATTTGGAAATGTTGACCCATGGGGTCAAGAAAAACCATCTAAAGGTTTCGAAATCAAGGACGACTTCTTGATCTACCAGGGTAAGGATGACTGGAAGGCTTGTCCAAGTGGCGTGGATATTTACTCGTTAGCTAATAATGACTGTACTGGTGGTACAGATATCGGTTTACGTGTCATCCAGCCACTTTGCCGCTAAACTATTTTCATTTTACATGGATCAGCATAGGCCACTGAGTGCCCTACAAGTTTTATTCATTCAGCACGTTATATTCCTTACATTCTTTCAATATGTTTTTTTTAATCTAAATATATGCCAGTATAAAACGACTTGTAGTAAACTATATTTCCGCGGTAGGTATAATTGTATTATAATAGTAACTTATTCCCATTAGTGTCATGAATGTTTGTCAATGCAAACTCGAATAATCAGGTGCAAATTCTGTTTACAGCAACATTCTCTAGCATTCTACAGTATGATTCACGAAGTCTAAAATAAAAACAAATACAATTTTCGTTTTTATAATCATTCGTTCGATGTGGATCTTTTGTTGATGTGTTTACCAGGCATTTGTAGTGCTTCCCATTGCTTCGTTCTAGCTAGGTATTATGTGTTGGGATTTATATGGTTATCGTGCACAGATCAAATCTCAAAAGGAAAAATTTATACGATCTATGAGATCAAATGCAATCGAAAGCTTAGTTATTGAACATAATAGGTAACGAAACGGTTAAGTTAAAGAGATCTGAGATGGTAGTCCACAACCCAAACAACTGGTATGTATAGCTGAGCATTTTATGAAATTTGGGACTAAGGACTGACCATTACATGTAGGCATTGGGTAGATAAAAATTGCCTTTCGTGGTCAAAGGATTATTTCCAGAAAGAAGTAATAAATACATGCTTTGAAAATGATACGCTTAAGGTTTCTCTAGATAATATTGCGTCTGTTACTGGTGATTGTGATGTCACTCAAAGAAAAGGGAAGGCGTTATGTATATATGATATGAAATTGGAATTCTCAATTAATGGTGTTTCCAAGAAAGAAGACGAGACATTTACTGGTACGATAACTATCCCTGAGTTTGTTCATGACCAAGATGAAGATGAATACGTCTTTGAAATCAACGCAGACAATTACAAGATAGAAATTAGAAAGTTCTTCATTCCTATCTTGAAGCAAAAATTGATGAACTTTCAAGGTGATTTAGTTAAAGCTCATGAAAGGGACGTTCAGCATAACTCGAATTAGATATTAAATCATTTTTTATATTACATATTTATATACAATTTGGCGTTTTATTGATGTAAATATATTTTAGCCTTCAAATCCTTCAGGTACTCCTTTGGCATGCTTCTCTGTGCAATCTCTAGACCCGAGATAGAGTTCGACCGGTCCATTGTCATTATCAATTTCTCCAATGCTGTACCAAGGCACATTACCTTGTTCAATAATCTTTAAAAACCTATAAGTTTCAACACTGCTGTATGGAATACCATTTGAGGGATCGAAGTATTTAACTTCTGTACCTGAAACAAGACAAACCTTTTTGTTACCGTTTGGTAAGTAAATTCCTGTTGGTGCTTCAGTTTTTAACACTATGGCATCATTTTCTTCTTGAGTATCTTCTTCAACTTCTTCCACAATGGTTTGCGTGATACCCAATCTAGGCAATCTTTTAAGTTCGTCAAACATTGCATTATCTTCATTAAGTTCTGAAACAGGTTCAAATAATTCATCCTTTTCTTGTTTCACAGGTGCATATGGGTTTTCTACTTCACCTATTCTTAGGATAGTCTTCAAATCTTTGAATCTTCTAGAGGCCGGAAGAAGTGATTGTGGCCCGAATAACATAGATTTAATGTTAGAATCATCGAGATTATAGTGTTGATCTTTTTCTATTTCGAAATCGATGAGGTATATCATATGACGAGCGACCCTTTGAGGTGGTCCTTCAAATATTTCGGGAATGGCTCCAATTTCAGTATCGGGCGTAGAATGCTTTGTGTCATACTGCTCAGTACCCTCACCTTGTTCTTCTTCCAAATCATCAGCAAATTTTACTCTCTTTTCTTCTTTCGCCTCGCTCGATTCAGTCTCTGTTTTTTGCATGTCATTCTCAATCGTGTCTTTATTATCATTTACTGGTTGTTCTTCTAATTCTAAGGGGTTACCTAAGTTCGCCTCCTTTGAAAATTTATTTTTTGGACTCTCGTTTGTGTTTTGTTCTTCGTCTATAGACATTTCAACCGCGTTATTTTCGGGCATGGATTTTATATTATTCTTGGAAGCCATTTCGTCTAAGAGGATCGAAGATTCTCCGGATGGTTGATTATTTTCCGTTTTTACTCCAATATTATTGATCTTGTCTACATCTTTGTTGCTTTCTGCCATACCCTTACTGAGATCGTTATTGTCTAAGGAATCTCCAGGTTCATCTTCTTTTTCAACTTCCTTCTTCAGATCATTAAAATTTTCTTTATTCTGTACTTGGTTAGAATCATCCATTTGTTCTTGCGTCTCAGGGATGTTAGATTTATCAATTTCGACGTCTAAATTTTGATTACTATTGTCATCAGCCCGACCAACATACTTTGCATCTATAATTTCTTCCTTTGAGTTAGCTTTAATTTCCTGTTCCTCTTGGATTCGTTTTTGTTCCAATTCTTGTTTTACAATTGGCAACTCAGTATCTACTTCTCCAGGAAGTCTTCTTACTTCTGTTTCCTTTGTAATTTTCTTTTTTCTTCCAAGTTTCTTCCTCGATCTACTATTAATTAATTCATGCACATGCCTAGCTTCAATAACCTCGTCTAGGGGTGTTATCAATCTTTCATTACTAATCAATCTTATTACATTCTTAAGTCGTACTTTCCGCAGTAATAATAATTGCTTTTGTCTTTCTTTTTTAACTATCTCTTGATCTCTAAATTGTTGCAACGATAATATATTAGCTTTCTCAGTCTCTATTGCTTCTGAGAGCTTTTCTTCTTGAGTTAGATCGACATGCTTGACACGAACAATTGGGGCACTTTTAGCTCGCTTTTTTTCGTTTTCTTTTAATTTTAGGACCAAAGCTTCCTTATTTTCCACAGCAATTGCTCGGGACGAAGATCTTCTCATGGATAATAATAGAGAATCAGAAGATGTTAATCCCTTGGGCGTTTTAGCTTTTGGCGTTTCGTTTATTTTTGGTTTCTTTATTGTTGGTACCGCACTTTGTTTCTTCTTTATCTTACGTTGCTTCATCTTTTCTTGTTTCTGAAGCTCTTTTTCTCCTTCACTCTCGTCTGGGTCAGACATTGATATATCGGAATCGGAGAGGACTTCATCTGAATTGACTTGTTCGACTTCGTCATCAGATTCATATGATCTTTTCTTATTATACTCGTCTTTATTTGTGCTTTCTTCATCGCCATCTTCAACTTCCTCATCATCTGTTTCATCTTCTCCAAAGAATTCTTGATCATCGTCGTCCTCTTGAAATAATAGATTGACGTTTTCATCTTCATCATTTATTATCGCAGTTACAGATTCTTGTACATCACTGGCCCTTTCTTCTAATTCAATTAAGTACTTAAGCCGTGTCCCAGCGTTCGAACGTCTAGACCTTGTAGCAACTAAGCTGTCTTCGTCTGACATTATTCTATTCGTGTTCTATTATGAAACGACCTATCTTTCTGCTTATTTTCAATTTCAAAATTGAGATCGAGATTAAAAATGTGAATTTGAAGAAGTATTACAGAAAAAACAATCTTGACTTCAAGAATTTTATCCACAATAATGAAACCAACGCATATTAGACATGCTATAGGAAAGTTATCTTTTACTAGGCAATTGTCTATGTCCACGCCTTTATTACATAATGGTAAGAAGTTTACAGCAGCATCCGAAGACGAAATATCACACTTCAATGCGTTGGCCTCATCATGGTGGGATGTTAATGGACCCCAAAGAATCCTACACAAGATGAACTTGTTAAGAATGGATTTCATTCATGAAATTATAAGATCGCATTTAACGTTAAACAAACCTGGTACTCCAGAAGACGAACAAATATACATCCCTCCTTATAATGTTGACTTGCTACCAAGACCTATAAAAAATAGAATATTAATGGAACAAGAATTGAAAAGAAATGAAATTTTAAACAATTCCAAGTTGAAAGTTTTGGATGTGGGTTGTGGAGGTGGAATTTTATCAGAGTCCTTGGCTAGATTAAGCTTTATTGAACGTGTCCAGGGCATTGATTTATCTGCAGATGTCTTGGAAGCTGCCAAGTTACATAAAGCCAAAGACCCATTTTTTTCTGATTCCAGTAAATTGACTTATGAATTGAAGGCTATCGAAGATTTACCTCTTAAGGATGAATATGATATAATTACGATGTTTGAAATGTTGGAGCATGTCACTTATCCTTCCAGAGTCTTAATAGAGGCATTACTGAGAGTCAAAGTTGGTGGATGGGTATTTTTGTCAACGATCAATAGAGACTTCATTAGTTGGTTCACAACTATTTTCATGGGAGAGCACGTATTAAGAATAGTCCCAGTAGGAACACATTCATTAGACAAATACATAAACCAACAGGAGATTAGGACATGGCTAGAAGAGGACGCAGAAAGAAAAGAAAGTTTTGAAGTCATTGATGCTAAAGGATGTGTTTATTTGCCTTCGTACGGTTGGAAATTTACAAGCGGTCCTGACGCTGGAAATTATTTTATGGCAATTCAAAGAAAAAGCTAATTTATTTTTATTTAACATGTAAATAAATTTACTAAAATACAAGCACGATTATAATGCATAGTAAATAAAACTAGATTGCAACTTTTGTGGGGTTTTCGTCGGCGGGTTCGTCAATGAAAGTCGGCAAATTTTCGGTACCTGTTTGTTCACTATCGTTCAAATAGCTAGGTATGCCGACACCACTTTCGGCAATTTCATTTTCAAAATCCATTTCTTCTCCTAAAGCATCTAATTCAGCATCTAATTCAGATTCGCTCAATTCCTCTGGCATGTCGTAACTCGTCAGTAATGATTCTTGCAATTCGTTTGATTTGTCAATCAAATCAAGCATTTCATCTTGTAACGCTTCAATTTTATCAATGTCTATTTTACCGTATGTTTTCTTAAGTTGTTTGTTAGTGGCTTTCATGGCATCAACAGTTATCATCGTGTTCTGTAAGTTATCTGTAGTCATTGCCGCTTGGGTCATATTCCATGATTGGTTTTCTAGTTGATCTTTTTGAGCCTCAATTTGTTTTCTCTGTCTTAGAAGTTTAAGTGCTTTTTGTTTCAAGGCCGATTTTCCTGGTCCATCTCTCATCCTGGAAATTTTCTGTTGATAAGTAGATAGCTCTGAGTTTATCTTAGATAACTTGACATCGAAACTTCCAATCCTTTCGTCTATGTTTTTGACAGCATCGTTCAACGATGGTTTCGGTACAGTGCTTTTAGATCCAAAAAGCCTGTTCATAGTAAATCCCTTGTACTTGTTTGCTTATCTTATGGGACATGGCCATGGTGCTGTAGGATCTATTACTATTTCCCTATCTAATAGTGATCAGTAGTGCGAAAACCACCATATCTTTTTTATGCTCTTTTTTGACGTGCTTTTAGTCTTGTTATTCCACGTATCGCTTGAAAACATTTTCTTGAGACGTATAGAACACTAATGGAAGAGTATTGAATAGAAAATCATATCAAGAGTCGACACTTAAGTATTGTAATTTAACAGAATTAATATATCTAATAATATTTTGGTAACTTAGAAAAGTGCTTCACTAGCTCAGTTGGCAGAGCGTCAGTCTCATAGTTAATTGATTGTGTTATCTGAAGGTCGACAGTTCGAACCTGCCGTGGAGCATTATTTTTTAAACTTTGCGACTTAAATATTCAAATCAAAGTATACTTTTTTGCTACCTTGATAATTCAAAAACGTATTTAATTGAAATGCCTGAAGTAGCAGAAGTATGTACAATGAGGAATAGAAATACACTTTGATGAATACTAATTTTTTTGTTAGGTTTCACATGTATGTGCGTTGTTGCGGAGAAATGTACTTGGCTTTAGAATTTCTAAGCTCAAGATGAATAATGATCCACTTTTATTTCCTGCCTTGAAAAATAACCCAAATGCAGAGATAGACTTAGCTGAGCTACACAATAATTTAATTGGATCTACGATCAAGTCTGTTGGAAGACATGGGAAGTACTTTTGGTTGCGCCTACACCTTAAGGATGCTCCTAAAGATCAAGCAACTGGCGCATTATTGATGCATTTTGGGATGACTGGTATGATTAAAATAAAAGATGTCAAATCTCATTTAATTTTTATGGAAAATGGTGGGGATAAGAAAGTTTTAAAGAAATTGGATGTGAATAAAGAAGCTACGGGTGCTCTGTCGAAGTATTTTAAAAAAGAACTAAAAGATGAAATCAAATCACCAGAAGCAGAAAGTTACGTAAATATTCAGACAGGGGCCGATGAAAAGATAAATCTGGAGGACAGAAAGGAAATGGAAGAACCTCAAGAAGAATGGCCACCAAGATTTGTCAAGTTCGAAATGGAATTGGAGAAAGGTGATGAGAAATTTGACCTCGTTTTTGTCGACCCTCGGAGGTTGGGTAGAGTAAGATATTTATCTGGTCCATCAGTGCAGACGGACGACGACCTAATGAAAGTAGAACCATTATCAGCATTGGGCCCGGATTATTCGAAACCACTTGGAATACCTAACAATGAGTTTAACATTGGAGATCCTGACCCGGATAACCATGGGAGACCTAGATTATCGCTTGAGCAGTTTAATGATTTGGTTTTGTCCAAGAAAAAACCCATTAAGAGTTTGTTACTCGAACAGGAGTGTTTTGCCGGTGTCGGGAATTGGGTGGGTGATGAGATTCTTTACCACGCGAGGATCCATCCAAATGAAGTCTTGAGCAATAAAATATACAAAGGAGATGCGGTGGACCCGGTGATAGAAAACCTATACAACTCCGTATTATATGTGTGTGAATACTGTGTACGTGTAGAGGGAAATGTTTTTCAATTTCCCTCTAATTGGCTCATGCTATACAGATGGGGCAAGAGACGAAAGAACTGTCCAAAGCCAAAGACAGCTGATGAGTACGAAGTCGACTATGTGACTGTCGGTGGACGTACCAGCTGTTTTGTCCCAATATTACAGAAAATGATAAGCAAACGGACCGAATCCACAGATCTGGGTATCAAGGAAGAGCCCGCCAAAGGAAATACAAAAAGGAGAAGAAAGGCCTAGTTTCTATAGTATACGACGAACTATATATCCGGAATGAATGCAAGCTACCAATATTTAGGAACTTCTATGGACTATTCTCGCGCTCACCGCATCGCTTTGTAGAGAATCGCATCTCATCGCGACGGTATGTTCAGGACAGCATTACAATGTCTGACTGTATTCCAGGCATTCCGCAAAAAAATCCCTATCATGGGTCAATGTTACACGGCTCCAATTTTACTACTTGTCCACCCAACGCCCTGAGTATTCGGCACTAAACACAATTCTTGTTTGGGCTTTTTTGGCCCTTTCTGGCTTGCCCACTGCTGTGGAGACAAACACCATTTCTTGGTCGTTTTTCTCAATTACAGTTGCTCCAAGCTCACCCTCTCGCATATGTACCAATAATTTACCCTGGACTCGCGCCACTGTTCCTATTGCCCAAGAACTCACCACACATTACTCCTACGTCGCTATGCTTTGCTGCAAAGGTTTTTCCGCTCGCGTCGATGTTCGGAAAAATATTCCTCTCCACTGGAGATTCCGACATCATCCGTTTGCAACTATTCGCTTAGCCAACATTTCCAACAAGGTTCGACTTGCCATCTTACACTCCTTCCGATACATGTGTCTATTACCGTTCCTTATACTGAAGCTCTCCTGACATTCACAGTATCTACCTGTAATTATCCGACCCATACTGTAGACTATTCTCCTGATTAGTCCCAACCACCAGCTCTTCCTGGTCCATACACGTCAAGCCAAAATTTCCATCCCCTCGTTTTCTTCTGCCCATGGAATTTCACGGAATACTAGAGGGGTGCAAAAAACCTTTGCGACTTCCGGTGAAGCTATCACGTGCAGGAACCATCTGGATGCAATTAGAATCTATACTGCAAAAAAAATTATAGTTGGTTCACTTGCATGTAATACTTTAATAAAAAGGTTAATTCAAATGGATCAATTAGGAAAAGCGGTATGTCAGCAATATTCAAGTGTTCGTTGTGTGAGCAATGGTGAACTGTATGACGATAGGGGGTTGTAAATTGTTTGCAAGCTGTGCCGCTGGTGCGATAAATTGTTTTTCGGAAGTTCTCGTTTATTGGGAGAGATAGAAGAATTTACGGACCTAAACCGGTTTTCTTGCTCCACCTGGTATGAAATGAAAATTAATATATAACAGGACGATTCAGGAAAATTGTGTCGAGCTAGGTAGGAGAAGTTATTTTTGAAGAAGATCGATAGTTTATGTACTGAGTTGAAAATCTCAAGCAATAAAATCATAAGGTACCATGCTTAAGGCAAAGAACCCCAAGATAACGAAAATAACGTCCAGGACGACGATTGGGAAAATCCAGATCCGCAACAATAGTAACAATCTGGACACCACGTCGATCCACACACATACGATTAAAACACCAGTTGGTATCAATGCAGCCATTGCGTCATTGAAGCCCAAGACCACCAGGTTGTCTATCGAAGGATCCATTGAATGTGATTTGCGCGGATTTGCGCTTTTGAATGCTCCTGGGTTCAATAAAGGGTCAGCGTTTACCAAGGAGGAAAGACAGGCCTTTGGATTGGAGGGATTGTTACCATCGAGAATAAACTCGTTGGAAGAGCAGGTGGGGAGGGCGTACAAACAGTTTTCATACTTGCAAACACCGTTGGCCAAAAACGATTTCTGCACTTCGATGAGAATACAGAACAAAGTCTTGTATTACGAATTGGTGAGACGCAATATTAGGGAAATGATTCCTATAATCTACACGCCTACAGAAGGTGATGCAATTGCAGCATATTCACATAGGTTCAGAAAACCGGAAGGATGTTTCTTAGATATCAACGAGCCAGATCTGATCGACGAGAGATTGTCGGCATTTGGTGAGGATAAGGATATTGACTACATAGTAGTCTCTGATGGTGAAGGTATTTTAGGTATTGGTGACCAAGGAGTGGGTGGTGTTAGAATTGCCATAGCCAAATTGGGTTTAATGACTTTGTGCGGTGGTATCCACCCAGGTAGGACATTGCCAGTCGTTCTTGATGTCGGTACCAATAACCAGGAATTGCTCCATGATGAGTTATATATGGGAAACAAATTCCCAAGAGTTCGTGGCAAGCAATACTGGGATTTCGTTGATAAATTCATTAATGCAGTAAAACAAAGATTCCCAAATTCTGTTTTGCATTATGAAGATTTCGGTGTTTCCACCGGTAGAAAGATGTTACACAAATACAGAGGAGCCTTACCGTCGTTCAACGACGATATTCAGGGTACCGGTGCTGTTGTCATGGCTTCCATGACTGCGGCATTGCAATTTTCTGATAGAGATTTGTTAGACTCGAAAGTGTTGATTTATGGTGCAGGTTCTGCAGGTTTGGGTATTGCCGACCAGATAGTTAATCACATGGTTAGCCATGGTGCTTCAGTCGAAGAGGCAAGGTCCGCGATTCACTGTATGGATCGTCGTGGTTTGCTTTTGAAGTCATTTGGTGATATGTCTGAAGCGCAATTCAAATATTCGGATGATGACAGTGAATGGGAAGGAGTAGATACTAGAAATTTGATCGACGTTATAGGACATATCAAACCAACAGTTTTAGTTGGATGTTCTACACAAGCAGGGGCATTTACCGAACAAGTCATTAAAGAAATGTACAAACACAACAAACAACCAATTGTTTTCCCATTGTCAAACCCAACAAGATTACATGAAGCTTTTCCCGTGGATATTATGAAATGGACAGATAATAGAGCATTAATTGCAACTGGCTCTCCATTCGAACCTGTTAACGAATATGCAATTTCTGAAAATAATAATTGTTTCACTTTCCCAGGTATTGGTTTGGGTGCTGTTTTATCAAGATGTACGACCATTTCAGACACCATGGTTTCCGCTGCTGTTGACCAATTGGCTAGTTTGTCTCCAAAAATGGATAATCCTAAGAATGGGTTGTTACCAAGATTGGAAGAAATCGACGAAGTGAGTGCTAAAGTGGCCACGGCAGTTATTTTGCAATCATTAAAAGAAGGTACAGCAAGAGTTGAAAATGAAGAAAGACCAGATGGTGGGTTTGTTGAAGTACCAAAAGAATTTAATAAGTGTTTGAAATGGGTTCAATCACAAATGTGGAAACCTATTTACAGACCGTTAATCAAAGTCGAACATGTCCCAGAAGTCCATACATATCAACACTAGGTGTTAGATCTGGGTTTTTCCAGTTTTCATTTACAGCCTAATTCAATTATGTCGTCACATTTGCTTTTTGGTGAATAGCCAAAAAACATACTAAAAGTTATTTACACTTAGTTCAATCATAGAATATTTTTCAATTAGGTATAATAATGTATTAATCAATACACATAGACAAACGTTCTAATTGTTTAGCTATTAATATACTCGAATAAATTATAACGTCTCGTTCAAGAATTTAACTATTCTTGAAATACCATAAAACTCTTTATCATCAATATCTTTAACATCAATAGAATTTTTTGGATCACTTGCTTGTTTCTTGATCTTCAGAATCAAATGATTTTCAAAGAATAAACAACTATCATGAACCCCCCACGGCTCAATGTATACTCTCAAATGACACAGTTCTGGATCATCCTTTCTGATATATTCATATCCATCTTTATCAGACTGGTTATTTGAATTGCCATATTTATATTGCGAACTCAATGGCACGTCAAGAGCATTTTGGCACCACTCCAAGACATCATCTCTAATACTTTCGTCTTCACCGGTAATAACAAAGACGTCATGTTTAGGATCTTTCAAGGTTGGTATATTGTTCCAATTTTCTGCCTTTGATGGTCTCGCGCCTGGGCATACTTGCAAACTATGAAGGTCTTCGTCGCCTAAAATTTGATGCATCTTATTTGAAGATCTGAAATAGTGGTATGAAAGCATATCACGATCTATATTATCATGATATGAATTTCCATCGACCATGACGCTAGCGTCAGGTTGTAAATTTACCCATGGACTAATCAAGATTAACTTCGATGGATAAATTGTATTGGCCAAATTGGCCTTCTTTAAGAATTGTAAATAACCAAGCGACAAGTTACCACCAGCCGAGTCTCCCATTAGCATAATGTTCTTATTGCACTCTTTGGCTACCAAATTCAGGTACGTTTCGTGTAACTGATTAATTTGGGTTGGGAATGGGTAACCGTGCGATGCCAACTTATAATCTAAGAGTAAGATGGACAAACGAGATCGTTTATCTGGCTTGATCAATTTATACATAGACACCACCGATTCCACTTGTTCAGGTTGTGTTTGAAGAAAATAACCACCACCGTGGATAAAAATCAAAATTGGGTCGTCTGGTTTCCTGTCTGGCTGTTTGACTAACCAAATAGAATTCTTGTCGTATCTAGTGCCATATTCTGGCAATTGATGAGTTATTGACTTGTGAAATAAAGGAATCATCTTGTTGAGGACGAAGTTGTTACTCATAAACGAGATGTAATAAGCGTCAAATACTTCTAGCGAAACTGCTGTTCGAAAGACCTTTAGTCTTAGACATTGCTTTAAACTGTTTGCATACTTACGAAACGGGGTCCCAACGGTATAAAATTTAATTGCAAGAATCAAAAGATTAACGGGGAGGCTAAATAACGTCAATAATCCTGATAACGATATCATTATAATTAGAGAAGCAAACTGTTTCCGCGAAGTGGTTTTTCTAATATCTGGAGGTCGCAATCTTATATAGGACTGTTGCACCCTTTCATGTGCTAGCCCCACCTTACTAAATCCGCGAGATGCACTATTCAAGCTACGTATCGTGATATCGAACAATAAAACATACCCATCTAATGTAAGGTAGCGGAGATACTGAGAAATATGATAGCCCCATGTTTGACAGAGGAGAATTGATATTAGAAAATATATGCAAACGGTAAGTGAGTGAAGGATTTTTCTCAAACCGCTAAATTTAATTTCTGGAACCTACCTAATCCTGGCAGTAACTATCGTCGCCATTCGTACTTGACAAGCCGGAGTATATTTCTCCTATACAGAATTCGGGGTTCACGAAGCTCACGAAGTTCACTCTATACATATTGGGTGGTGAGTCTGGAAATTATTGGGAGAATCCCATATCTGAATCCCACATCCTAATTGTATACACTAACTTCTACAATATAGCTACCAGGAGTTAGTCCTGTAATACATTTTACACATTCGGATTGCCAAACAGACTCGACGACTAGTTTACATGGGCCGTGTGCTATCGCCGGGAACGGTCAAGAATACATGGTATAGAATTGGATTATATAATCAACGAGTACACCCAACAGTCCCAATCAACGTCGAGGATTTAAATGTATATAGAAATTGAAAAATTTCGAAGCAATTAGTATAACTAGTCAATTAAAGATCACGATCACAATGTCAGTCGAAGATTTAAAAGCTACTGTCACCAAGTTACAGGATAGAATTTCATATTTGGAACAAAAGACTGGTGTCATGCCAAACGTCCCAAAATCCATCAGAATGGTGTTAATTGGACCTCCAGGTGCCGGTAAGGGTACCCAAGCCCCGAACTTGAAGGAAAAATTCTGTGCCTGTCACTTAGCTACCGGAGATATGTTGAGAGCACAAGTTGCTGCTAAGAGCTCATTGGGTGTTGAAGCCAAGAAGATCATGGACCAAGGTGGATTAGTCTCGGACGAAATCATGGTCAACATGATCAATTCTGAATTGGAAAATAACAAGGAATGCTCGAAGGGTTTCATCTTAGATGGTTTCCCAAGAACCATCCCTCAAGCTGAAAAATTGGATTCTATGTTGGAAATCAGAAAAACTCCATTGCAAAACGCTGTTGAATTGAAGATCGACGATGAATTATTGGTTGCTAGAATCACCGGTAGATTAGTTCACCCAGCATCGGGTAGATCTTACCACAAAATTTTCAACCCACCAAAAAAAGAAATGATCGATGATATCTCTGGTGAAACATTAGTTCAAAGATCCGACGATAACGAAGATGCTTTGAAAAGTAGATTGGTCACCTACCACAAGCAAACCGAACCAATTGTCGACTACTACAGAAGAAACGGTATTTGGTCTGGTGTTGACGCTTCCCAAAAGCCTGGTAAAGTTTGGGATGACATCTTAAAATGTTTAGGTCAAAAATAAGAAAATGATTATATTAACTAGCTAATTATGTATTCAATTAGTAAAATATCACGGTGCGTGTCATTAAAACTTCTCCCGTTTCACCTTCGTATTCAAGTCATCAGCTGCACCCCTCTTCTTATTTGCTTCATTAAAGCACGTAGCATGGCAGATTTTGCGACTGTTTTTACCTTCACCGGGAGCTCTTATACAATTGAACCAACACCATTCACCTAGATCATCGTTATACGTCGCCTTGATCTGATCCCGACATATAAGACATTTGTTGTTCATGTTTGTTTCATTTGATGGAATAGTGACGTAAGGAGTTTCAGCTTTGGTTATATTAGAATTGTTTAATATGCTCGCCTGTAATGATTCTGTCTTTGATGTGGTCGAATATTCTAACAAGTCTTCGTCTCTAAATTTGACCCAATCGTAGTCATCTAAGTACCACACCCTTGATTGAACACTAGAAGTAGACATTTTTTTATTTATACGGAAATGCCAATCCAAATGTAATCTTCTTCTGTTAACGCCAGCTTCATCGGTCGTAAATCTTTTACCACAAGTGCCACATTTTGATGACTTTGCACCATACAATAAAGATTTCGTTGAATTCGAAATCATATTGGTATTTATGAAAGTCTGTAACCCATTTGATTCAATTGGCAAATTTTTTAATTCATTAAATTTTAAATGTTCATATTCGGTTCTGGCTATGTTTGAGCTTGGTATATTGAATTTTGCATTTGAGTTTATTAATAATTGTTCTAATACGCTATTTGAAGGTAAATCTACATTATTAGGAATATTAACTGTAGGTTGATATTTTTTCTTTGGAAAGCTTAATTCATAAGTTGGTAAAGAGCCAGGTTTAAGCGATTGATCAACTTTAATTAAGCCAGACACCACCAACATGCCAAATAAATCACGAGCTTTGTTATTTTGAACCAGGGAGGTATGTGGTAACCTTGGAGTTGCTGTTGGGGTCACTGCTGGCGTTGGTATAGGTGTGTTATATGTATTCAATTCCTGCTGTTTGATGGTTTGTAACTGTGTTTGCACCGCCTGTAACTCGTTGACATTCATTGTTTGGCTCTGCAACAATATTTTCAACTGGTTTAATGCATTAAATCTGTCGGTCAATCTTGGATCAGGGTTGTTTATGAGTTTGTTCTGGAAAATAGGAACTAATTTATTGATATCATCAATCAAGACACTATTTGTCAATTGTTCGTTTCTCTTAGAGTTCTTAGCGTGAGCCTGTGTCAAAAATGCTGAAATTTTGTCTAATTGTTCCCTTGGAAATAGCGGCAAGTTCGTCCCCTTAGTCTTGGTAATCTTCCAAGTCTCAAATAAATTAACAAGTTTCTGTCTGACCTGTCCATTAACCAACAAATATACGTGTGAAAAGAGCTTGAATATTTCATCTCCCACCAATATATTGTAGGGGTTTCCCACGTTCTTACAAACAGAATCCAATACATAAAGCGCAAAAAGCTTTTGATCAGGGATGCATCTGAGAATTCTGTTTGTGATTGCATTAGTTATTCCGTCTGCTACGTTAGTATTCTCTTTGGCGATAGTGGTAAGGTTGTCGATGATTGGCCGTGAGTTGAATGTTAAATCAGTCAAACTTTGGGCATAATCCTCTATTATTGCCGATTGTGAATCCGTTGCCATATTCTGTAATATGTTGAACCTCTATATGTCTCGAATTAACTCAATAAGTCTCTTTCCCTTGCCAATTTACTTCATTTCCTAGATCACAAGATTTATGATTAAATATGCGTGTAGAAACCGACTATCGACTGAAAATTAAAATTAAGCGCGGTAAACAAATTTTTCACGATTGAGTCAGACTAGGGTAAAGTATTCTTTAGTCCGATAACAAAAGTAAATGTCACCAGCTGCTACAACCGACAAAAAACAATCAGGTACCGCCAGAGTATTAGGTTCTGCATCAGCAGGGATTTGCGAGATCGCAGTTTTCCATCCTGTTGACACCATTTCGAAGAGATTGATGTCAAATCATAGTAAGATTACTTCGGCTACTCAGTTAAACAGTGTTATCTTCAGAGAACATGCAAAGGAAATGTTAGGAAAGAGATTATTCACATTATTTCCGGGTTTAGGTTACGCTGCATGTTACAAGATTCTACAAAGAGTGTACAAGTACGGTGGACAGCCATTTGCTAACGAATTCTTGACTAAGAACTTCAAGGACAACTACGAGTCGTGGTTTGGTCCAAAAACGGGTAAGGCCTTGTTATCTGCCACCGCTGGTTCGTTTATCGGTATCGGTGAAGTTGTGTTGTTGCCATTAGACGTTTTGAAGATCAAACGTCAAACAAACCCAGAATCATTCCGTGGTAGAGGTGTCTTGAAGATTTTTGCTGATGAAGGGTTCGGTTTGTACAGAGGCTGGGGTTGGACTGCTGCTAGAAATGCGCCTGGTTCGTTTGCCTTGTTCGGGGGTAATTCCTTTGCCAAAGAATACATTTTCGGCTTGTCTGACTACTCGACTGCCACCTGGTCCCAAAATTTCATCACCTCCATCTTTGGTGCTTCTGCTTCTTTGATTGTCTCTGCGCCTTTGGACGTTATTAAGACTAGAATTCAAAATAGAAACTTCGACAATCCTCAATCTGGTTTTACTATCTTGAAGAATATGGCCAAGAACGAAGGTATATCCTCATTCTTCAAAGGATTGACCCCAAAACTTTTGACCACTGGTCCGAAGTTGGTCTTCTCTTTTGCTTTGGCCCAGTCTTTGATTCCAGCTTTTGATGAGATATTGAAATAGAGTCTTTAGGACTGTAGATTTATTTTCGTATTTATTAATATTTTGTATATATTGAATTCACCTATAATTTTTGATATCGCATCCCAATTAGGCAATCGCGGCAATTAGTCAGAATAAAGTTGGTTATAAATTATTTTATCTAGAATCGTGGTTGTTCGTCACCAATTTTATTTATAATATACCATTTACGAATAGGCTAATTTAAAGGGTATATAGCATTCATATAAAAAGAGTCAGGTTATGCAGAAATCTTTCAATTTGAAATATTCTTGTAACAGACCATGAAGTTTTTGTCAGTAATCATATACACGTTAAAAGTGAACTTATTACAGGTGTTAGTGAACAATTGTCGATCGCATTCGATCTCACTACAATTTATTGATAGTTCAATATTTGAAGCTAGTGCATCTAGTGCCCATCCTGAAGAGTACGCAGATAGTGCTTTTATTGTAAATATTACCGATATACCAATTGTGTGATTTTGGGGCAATTTGGGTTTTGATGATAATAGTAAGAAATAGAATAATACAATTGGCAGAAAATTGCCAAAAATTTTTACGAAATCATTGTGATTGATATTATGGGATTAAATAGCATTTCGATTTATGTACAACGTGTAATAATATGTATAATATGTTATACTTTACAAATTTGTAACTCGAAATTCGTTGGATTCGAATCTAAACAAATGAGATGATGTTTACAGAGAATATGTTAAGACAATTCTATTATCATAAATTCATGTCGCAGAAGTCTTCGAAATCTGGCTCTTCAAAACTTAGATATTATCACATAATATCAGTTTCAACGGAATACAGCCCCCCATTTTAGTAGCTCTGTTTTTAGAACTGTTGCAATGTACGATCATATAGTCTAAGCGTGGGTTTGACTCATAAATTTTATCAATCACCTGCAATTTTAGATTTGAACATCCTGAAATACTGGTAGCCTGAATATTGACTGAGTTATGGATAAACCCTGGTCCACGGTCATTTCTCAAATCAAGAATTTTTACAGTGTTCCCAACATACAATAGTTTTACTCTATGGGTACTTGTTTAACCAATCCTCAACCGGGATATTAGGCCCGGTTTAACATTTGCAATCAAAAACTAAATTAATAATTTGAACGATCAATTTTCAAAAAGCTGATACATGCACGTGGGCTACAAAAAAAATTTATATCACGGTTTCTATACAATTAGTTATCTACCTTACTTTTACTAAATTCCATACCATAGTACATATCAAGTAATTATAATCATTGCAAATAATATGGTTTGCTCTAAGAAAATTGTATCTCCAGATTTGCGTCGCGTTTTCAACGATCTCTCCATAGTAGATAAATTATTACCACTTTGGATTATTTCAGCTATGATACTAGGGATTTTACTATCAGTATATGTGCCATCAAGTAGAGAAGCTTTCAATGGAGCTCAGGTAGTTGGTGTTTCTGTACCTTTAGCAATTGGACTTATTGTTATGATGATCCCCCCACTTTGTAAAGTTGAATGGGAAAACTTTTTGAGTTTTTTCAGCCTGAAGAAGTTCCTAAGACCAATTATAATATCGTTGATTATCAATTGGATAATCTGTCCTTTCTTAATGTTTGGTCTTGCGTGGCTCACCTTGTTCGACAAAGATGAATATCGAACTGGAATCATCATGATTGGGTTAGCAAGATGTATTGCTATGGTCTTGGTTTGGAATGAAATTTCTGATGGAGATAACTCTTTATGTGCAGTTATTGTACTTATTAACAGTTTACTTCAGATTGTTCTTTATGCTCCGTATCAAATATTTTTTTGCTATGTTATTACGGGCGATTATCACTCCCAGGGTGCTGTCGCAGGTGTAACGTATCAATTAGTGGCCAAAAGTGTTGCATTCTTTTTAGGTGTTCCTTTGGCAGCTGGTTTTTTAATCAGACTTGCTGCGAGGTATATTATTGGAATAAAAACTTACGAATCGAAAGTACTTCCATTTATTGGTCCATGGGCTTTAATTGGCTTGTTATACACAATTATAGTTATCTTCATAGAGAAAGGTAACGATTTCATTCGTGATATAGGTTCAGGTTTACGTTGTTTCGTTCCATTAGTTCTCTATTTTATGATAACATGGTTCGGTACTTTTTTCTTTTTAAGATGGTTCTTGGGGCGTATACCACCTAGAAAGGAAGGTGAAAACAGGCTAGATGAAAAGACCGAATTATTATGTGGATGCGAGAAGCGAATTCCAAATGCCACTGGGAGATGGATCTCAAATTGTTCAGCTAGCTATCCTGAGACTATTACTCAAACCTTTACTGCTGCATCGAATAATTTTGAATTGAGTCTTGCAATTGCAATTTCCTTGTATGGGTCTGGGAGTAAAGAAGCGATAGCCGCAACGTTTGGACCCTTATTGGAAGTTCCTATTTTATTGATACTATGCTTTGTTGCTAAATATTTTAAGATTAAATTCTTGTGGTCGGATGTTGAAGGTGATGAAACTGAAGGAGAACAGATGGAGGATTTCGATGATGGTGTTACGTCCACGTCAACATCTATTTGATACTTTATTGCTTATTGCTTATTGCTTATTTGTTACTATTTTTTATTAAAATATGTATGTACACTAGTTAGACGTGCTAAATGCGTATACTTATTATAATTACCACTACCTACTAGATCTCTTTGTAATCTTCGTGAGAATAGTTGTTCCATGCGCCTGGTGCTATACTATTAATTTATGTTTTATTTTAGTCCAGTGTAAAATAGACATTAATATAGTTTACATCAGCTTAAACCATAGATAATTATCACTACATTTATGCAAAGCTAAAGGAATAGGTGCTTTACAAATTTCATCTCATAAAATATTAATTACTAAATAAAAAATTTTCTGAACTTCTTCTACTCCAGCAAGTAGTGTTAGTCCTTCAAGGCATATATTTGAAATGCGCCAATGTAATCATTGAAATTAAGATTCTTAATCGCATCCTTATCCTTTATATTGTTTTGGACGTTGCATTCTGCCGGAGAACAGTCAGACATTAATTTACCTTCCTTATATACATTAAGATCTTTGTTGGTGTTAACAATAACGATACGCTTGAACCCTGCTTCTTCAAACCACTTCTCATATTCTTGCACACTTCTTGCACCTGAAATGCAACCAACGTAGAACGCGATGTTTTCTTTGACTACATCAGATAATTCTCTAACTGACAAAATGTCTGAAACTGCCACACGTCCACCAGTCTTTAGCAATCTATATATTTCCTTGAACGCTTTTGGTTTCTCATCATCAGGAACCAAATTTAATACGCAATTGGAAATAATGACATCGGCAGTATTGTCACTAAGTGGAACATCCGTAATGAGTCCTTCAATAAAGTCAACATTAGTATTATTCCCCTTTTCGGCATTCGACCTGGCAACATCAATCATTTCTTTGGTCATATCTACACCTATGGCCCTTCCGCTTGGTGCGACCTTCTTTGCTGCAAGGAAGACATCCATTCCAGCCCCCGATCCTAAATCAATAACCACCTCTCCTTCATTTAACTTTGCAATCAGAAGGGGATTTCCACATGACACTCCCAAGTTTGATTCAGATGGAATGGATTTTAAGTCGTCAACGGAATACCCGAACGAAGTTGCAACATCCTGATTGTACTCATCAAATTCCTTACCAGAAGACAGATTATTTACATGTGCAGAATAATGCTTTTCAACCAAATTGTACTTAGAATTATCCATATTTATTAATAATTATATAATAGTAAGGATATAAGAGTTTAAGACCTCTATTTATACTTTTCTTAGGTTCATAAATGAGTCGGGCACTAAAAATATTAAGCCGATATATTTTCGAGCAATAATACTTCAAGATATATGATTACAATCGAAGCATTCATTAAAAAAAAATGATGAGGTGAACATCTGTGATATCGCTATGATACCGGCAAATGCAAATATTCAGCAGTCTGTGGAATCTTCGATATTTTGTATGCCAAATGCGTCAAAGTACCCAAGCCTTGTCAAGTTGGGTAATTCGGTAGTCCATTTTTGTCTGCCTAAGATCGAGTCCAACTCTTGTAGAGATGATTTCTGTTCAAGTATACAGAGTCTCATGACTGCTTCAGCCTTTCTCTTTTCTCTCTGGAGTTTTTCGGTTATACGTTCCCTCAATCCACCAGTAGTCGTGGAAATCTTCATGGCATTTTTCAAAAACGTTTTGCAATTTTGAAATAAAACTTCTTTGTGCTTGAGAGCTAGTTCATACGTCTGTAATTGTGATCTCTGGATGTCGATATCGGACCTCGCGATGATGATATTGCAAATTTGCGAAATGATTGAACCAAGTCCATCGTCGGTCCCAGAAGGCTTCTTCTTTTTTTCTACCAATAACGCATTCAATAACTCCTGTGCTTGCTTGTAGTTATTTCCCATATGAGTGAGTGTCTTCCAGTAGAATTCAGCCGTTGTTTGGTTCGCGTTAGCCGTACTTAAGCTAATGTCATTTCTATCTAGCAAAGTTTGAATGTTGTCGGCGGTCAGCATATATCTTTCTGGAGTGTCTGGTAACTCGTCACTATTCCACAATTCGTATAATTGGTTAAAGTCATTAATCGCTAAACCCTTAATGTATGTTTTGCAGATTCGATAACCATTCACCTCTTCTTGCATAATAGAGGAAATCATATCACTTTTCACATTATTTGTCTCACTAAAATTTTGTATTAAGTCATTTGCAACTGCTTCACAAGTAGATAAAAACGGATTTACCATATCTAGTGTTTGTATTATTTGACTATTAGGGTCGCTTATGTTTTCAAGTATAGCCTGTACTAATTTATAGGCAGATATGATTGTTTCAAATACATCTGGAGGTTGAAGAACCTCTTCGCTCGTGTATTCCTCTTCTTGTGGGGACTTATCCTCATTCAAATTTATTTTATTGGAGCGAGTACTCGATGCTTCACTTACTATGTCATTAAGATCATTAATGAACTTTTGAAGTTCAGTAGTTTGCAGTTCTATAAGGTCTTGGAATATCCGTTGCGTCTTGAAACCGTATTCTAAAACAGTACCAAAATTGTCGTTCTCGTTATCCTGTTGGACCTCAATAACTTCTGTATAAACCAATGCAGTGTTAAATAATAAATCTGGGGGAATTCGAACATTCAACAAATTTGCTACATCAATTGCCTTCTCATGTGCATTAACTATTGCTGATAAATTCTGTACTACTGAGTCGTCGCCTCCAGTAATCGCACCCTCGACGTTATTTAATTCATATACGCTAATTCCATCTGTCTTGAAATATTGATTGTAAACATGGAATAGAAGTCTAGACGCATTGTAGTAGCTATCTAAAGTACTGTTCGGTGAAAGCTTTATGGCCATTAAATATTGGCTATAAGCTTTTTGATAAAACCGAAGGGCTTTTGCCAAATCGGATCCTAACCATCTATCACCACTTTCTTCATCAATTGCACCTTGGTCCAAGAATTCGTCAGCAGTTTGGGGTTTCTTTGATTCGATTTGTTCCTTCTCATTCTGAAAATTTATCAATGATTGAGCTCTTTTACCTAATTTTGGTAGCTTTCCAGGTTCTAAATTCATTGAATTAAGTTAGTATCTTCAGTATTCATAGTATATAGAGACGACAAGTACATACTTTTCATAATTTGGTGTACGATTTAAATGAAAGCTTTCTGATTTTTATTGTAGGCCCTTTCGTTTTTGATCGAATCAAACCGCGTAGTGTTCCAAAAATCTTACAAAACAAGCTTGAATTATAATTTCACATGGTATAGCAATCAGTTCAATCGACGTACTATGCATAAGAAGTATCATAGTGATTCAATATCCAATCTTCCTAATACTGACGAAATTTCGTTTAATGAACCTGTAAAGTATAAGGTTACGCTACCTGTATGTTGTCTTTCATTATTCAAGAGTCCTACATGGAAACCTAATGCTCCTGGTATATTATATGTTACTGATTTTACGGTAAATGGAGGAACGGCATTTAACAGGGATGTTTTACCCCAAAACGTTAGCATTGATTTCTCTTTAAACAGGCCTATTGAACGTAACAAGATATTGTCAATTGGTGTCCCGGCTCATTTAATGGAAAAGGTATCTAAAGAATTAGGCAGAACGAACATGGCCATGAAAGATTATAACTTTAATAGTGCAGATAGCTGTCAATTCGAACAAGAGGGAATTTTTGCAAGAGTTGTATTTATATTGAAGTTGTATAGGGGAGGAATAGAAGGCAGTCTTATTACATTAATCACACTTGATAATGATAATATCCCTATATTCTATTCAAATGACCAAAAACTTGGTAATTTAGTCACCAGATATATTGACTACTCACACCCAGAAACGATCAATAACATAGCGTCACATTTTCCTATTAATAACTATATCGACAATAAGAACAAACGACGCCTAGGATACGGAGCCGACATATCGTCTTCACAATTACCAAATTTGTCTAATAGTCCTCCATCAAAACTACAGAAAGTCCCAAATGGGATAAGCCTTGCTTTTCATCAACATAAGAACTTGGATGACACTCAAAGGCCAATTACAACAAGCACACAGCCATATAGTAGCGATGACGTCCCATCGTCGTTGTACCACAATACACAAGCCACACAAAACTCTGATTTGAATATCAATTCTTTTGATGGCTTTCTAGTAAATAGGGTAACAGTGGACCAATTACTCAAAGTTCCTCTCAACTTAACCGAAATAAGAAGGGGTACCATATTTGAGGTTGACGCCTACATAAAGGGTATACTACCATTTGATAGTTTTGTCATTAAACCGTTTAAAAGAACACTTAAGGTGACTCCTTTCAAATTAATTCTATCTGATAACTTACCTAATTCGGCATTGTCTGCAAATAATACATTAATACTTGAGTTCAATACTGAACAAGAAATATGTCGTTTCTTACATGTTGGCGAAGTAGAAGAGATCTATGGCAAGATAAAACAAATCGAGCGGGCGATGGAGAAGCTAATATCTACCACATCCAGTTTTAAAGATTTAAGACTTGAAAGATCTATTTCATCGATTGATAAAGGATTTTTGCGGCCATATTGGACATGTTTAAATAATTTAAATGACCTAACAAATCAAAACTAACTATATTATCTATTGTTGAAAATGAATCAAAGTCACATTGCGCAATCTAATAATAGGTCCAGGTACAAAACTATGCTAATAATATCGACTACTGCCATCATGGATTATTTAGATCACATACGCGTTTACCCAGCCTCAACGAAATTCTCTTATTTATAGGTTTGATAAGAATATACAAACCCCAATATTGAACAATTTATTCATTAAGCTTTAAAAGTATAAATATATTAAACATTCTATTCTAATACCAAGGTTTACATTATAATTTTAATAGAAACAAAAAAGAGTTGATATAATACTTATTTAAACGATTCATTCATTATTTTCACTACAAATATGCACATTCCAAATGTTTCATCTAATTTATGCCCATCAAAATTATTAGGTCGTTCCTTCAGTGACGACGTGACATCTACAGCTGATGCTTTCAAAAGCTGGAACACGTGTATGGATAACAAGACATGTAAGATTGTCGCAATTGTGGGTATAGTATTGGCTTCGTTGGTATGCATTTGGATCTTGTCAACCTTAATTCAATGCATTTGCTTGGGCAAAGGTTGCCTTGAATCGTTATGTATGTGCTGTTGTCGTCCAACCAATCGTCAACGTGTTGTTGAGCAACAAGTTCCTTTCAATAATCCCAATATGTATAGCACACCAGCACCGCATTATGCAAGGGAACCACCCGCTGCCTATGGTGTTAACAGAGGATATATGCCCATTAATGATGTTAATGAGAAAGAGAATCCGTTTAGAGAAGACAAACATGCTTCCTATAGGAGGATATGAACACTCCAATATTTTAATGCCTGTTACGTTACTTTTTGATTTCAAGTTTATTGTTCATTCTTCTTTGACTTGTGTATTCACGTATTTGTAGTCTACAGAATAGATAGAGACATACAAATTATCTTTCATACTGTCACATAGATGTAGGAATAGCTGCGAAACAAAAAACTTGTAAAAAGAAGATAGGGGTGAAGGGATGAAGTTTGGAACTGCCATTAACAATCGTGTTGGTAGCGAATGAATCACTTTTTGAAAGTCTTCAGAGAGAATTACAATATGAGGATTGGATTTACAGGTCTTTCATCTAATGCAGTATATTACCAATATACAAAAAACTAAAAAAACTAAATAAAATCATTAACCAATAAAAATTAGTAATTTATAGTATAATATACTATATATAAAAGCAGCAATATATAATAAATTTATAACGTTATGGTTTGAAAAATAAATATAAATTCTTAAAATTAAACAACTTAACATCGCCTATGAGCATGAATTCTTATGATCTCTTCTCTCCTTGCATAATCTAATATGCTTCAATTTGTTCCATTCACTTGTGTAAACAAATTTAACCAACCATTAAGGTTTCGTCGTCAGTGAAGTCGTAAGCTGGAATTTCTAAGTTCAATGGGGCTGGACCTCTTCTAATTCTACCAGAGATATCGTAGTGAGAACCATGACAAGGACAGAACCAACCACCGAAATCACCGGCTTCACCGATTGGGACACAACCTAAATGAGTACAAATACCCAACATGATTAACCATTCTGGTTTCTGGACACGGTCTGTATCGTTCTGTGGATCTCTCAACTTGGAAATTTCAACTTGGTTAGCTTCATCGATTTCGTCTTGAGTTCTGTGTCTGATGAAGACTGGCTTACCTTGCCATTTGACAATAACGTTCTTTCCTTCTGGGATAGCACCTAACTTGACTTCGACCTTAGCCATAGCTAAAACGTCAGCAGATGCAGATAAAGAAGATAAGAAGGTTTCAACGGTAGACTTGGCACCAACAGTACCCAATAAACCCATAGAGCCGACCATGAAGTAAGTGAAATTACGGTTCTTTTCTTGAGATCTGTTGTTTAAGTAACTGCTGTAATCTGGTTGGTCATACTTAGCCAATGCAGAAGTAGTGGTGGATAATGTTCTGACGGAACCTATAATCATGTTAGTATATTACTTGTTTTCAATGTTAAAGAATTCGATGTAATCAATTTGTACCGAATTCTTCATTATTTGAAATCGAAATCTCTCTAGACACTGCAATTCCAATTCCTATCTTTCTTACATACTCTTTAATCCTAATCCATTTCTTAAAGATCTAAAAGCAAGGGATGACATCTTTAATTAATATACAATTAAATAAATTGCTAGTTTATGTTTTCTACCGGTTTATGTAAGTTCAAAAGTCACTTGGACTTCAAAATTTGTTTTTGAGCTTTTTTAATTGGCTCGAAAGAGGTTTCGCTCAAAACCGGGTAACAAATTTCCCGGTCATGTGATCTGGTGTTCAAGAGTACCGATTGCAAAAAACTACAACTACTAATGAATTATAACGACATATAGTAAACAATACAGAGCACGTAAGTTATTTAATGCCGAATCCTGCACTTTCTTTCACAGCGGTGGTTAATTTTGAAACCATCTTTTCCCTAGATGAGTACTCATATAATGCTAGTTCGTTAAAGCAAGTATGAGCAACAGGAAGTCTGTTACTGTCTTTGCCGTTGGCTAGTCTGTTGATTCTAAAATTTAAATTTTGTACACCCGTGGCCGGTACCCTGTCGGACCCTGTGACAAACGCCAAGACTTTCTTATGTTGTTTGTATGATAGGTTGTCCATGTATTCCCAGAACCATTTGATGACAGGCGAGTTTACGGCGTGCTCGTTGTCCTTCCAGCCGGTGTATTTAGTGATTGATCTTAGGATAGCCATGTCGATCTTTTCTTCATCGCTTCCGCAAAGTAATAATTCGATTTCTTGGGGCAGGAATAACGACAAGGCGTTTCCACCGATAACGTTGGAGAAGCCTTTGACAAAGAAATTCACTTGGTTGGCTATACCGTCGCTCATGAAAAATTTGGCGTACTTTTCGATATACAAATCTCTATTCTCGAATGTAACTGTGGTCCTTCTGCCTCTGGGTATCAATTGTTTGGTTTGAACTTTTCCCAGTAAATCTGTGTATGAGGCCTCAAATGTCAAGTCCATCACTTTCAATTCTTCGTCATTGTAAGCTCGTAATTTGAACAAATTTGAGGCTGATATTGGGTATAATTCGTGATAGTCGTTTAGATCAACGGGTTTGTCTAAAAGTAGCTTATATAGGGCTGTTGAGAACTTTAGATTTAATATTGTGGAATTGTAAATTGCTAAACCTAAAACTGCTCCAAAAAGATAGTACATCTCGTAATTTTCAATAGGTACAATGTTGAACCACAAGAGGTTAGAGTCTTCAATATTTACAAACATTCCCACCTGGGGACTGAAGACTGCTCGTGTTAGCAATAAAAACCATTCCTTCTTTATACCACCCGCATCAACACCGGGTTCATCAATAAACTGTACCCTTAAGCTTTTCTTGAGGTTTGTCGGATTCATTTTAATGCATCGAAGTGAATCTTGGACTATGTATTGTCTTCTTACTTTAACTTTAAAATACACATCAATTGCAATTCTTTTGTCTAGAGAATTAATAAACGCCTCCTCGGCTTTCCTTTCCATTTGCCTTCTAGCTTCATATTCCAAAATTGATATTTTGCTGCCTAATGATATTAAAAATGGGTACTGGCAAAAAAAATATGAAGTTGCATCATTATATTTAAATGCATTATTATTTCCATGAATATAATCTATAACCGTTTGCAACTCAGGTTGTTTAAGATCTTTTGTCGGCATGTTATTTGACTTTTTATTACTCTGCCACGAATCGAAATCTAGTTTAATATTCACAAAATCGAGTAGGGAGTTATAAAATATACTAACTGGTAGCTTATCATTATCGTTACGTATGCAATTTGCTTTGATGAATGTTGAAAGAAATCTTGCTGCTGTCTTTAAATGCCAGTCGTTGCCATATTGATGTATTTTTACTTTAACCACTGATTCTTTATTAGATTTTGTTCGGGACAAGCTAAAACGATTGGAAATTTGATTCATTGGTAAATGAAATGTGTCTGTAGACCGCATCTCAGAGAGAGATATTTCTTCAAGTTCACCTTTCAATTGGATATTGTCTAAGTATTCGTAATCAGTAGGATGTTCATGATGTCTTGATGAAGAACTCAGACTTTTTCTCCTTGATAAATGTGGATTATTTGCAATATAGAAATATTTCTTAAGGTGAAATGTTATATATAAGTTTATGAGATCAACCTTAGACATGAATTCACTTTTGTTAAACTTCGAAAACCAGCTTGCAATGTAGTTACTTGTTGAAGTAGCACTGTATTGCGCCATGATTCCGAACACCCTCCTCAAAATATCGTAACAGAGAGTTTTGATCTCAGGTACTTCCACCATTGAAGTAACTCTTATTGATGAACCTTTTTCATATTTTACCAAGGCATTTGAAAGAAATGGAATTTCCAAAAGAATTAATAGCCAAAGCAAATTTCTTGCGTCGTCGTGCAGAGATAGTTCTATTCTTTTCAATAAATCGGATGCCCCTCTCAATGCATTGTATAAGGGTCGTTTCGTCGGCAAATGAGTCAAAAGTATGAACATTGACCTTATGTCCTCCACATTCAAATTAGACGTAGAGTAGTGAATCTTCTTGTTACTTTTGTTAATCTTAAAGGAATTATTCAAGCACGGGTACGATCTGAATGCCAGCATTAAGTATTTTGATAAAGGTTCGAATATCTCATGTGTTGACTTAGAATTGCCTTTTTTACATGCCTCATCCGCCTCCAGAACACATATGTCAACCATATTTTTTACTCTTCGGTAAGATAATACATGCGGGTATGTATTAGGATCTGGATTAGACCTTGGCTCGTCCACATAAATATTCGTCGTATTACAAACAGAACAACGAAATTTTTGTTTAACGCCAGAATACGATACAACTGTTCCACAACACTGGCAGTTTTTAACGTACATTTCTTCTGTCTGCAGCAATTCTTGAGGCCGGTCTTTTTTGATGCTGTTGCTATTCTCCCCAGAAACATGACTGGTTGCTGGAGACTTTATGGGAGGGGTTTGAGGTTTGAATCTATCTAACAATTTCCATTGGGAATTTGACCTTGAAATTCCATGCTTGGAATTGACATCTGGAGTGTTTGATTGATTCTTAGGTGGTGTCCCTGACGTGCCACTTTTTCGGCGTAACATGGAATTTTGATCGATTCAATGAAATATATTATTCTCAGGATTTTAAAATATAGTTCTAATCGTGAATCTGATCTAATTCTCCATTGTTATCTGCTTTCTTAAGACCCCTATGAGCCACAAAGTAAGTTTAGGCTCAATTTGCAATCCGGTATCAAAGTCATTTTCACACGACTGCTTGATTTCAAGTAGCATTAAATTTTACGAACAGCTTATCAGGTTAATCATACGGCTTAATACTGCACGATTCATAAGGAATGGTGTATTTGTTGTCAGAAATAAGGCCACCGAACTGCATAAATCGATCTGTATATGGAAATATATTTAACTACCAAAAACCTTCGCTAGTTGTGAATAAAGTTAATCAGTTGGAGTTCTACATTGTGCATACAGATCAAGAGGAACCATGTCTACAATTAAGAGATTCATTGAGTATAGATGAATCGATTCTGACTATAGTGCTGTTCAAACCCGCGCAATTGAAAAATGATTGGCTTTTGGTGCTAACAGAATCAAATGCATTATTTTATATAGGGTATGATGAGGAAAACAAGAATTTTGTTCGTCTTGATGGAGCGAAACTCAATGCTAATGGACAACAACAATTGCTCGATGTGGATCCAATTATGTTGTCAAAAGTAGGCGAAAAATCGGGATATTTTTTGTTGCATTGCTTCCAGGGGATGATACACCTATTGGTTATAGATAATGATATTACACTCAATATAGTGGACTTGCCTAATAAGAGTAGGAAAAGGAATGCTCCACGCAGTGACTTATGGAAGTTATTTGCGACATCTATTGGGAATATTGTAGTCCATCAGATGGTTATTTTGCAGAATACGAACCAATCACACGATACACTAGCTGTCCTTTACCGAGATTTTCAATATAACTACTCTTTAAGATATTACCGCATAATTCCAGAAGAAGGCAAACTTCTGCTTCTTATACAATTCGAAGAATTTGATGAACCTCCTACGTGTATTATCGCACCTAAAACGGGAGGTGTTCTAGTGTTAACCTCACTTCATATTTTCTATTTCGCTAACCCCAGTACTAGCTTACAGGTAAAAAATGAGAGGGATGATCTTTTCCTTTCACGCAATGGTGAACAACAATTAGTGGTCAAAAAGTTAGATACTACTAGCGAGTCTGAATTAATATCGAGTAGCTTTACCAATTACGCAATTATCGATGACACCAGAATTTTGACGATAACTAATACTGGAATGTCATTCATTCTTTACTTTAATTCTGAATTGATATACGAAACAAGACAGGTAGTTAATACCATCAGCCTAATTAAATTAGGAATGTCTACTGTTGCAAGTGATGTACACTATATCGATAAGAACTTTTTTTTTGCTTCGTCAAAGTTATCGCAATCAATATTATTTCAAGTTTTTCAACAAAACCCATTCATTAATATTTGTCAGTTCATTCCATCCTCTCCGCCGATTCTAAATATCGACACTAAATTTAATGGTATGCATCTTAGTCTTTTGACGTGTGCTGGTGGCTATGATAGTGGTGAATTTAGAAAATTAGATAATGGTATTTTTAAATTAGCTTTCTTAAAACACTTTGGTACTGTATTGGATACAAATCAATTATTGTTACTTCGTGTTGAGAATGGTACTTCTCATCTTGCTACTAAAGATATGAATGGAAAAATTAATGGAGAATATTTAATCAAAGGAAAAGGTTCGTCAACTACATTGAAACCACTTGACATTCATCCCGTTTATCAAAAGGAGCTTATATTATCACTGTATATTGTAAACGATGAAAGAATTTCCATAACTGGTCAAGGATGTTACATAAATGACCAGGTTATAGTGAATGAAACCATTATTGATTCCATGATCTTGGAAGATGGTACTTTTGTTTATATAACTTCGAAAAACGAAGTTGTCGTACAGTTAGGTACAAAGGTCATGAACAGGTTTAAATTGAAATTGACAGACAAACCAGTATCTGCTTTGGATTTAACCGATATTCCGAAAAACAAATACTTACTTTTAGTGACATTTCATGATGGTTTTTATGAATTATATATGATTTCGAAGAACAAACGTTACCCTGAATTGCTTCTTCAAGAGCCATTATTTAATTCTACAGGCCTTTCTTCGTGCACTGTTTTATTTGATGTAAATATATTATCAGGATTTGTATGGCTCCTTTTCCTGAGTGAAAATGGATCAATTGCTCAAGTCTATTTTGACTTAGATACCGGAGTTTCTGAAAAACTGGCCACCCTGTCACTGCGTGTGTCCGATTTACCATTTAGATTTTTCAAGAGCAAAGGCAATAATATTTTCATTGCAAACAGGAAACAAGTATTGGGATTGGCTCTAGATAAGACCACATATTTTTATAAATTTACAGAAATTGCAGAATTGAATAATATCAATAGTGCAGTTTTTCTAAACGATGATGAACTTTTGATATCATCCTGCATAAACGAATTAACTTTATATTCGTTAAAGAATACACCAAACTTGTTCTCGAACGATAGCGTGATATTCTCAAATTTGTTAAACACTAAGTCTTTGCATATACCTAATACAGATTACTCCATTGTAATTTGTTTTGAAAACAAAATAAATCCCATCAATGATGAATATCAAAAAGTTTCATATATAAAGTTGGTTGATGATTCCCAGATGACAGTCGTTGATATTTACAAATTTACTGATAATGCGTCCTCTGGTCTAGTTGACATATGCATGATTCCAAGTAATAACCCCCAGATGGTACCACGTTACTCATTTGTTATCTTGAATAATAGTTCCAATAAGAGTAAATTGCTACAAGTATTCCATATTATGAAGAAGAAGATAGAGAAACTTCCTTCTATAGACATACTAGGTTTGTTCGATAGTTCCAAATTAAAATTACAAACTATAAGACCTACTAAAACTGGCTATATGTTTATTGTAGGGGGGAATGTTACCTTTGTTGTGGAACTAAAGTACGATCAAGAATCATCTTGTCTTACGTGGGATATACATCCAGATTATATTGATCAACTGCCTATATTTATACTTGGCGCACTTGTTAAGGATAATTATGTCGTCTTGGGCGATATAATGAAAGGATTATATGGAGGTGAGATGATTGTTCCAAACAGCTTTGGGTTTAAAAGTGAAGATTCTCGAAATGAAGGTCTATCTGTGCAGAAAATACGATGCAACCTTGATCCATATTTTTTAACTAGCTTCGATGCAGTAGATAATGATTCTTTAGAAAATCGAATAGAAATTATTTTTGGTGATTCATTAGGAAATTTGTCTGGTACTAGAATTAGTAAAGATGATAACGACTCGGAACAAATGTTTGCGTTCAATATTGGAGATCAAATTAATATTGTTAAAGCTATCGATTGTCATGCTACTAACCAAGATTTTACGCTTAAATTTGACAGCATTACCAATATTAATTCACTTTTATATACTGTGGCCGTTGTTGGCACCGTGAATGGTGGTTTGTATGGTGTGAGCAGACTTGATGAGAAATCTTCAGAGAACATCCAAAAAATCTTAAATAAATGCCAAATGGAATTAGTTTGTTATATGAAATCATTGAGCTCTGTTAATAGAGGAACCAAGACGGCAAAATATAACAATTGGCTCTCAAGAAAGGACTGGAAGACGTTACACAAAGATCAAACCGGAACCTATATGAAGAAAGAAGCCTTCGGCATGTTTGATTTAACATTAATTAAAAAATGGCTTGACCTTGATTGTAAAATAAACAATTATGACAAACATAAAAGAGATGAAGTACTATTGAACGAATTAAGAACAGAACTCAAGACTTGTTATAATAACAAAAGGCTTTTACAGAGATTGGTCTATGACAGTAGTTTACTTTGATGCTTAAATTTAGCAGTAATTGATCTTTTTTTAAATACACGACTTTTTGTTTTGGTCATAACTGAAAATTTAACACTCATAATTGTATACTAAGTAGATTTAAACAGCATAACTATAAACACAGTTATTCATTATGGGTGATCAACGAACACCAATTTTGAATCAAAATTTCGATGATATTGAGATGTTAGAGATTCCTGACGATTCGATTCCTTCAGAAACCGAACCTTTCAGCGAAAGTTCAGCATCAGAAACGAAATTAAAAGATAAACATTCTAAACCAAACTATGTAAGATTACAAGATTGGTTAGACTCAGACGAAGTTCTTGAGTTCCAATTTGATTCTACACAGTATAAAGATAGTTTGACTCAAGACAATGTTTCAGGTTTGTATACTAAGTATATAAACTCATTATTCAAAATTATGGAGGGATTCACAAATGATAATATTACACGAGTTGATGTAGAAGAGGACGATGACCCTATTGGTTTAATTAGCATTTCTCCTGAATTTGGGAAGAGTGCAAGAAAATCGATCAGAATTAGTAAAATTGATGAAGCATTTATAAAAATTGTCGAAAACTTAATCCAATACATACACGATATAGAAAACATAGGGGTTGAAGATGAAACAACTGAACAATATTATTACTTGTTGAGTATACTAGACTGTCTTCATGCTAATTATTTTTGTTCGGAAACTAGAATGAAGCCAGAGTCTATAGCAAAATGGATCAATAGATTTGATTACAAGCCAGATAAAGTATTAGTGGAGTCTGTAATGGTGAACTCACCAAAGCCTTATATTCACCCTCAATTTTGGAATACTTATTTGTCACAATTAATTACCAGAGGCTTGCTCAACCAAGCAATTGCCGCCATAACGAAATCGCAATATGAAGATTTACAAGAAAAATCTCCCGAATTGCTTTTAGTTATCCAAGACTTCTCCAAATTATTAAATAATTACACGAGTATGTCTATGAAACATCAATTTCCTGAATGGAAGTTATCGTGTTGCGAATTCCGAGACCTGTTTCCTAATTTGAAGTCGAACATAACTGATCCAGAATATTCTATAATCCTTAATCAAATTTATGATTTATTATGCATACTTACTGGCTTACCCAAAACCATATCGATACACTGTGACAAATGGTATGAAATATATACAGCATTATCATTGTATCAAGTTAGGGATGACGATAAATTATTCAAGGAATACTATGAAATTGCCATTAATGAGAAGCCACCAGCTTTAATTGAAGGTAGTGAAGATTTAAGTATAGTGATTGAACAATGTTTTGTTAATATATTAGAAGAACAATTTTTAAAAATGTTGGCATTTGTTGATACAATTGATTCAGCGACAGCGGCCTACGTTGCAAGATTACTTGAACTTAAAGGCTTATTAAACAACTATTATTCAGCCACCACATCTAAGGATTTACAAGAACTAATTAACAGAAAAACCATTTCTGAATATTTATTAATTACACATGCATACCAATGTTTAAACTCACATCATCTAGTACCCGTTGGAATTGGGTTATTATCAAATAAAGATATTTCTACTTCTTCTCAATCATCCATCAACAACCGAAATACTATAGCGGAATTCTTGCCACATTATGAATGCAAAACTAATGATGATTTAGAATGGACTTTGACGATATGTGCCAAACTAAATCTAATTCATATAGCTCGAAAATTGTACCAACGTTATGGTAAGAAATCATTAAAAGATGGTTATATATATGAGTCACTTAATATGTTTGTCAATTGTTACGATCCAGATTCAGTTACTAACGAGTCAAACGAAGGTATGCAACAAGTTCATCATATTATTTGGGAGATCATATTTCAGGACAGTTTGGTTAATAACAGGCCAATTAAAGATGAACTAATGAATAATATCGTAAGTCATAAAGTTGGTTCCGGATTTGAAGTCCACCCTGTCATTAGGCAATGTCTCTCTCCATACGCGGTTTTAGTGGAATTTTTTAACTCATTACAACAGTCCCGAAGTACTACGGCAATGGATAGCTTATCCAAACTAATTCATTTAATAAGATTCAATCACTTGCCAAAAAAATTCTACCCGTTATTGTTGTGCCAGATCATACCTTTCTTAATTGACTCAAAGATGAAATTTCAATTGCCAGATTTAATAGTGATTATCGAGTTAGTTGATACATTTGAGTTTCAAGCAAATGAGGTTGAATATGCCGAAAGTGAAAAATTATATAACTATTCGATCAACAATATTGAAAGCGCTACAGAAAGCTATGACTGGAGAAAGCTTTTACAAGAAAGTGGATTAAAGTTACCAAAAGATCTCAAATCATTGATAAAACTTTTACGAAATGAAGTGGTTGCTAAGATTGGCAAGGTATACGTAGACCATATGTAATATATATTTAAAACAAACTTTTTTTCAATTTGTTATAAGGTGTTTATTTTAGACTAAAAATAAAGGAAACAAAATAAACATGATGTGCAAATATTTAGGCCCATCAGAATTGCTTACTTCTCTATAAGATAATAAGTAATTAAATGCGCGATAAAAGTAGCAATAAATATCATTTTATGCTAAATCTAGTCGATTGATATCAACTAACTATACAAAAGACCTGGTTAACTTCTAAAGTACAAAAAAAGCAGATTGTTCGATGTAATAAAAAAATTAAAAGAAATGAACGACAAAAGTTATTGTTTTCTGAGGCTTTCTTTAACAAGTCACATCTTGAGTGGCTCTAGAGTTCAACAATAAAGCGACAATCAAACCGTATAAACCTAAGACTTCGGCGAAAATCAAAATCAAAATCATACCGACGAATAATCTTGGTTGTTGCGCAGTACCTCTTACACCAGCATCGCCAACAATTCCAATAGCAAAACCAGCTGCCAAGCCGGATAACCCGACTGACAAACCAGCTCCCAATTGGATAAAACCAGTGTATAAGGCTTGTTGTTGTTTCAAAGAATCAGAGACTAACACTGACACAACCAACCCATAAATGGCAATAATACCCGCCATAATAACTGGAACAATGTTCTTCACCAATAAATCTGGTCTCAAGACACAGGTGGCACAAATACCAACACCCGACTTAGCAGTACCGTAAGAGGCACCAAAACAAGTGAACACAATGGCTGCTGCACAACCCATGGATCCAAAGAAAGGAGCGTAAACAGGACTATAAACGGTTAGTATCTTCGTTAATCTTATTTTCAAACTTCCGCCGCCTCTATCTCACAGCTTCTCTTCATTTGTAATCCGTCAATCAATTATTAATTGTCCCCCCGTCCATATTTTTTTAATTCCCGATCTTTGTAGGATTCACGTTTCCTTTGATTACTACTTAATTGACCTCCCACTAAATGTTCTAGAAATACATACCATAAATCAGACATAATGGATAATTAATATGAAGTCTTCTTAATTAATTTGACTGTTTAATTGTTTATCAATACTTCAAATAGTTGACTTCTTGATTAAAGGGATGATGAATTCCCTTCTATTGAACATATGGCGGTTGTTCAGCTACGATTTTGTCCGGTATATTACTAACTCCTGTTTAGCGTAAATTTGATAATGTAATTGAGAATATATAATTAGCCGGGTAACCTCTATATTTTAATGAGATGAGGTACTAATTAGTGAAAAATTCTGATTAATTTATATCAATAAACCCAATTATTTAATAATCTTCTGGTGAGCTATCGCAAGGAACCTTTAAACTATCTATCGAAAGAATATGTCTACCCCAAACCCAAAAGCTTTTCCATTAGCTGATTCTGCATTAACACAACAAATCTTGGATGTTGTTCAACAATCTCAAAACTTAAGACAATTAAAGAAGGGTGCTAATGAAGCTACCAAGACCTTGAACAGAGGTATTTCTGAATTTATTATCATGGCTGCTGACACCGAACCAATTGAAATCTTGTTACATTTACCATTATTGTGTGAAGATAAGAATGTTCCTTATGTTTTTGTTCCATCCAAGACTGCATTGGGTAGAGCTTGTGGTGTTTCCAGACCAGTTATTGCTGCATCTGTCACTACCAACGAAGCTTCTGCTATGAAGAACCAAATTTACGGTATCAAGGATAAGATCGAAACTTTATTAATCTAGATTAGAGCTGTAATAATGTGGTATAGTTATTAAATAGATATATTTGACTTTGGCGTTAAGTTGACAAATAATTAAAATGTAGCAGTGAACCGTGGTTTCTAGTAGACAGAAGGGCTTAAATCAGGTCATGGTGACTATGTCGCTGAGATCGGGGCCACTATTTACTGAGACCATAATGTAGAACCGTGTTGACCCTCACGCTTGATGCCATCGGAATTTTTTAAAAAATCATTTTGTAAGATGAGCGAGATACACGATTTTGTAACATCCTTTTCATTTACATATCAGTCGACTAGACGTCTCCAAGTGGATATGGATGCGTTAAATACAGCAGAAGGCGCAACACGTTTTCTTAGAGCAAAAGGAGGTTCGTTAGACAAGATCGTATTAACTGCAAACAAAATACTAGAAGATACCATAGACGTTCATTTACCTAACAGGCACATCTTCATCTTCGATTTGTTATGCGATAGATTGAACGACAATAATCATTTTAAAAACTGGAAATACGACTCCCAATGCTGGGTGTTGTTCAAGAAAGTATGGATAAGCTTGAACGACGATAAAATAGCTAGAAATAGATCAATGAAAAAACTAAAATTTATTGATATACTTGTACACATTTTGAATAATCCTGAGCAGCAAAAAGACAAAGAATTGTTGAATGACATGATGAAAACCATAAGTATTGTGATGAACGAATTTTACATCGAGATTGAGGACACCTCTTCGATTAATTTACTTGCATCTTATGTTAAAACTTTAAATTATTTGCATGATAAAATCGGCATTAATGACAATATAATTAACAACTGGACTAATATAATTTACAAACTTTATCAGATACCTCAGCTTAATGTCAACCACAAGTATAATAAAAAAAGCATAACTAAGTTTTTCAATGAATTTATTCCGCCTGCATTATATTTCATCAATGCTACGCAAGACCAATCTGAGTTTACTGAGACTAAATTGACTTTGCAAAATATACTATGCAAAGTAATGTTCAACAAAGATTCAATTAGTTCTCTCAAAGGAAATATCAATACGCTCTTATCCAAATCTGCTGGAGATATTTCTATTGAATCACTTAAATATTTGTTCGTGTTGGTTATAAACAACTTATCAAGTAAGGATATGAAACTATGTGAAGAATTATTCATTTCTATAATCAATACTAAAAAGTTCAATCAAATGTCAGAAACATTATTAGAAATATTGTCAAATGTCAACAAGTCATTATCGACTGAATTCTTTACATCGATATATGAGAAAGAAGTTAAATCTAATTCAAGTAATGACATTAATTGGAGTTTGGTTATTCATTTATTTAATTTGGACATTGAATTGGCGATGAATAATGCGGAAGAGATCCTATTAAACATTCCAAATTCTGTGGCAAATGAAACTAAAATAAAGGTCGGTGAAAGTGTCGCTGATGCTTACATCAAGGCTAGAGAGTTTGTTGAGTTCTTTCAAAATATTTGGCTTAAAGTGATTCATAAATCTCCAATTTGGAAATCCAGTGAGTTTGTAGATATCATGTCAACTAAGGTGAACAACCTATCCACAAATCAATTGAATGCTGTATTGACTTCTTTATTCGATCAAAAGGATGCTTTACCTTTGATTATTTCTATTGTTAAAGGTTTAATAACCTGCCCATTACCTAAAGTCGGTGCAGTCAAGAGACTTATACTTAGTCAAAGCAATTTATTCACTGAGAAAGCAAAATGCTTCTGGGAAATTAGATTCTATGTCTTGTGTTTATATAACGAAGACGTATTAGAAAATAACCCGGAGTTCGTATCATTTGTTTCCAATTCCTCGCCTTGTTTTTCAGAATTTTATCACTATACGATTTTCCGTCTTATAGAAATATCTGGGGAAGATGGTTCATTTGGTGAATACCAAAGTGTCTTCAACAAATATTTGAAGAATCTTGAACCAAATGTTCTTCAACGTGTGCTAATGGATGTATTAAATAGATGGTTGGTAGTTATTGACAAATTCTTTACGAAGGATCAAATTGTTGATATTTTAGGATTCTCATTTCAAAGTTTGGATTTTGAAACAGTTATTCAAAACTATTTCTATTATAACGGTGACATATTTTTCGAACAGAAAAACTTGACAGATACATTGTTAGCTTATTTAATAGAAAACTTAAAAAATGGAAAAGATGAAAATTCACTTAGTTTTGTTAACTTGGTATCAACCATTCCAGTCCAATGCTTTGATAAATATTCAAAGAAAAAATTAATGGACATCCTCTTTGAATCATTTAGTGGTTACAAAACTATTGATGTTAATGTTGCTGTAAGGGTTGCTCTAAAACACTTACTAATTCAACCTTCGTTTAAATCATCCATTGAGTTGGATTTCAAATTGACTTTGAATTTAATGAAAACCTCCGTGAAACCTTCAACGCATTTATCAAACGAAATCGTACAATCAATCTGGAACCAACATTTGCTTCGATTCAACGTAGATGCCAACAAGAACTATATTTTGGAATCAATAAAATATTTGAATAATTTTTTTAAAAGCTTTAAATCAAAGAAGATTATGAACATATCACCAGAATTCCAAGCTTCATTAATAATCATCTTAACAAATTCAAAGTATACATACACTAGTGACATCCTTAAGGAAATGACACAAACACTAATAGATAGGTTTACGGTGACTATAAAAAGCCAATTGGTTAAGATTATTGAGGATAATGAAATAGATTATGACATTGTCAGTTGGCTATTAAATTCGTTATACTTGATTTTAAATGAGTATAGTGATCAAGCGGAAGGTACTTTTGTTTTGATCAAGACTATGGGACAAAGGTTGTCTTCTCAAAATAATCAAATTAATAAAGTTAGAACAATTTTATTCAAGTTATTAACGAACGTATCCAAGCCATCTTTCAAGAATGCCATATTCATTTCTAGTTTATTTATTTCCCTAGATATTAGCTTTGGAAGCGGTATGGATAATGAAATGGTAACAGCCTTGATGTCATACCTAAGCAGATTTTCGGCAAATGAGGAAGAGTTTAAAATGTTATACTATTTTGTCTTGCACTCAGTCAATGCTGAGGAAGATTCTAAAAATATGACTTCCTTGGTAAGAATAATGAATTGTCTCATAAGATCTTTGAATAAGGAGTATCAAATAGAAAGTACAACATTATTCATTAGATCATTGTCGGTATTCTTGACGCAATACAAATTGATTTCATTATCTGGCAATAGTTCTGTACTTTCTATCTTGTCCACTTTGAAATCAAGTTTAAGCGACATGACCTGGTGCTTCAACCAATATGCATTAGAATCCACAATATCGTTAATGACGAGAATTTCACGCTCTTTCAAAGACCAGGAATTTATTAGAACAGATGATGCTGTTGAGACTTACATCCAGTTAACGCAGGTTGCTTCGAGCATCTTACTATTTCATAGGTTCAAGTTGTCGTCTCGTCATCATGTTATAATCAGTTTATTTGTTTCTTTATTGGAACCGCTTTCCTTAAGAAAGCATCAATCAGAAGATGGTGGCTTTTCGACGTCTATAAGGGCAGCTAGTGCGTATTCCCGTTTGTTGTGTAACTTATGTGAACCTTCAAATACATCATCAAAAGAAATGGTACAATCATCTTTAAATTCCACATCTGCGTTGATTAAAAGGTCGCTCAGAAAGCATTTACCAATCCTTTTATTAAACTATATATATATTGCATTGAAGTACAACTTCAAAAGTCAAGTTAATGATGAATTAATGAGTGGAATATTTAGTGTTTTTAATGTTCTTTCTCAAACTGAATTACGGCTTGTCAGCTCCTCATTAGATATTACAGGTAAGACATATTACAGAACTTTATACGCGGATTATAAAGAGCATGGTAAATGGAAAGATGAATAATCGTTTATATCTACCATGGCACATAGCATTTAATAAAACCTTTGTTTACTCATCTATGTATCGATATTCGTCATTATGAATAAGTCTCCCTATGTTTCTCTTCATAGCTGTTGCGAAATGGTTCATGATACGCCATACTTTCTCATCAAATTCAGAATGGGCATATTCTAAATCATTATCGGAATGTAATGCATGCGCAGTATATTCATATCTGAGTATGTCCTTTCTTGTGATTATTCCAACGAGTAAACCTTCCTCTTCAACTAATATAAATCGTGGTCCTAGTTTCACAAAGATATCCAATACATACTCTAATGTTGTAGTAATATTGACTGTGAACGGATGTCTGTTAACGATAAACCCAAAGTCTATGTTGCTTGTTAAATCCTGAATCTGCTTCGAACTAAATTTGCATATAACGGCGTCACTAGCACCTTTATAGTTCGCTATGATATGTTCTATATCAGTCCTTGTAATATATCCAATTACTCGAGGATGCGTGGTTGATTGAATAATTGGATATCCATTGTAAGTTGTTTTTGCCAATACTTTCTTTAATTGCTTTAACGATATAGCTTCTGTTTCATTGCTAGGAAAGGCAACAGTGATAGATGATATGGCACTACTGACTGATGTATTAAATTTATATTCTTCTTTTGACTCTATAAATGGCAATCCATTGAACTTTATCATCTGCTCCGCTATACCACCTTTACCGTATTTGTCGTTAATACTTTTTGTAATGGCGACAACTATCATTGTTGGTATAATATAGCGTAACGCACCTGTCAACTCAAACATGATTATTACCACTGTAACCGTTAAATGAGTTATACCACTTAATGCTGCAGCTGCTCCTAAGAAAGCATAAGTTCCAGGAATTATACATTTGTCTCCATTCGCAGGACATGTTAAAAATAATGAAGATTCCTTGTGATTCTGATGGAAACGTTCAACAATCATGCCAAGTGCCCTTCCGAATGTAGCGCCGGTTGCCATTGAAGGAACAAAAATACCTGCTGGAACCTTGCAGCCATAAGTGGAAATCGTCAATATCATCCTGGCCACAGTTGCAAATATTAGAGATATAAATATTGATACTTTATTGGAGTTTGGGTTGCAAATTGCATGTGTCGAACCAGTGTCACATTCATTGAATAATATTTGCATCGATTCAGTCATATCTAATCTTAGGAATTCATTAAAATAGCAAAAGCAAGCTGTTAATGAAGATAGTATAATAACTTCTCTTACTGCCATATTGGCTAAATATTTCTTACGGAAAGTCACAACTCGAAGGTTGAACTTTGACACAATAATACCATAAACCCCTCCGAAAACACCCAAAATAATATAAAATGGGATTTCAAAATAATGCCAATTGGTGTTATATGTTACCTCAAACATTACTAATTGACCTGTTCTAAAAGGATTTAAAGCAGCTAATGTAGTAACTGCGATTAAAGAACAAAAATATGATTTCCAAATAGTAGATAGTTGAAACACTGTCGATATATCTTCAATTGAAAACAATACACCACCCATTGGTGAACCGAATGCAACAGCAACACCTGCTGCTGATGTAGCCGTTAAAAACTCTCTCGCTTTAGATGCACTTTTTCTATATTTCCCAAACATTTTTGCAATCGAGTTACCAACACAGACCGCATAGTGTACACTGGGTCCCTCTTTACCAACACTTAGACCCGATGCTATAGCTAGCGGCAATCCTACACTTTTAATAAGTAATGTCCACCATCCTAAAAATCCTTTCATTACAAAACCAGAAACAATGCACTTGATTTCGGATATTCCCGACCCAGCAGCAGATGGAGCGTATCTTTTGACTAAGATTGCCGCCGAATATGCCAACAGTATTGAGATTAACACATAAATAATATAATTAAAAAATCCAATTCGAGACCAACTAACCCAATTAGTACATTTATCTTCATCCTGGTCCCAACAACAAAATGTCTTATTCAAATAGAAATTTCCAGAACAATGACCCATTCGTATACTAGTCAACCATGCTGTTATTACGTTCAAACACCCGGCGATCAATCCTATTACTATACCCATGAATGCTAAGACAAACCAATTTTGAGTGGCCGATATAAGCTTGTCCTTAATTGATGTGGCCCTGCTATTAATACTTCTATTTTTGGATAGCCTTTTCCAATGTTCACATAGTTCATCCTCTACCCAATCAATTGTTGTGAATTCGTCAAATCTTTTCACTTCTCGTATATTCTGTTGATCTATCCACTCTCCTGTTGCTCGATTTCTTAATGAAATATTCCCCTCATTGGGAACATCGTTATATGTTCCCGACAGCATTGAAAATTGCTTTATATATATAAGTTTGTTTGTTTCCACGTTTGATGCTAAGTTACGTATGTAGAGATAGATTGTAGAATAGTATTGTAAGGACAACTATTTTATCTCAGTTATATATTCACGTGATATAGAAAACGACTACACTTTGTTTACTGATTGCAAAACATATTAGTTGTATTGAATGTTTGATAAATAGTAGAATTTAGTTTATTCTAATTATGGTTGCAGAACTTCAACATGTTTTCTCTCAATTGAACAACAATATCATCAAAGTTATCAAATTGCGTATCGTGAAAACTATCGTCTACGTAGGATAAGACAAAGTTCAAGCCTCCTTCTGGCGTCGAAATAACATTCAACATGAATTCTGATGCTGGAGGTGATAATGATTGGGAAAAAATCATATTTTTTATAGTCCAAGGCAGTTTTCCTGATATTTCACAAACTGGAATATCTATAAACCCTAAGTTGGAAATTTTTATAGAATCACTCTTTTGCTTCCCTAGTTGGGATTCAAAAAATTGAATGTTATTTTCGATCCCACAGGCCATTTGCTTGAATGGCATTAGAAAATTCAAAAGTTTCGTATTTTGAGTCGTTTTTAATAGGTTCGCATTAACTTTTCTTGTCAAGTCCCATGAAAACTCATGGACTGGAGGCAAGTTCTCTGCCACCCCTGTATGAGCCAGTGTCCCAAGGATCTTGTAAGATTTATCACTCAAAATAGGCTTATATTCCTTCTTTGCTATTTCCGGGTCATAATGTCTTCTTAACGCTAAGGCGACTCTATGAGTGGTGTAATGATCATCTCCAAATATGGGCTGTAAAGTCAATGCTTCTATGACTTCTATGTATGATGTAAGCGTAACTTGTTCTTTCTTGCAAGCCGCTAATATATTGCCAGTCTCAGACGACGAGAAATTGATTAACTTAAAACTTAGACTAAAGTCCCTTATAGTAAGGAACCTGCCTGGCCATTTGTTTGAAAACTTTTTTGGAATTACTTTATCAAAGTATACTGGATCATTGTCACTATAGTCCAAATTAGTATCAGCAAGAAATTCATCTATAGGTGGCGGTAAGTTATTCCTCAAAAGGTCTTTATCATTTACATAATTGAATATCAAAGAGTTTTCATCGATAGCACCATCAGAAGTTTCAAGAATTCCATAATTTTCTTCATAATCTCTGGCATTTGAAGGATCATCCACATATGCCAAATTCCGGAGGAATATCTCGTGGAAATAATTTCCAACTACCCCATCAGCGATAGTATGTTCAAGAACAACACTAAGATCATATTTTCCAACAAGAATTAATTTAAACAACGGAGAATTCTCATGAAGCTTGAACACTATATCGTTGACCTCTTTCATGAATCTTTCGTTAATGACTTTGTCATCAAGATATGTTGAATCCTTAAAATTCAACAAATTCTTCAACTTAGCATGGGTAATAGGGGTATAGACACAATTACTTATTGACTCATTCTTAAAAACATTACATATCAAAATGTGATAATCAAGGATTGTCTTTCGTAATGCTTTATAAAACAAAGGTATATCAGCTGTCAAATCATGAGAATAAGTAGCCGTAACCTGAAAATTCTTGTAAAATCCTGTTGCGGTTCTTGATCTAAAAAAATTCTCCGACATGCTCAAGGGTCTAGTAATAATAGTAGGAGCAGTCATAATTAAAATTTTGGTATTGTATTTGACTCAGTCTGAACTAAAATATCATACCCACTTCTACTTTAAATATTGGAATGGTAAATTCGCAGAAGTTACACCATGAGAAGATACCGACGATAAGACAATAAGACTAAAATGGAAATAGAGGTTTTATAATTGACTCACCATAGATAACTCCCTTATATCACTATTTATATTATTTATAAGCATAGCCATCGTTGTTATTTTAAGTAGGATATATATTTGAAAGCTTTAATGCAGTTTCAATATTTAGTGCATTCGTGATAAATAATTGATAGCAAACTGATCTAAAATTTTATCAGTAAATTAGGCATCTTATACATAGTTCAATAAACATTATTATTTCACGAGATGCCGTTTATTCGTAAGTTATTTATTCTCCATTAAATTTTATAATAAACTACTGGTGTTCATGGTTCAATAAATGAAAAAAAATAACAGAAGCAAGATCAGCATCTTTGAACACAAACCTTTATTAATTGTTATAGGAATAGCAATCACTAACAAAAAATTAGTACCTATATCAATCAAGATTGCTGTTACTGCAGGTGCACTTGCTGGTGCAACGATTGCAGTAGTCAATAACAAGGAGAATGTCTTGAGAGGAGCGGAATATATATTACAAAGGGGTGCAGATTTTTGTAAGGAGAGATTAGAGAAGGCACATGAAATGAACATGCATTTTGCAGAAAGTCATGAGGATAGTGCCTTTTCTTCACGTTATGTTTACCATGATGCAGAAGATTCTATTGGCGACACTACGCCTGACGATAGTGACAGAGACGATGCCACAACCCCTGACGTTTCTGATCTGTCAGATTCGTCAGACGAAGAAGTGGATATGATTAGTTTGGACTGAGAATATATCAATGATAAGGGTTTTACGGTTGGTTTATAATTCAATTCTTCGAACGAACGGCTATCACGTCGTCTTTTTTATCAAGTTTCGTATCTACCAGTCATCTAAGTTGGCTGTTAATTATCAGCTAATAACAGCTAAAACTATTACTAGGACAAATATACATAGAGCGAAAAGTAATATACAGCTCCATTTACTCTTTTTCTTCTGATATTCATGTGCCTTCATCAACTCTCTTTCTGCCTGCTGGGTGTTACCAGTTAATTGTAATATGTTATCTTCAACAGTATCTAGTTGTTCTCCCTGTTGTTGTACTAATTCTCCCAAATCCTTGAATATAGAGTTTATTTCTACGATTCCTTCATTGATTTGATTGATATCTTGGTTTCTTTCTTGGGTCAACATAAGATGATACTGTAATTCCGTTTCATCTATTTGATCCTGCGATTGTTCTTGAACTTGTGTTTGTCCTCCACTTTGGCCATTTTCATTGTCGATCAATGGAGTTCTCTCGTCTGACACTTCTTGTTTCGGTATATCGTCTTTCACTGGATATGTTCTTGTCTTCTCGGTATAGTTCCTAGCGGATCTTTGAAATTGCTTGTGTAATTCATTGAATTCTTTTACAAGCCTTTCTTTAATGACCACTTGCTTCTTTGTGATCTCTAAATTGGATGTTGAACTATCTTGACCTTCATCCAACACTCGTTTCTGTTCGCTCAGTTTCTTATTCACTAAATGGGACAAATTCTCTATTAATATCTGTATCGCCGAATCCATATCGGATATCTTTGATATTAAAGTATTGGAATTGTCTCTTAGTTGCATGTTGTCTCTTTTTGATCCTATTAGTTTCTTTTTGGCACCAAACTGGGATATTAGATTACCGAACAATTGAAGTTGGTCAGACGTTTTATTAATTATGATGTCTAATTCATTCTGTGATTTACTTTGATCGGTTTCTATGTTTTCATTGTTCCCCTTAGATAGAGACCTTTGTGACTCTATGTCGAAGTTAGCAAATGACATGACCTACTTGATATATTTAATGAAAATATAGAATGTTTATCTAAAGTCAACTTTGAAAGCCAGTAAAACTAACTTTCAGTTGTCGCATTTTCATCATTTGCGACACAAAAATTGACATTGATGGCAAGCATATTCAAATATTTTGTCCTTATACAGTATACTAAAGCATATTATATAAATGTATCTCTCTTTCAGACTCTCACCTATAGTTGTAAGGTTTTTCTTCATTTCCCATCATTAAGGTAGAATGGCTTAAATCTCCGTGAGAAACTGTAAATAACTGTTACTTTATTCTCCTAGCATACGGTGTATAAATGTCTATTTCTGATATTTTTCTTATTCGATAAATATATTCTCTGAACATATAGTAAAGATCAATTGATTCAACAAGTCGTCACATGGGTTTGAATGGGCTTGGAGATAAAACTAGGGCGTATTAATAGTACATCGTCTATTACTATAATTATGCAAATAAGCATTGTATGGTGTATTTATTTGAGGTCATTACATAGTATATTTGTATATAGAGCTACCGAATGAGGTCAATTACTCTCAGAGGAAGGGTTTAAACACGTTAAAACTAATGCGGCTGCAAAATGCGGAAAAAGATTTCTTTATTCCATGATTCGGAAAATAGTCGTCAGTATAAGACCACACATTTAGCACAAATTTGGAGAATTATTGGATAATAACGTGTCTAATTAAGAGTAACCATAAAAGTTATAATATGAATGTAGAACGGTAAAAGTATGATTTTTTTCCAAATTTATGACTAAAAATACCATGTTTCTGTAATAATTGCCTAAATATATAAACAATTCGAATATTTTTACTTGTGAAAAACTAAGAAGTAATCAACGATGAGAATTACTGAAATTACTTCTTAAAGCAAATTAGAAATATACTTGCACTAGAATTAAAGGGTATCACCATATACTTATCCGTATTGGAAAACTGAAATTTTGCAGCTTAATTGTTTAGGAAGGTTGTAGGCAATTTTCTCGTTAGAGCACAGTAAATTCTGAACCTTCCTCTTGAGGGACGATTGGCAAATTTTGCGGAAAAATACCCATTTTATTGCGTAGCCAAACTTTCCAAATTTATAAGGTTAGGAGTATCATTAGATAGAAAAGGGGAAGTGATAACCAAAAGTGTACTATTGGTAATGTACTTAAAAGTCTATAATGGTAGCGAAATAAGTATAAAAGGAGGACAAACAACTATGATTTTTCTATCTATTATCATAAACACTCCACCTATCTATTCAAAATGAAAATTTCAAAGCCAACTGCTGCTATTATATTATCCTATGTCGCCTTAACTTCGGCCGCTCCAGCAAGAGTAGGAAATGTCAATCAATCCCAGCCAATTACTTCAAAGGAAACGGCTCAAATCCATTCGTTAGTGTCTGGGTTACACCAGTATAATGTAGCCCATAAGGTCCCAGGATATACAAAGCGTGACGAAGATTTTGTTAAGGAAGCACATGAACTCATTGCCAGATCAAAACTTCCAATTTTAGATAAAATTTTAATCGCTTTGAAGGACTCGGGTCTTGCAAATGTGGTCATCGACTTTGTCTTGCTTAGTCCTGAATTATTGGACATTAGTGCCGATGCCACTATTTTTATTTTGAAGTCTGGCCTTATTGATTTGGCTGATTTGTTAATTGCGGTTCAGAAGTCGGGATTGGTTAACCAACTCTTACTCTTGGCCTTAGATGATCCACAAATCTTGCCTGGATTGTTAAGAATCGGTAAAGAACTCTTGAAGCAAAATGGTATTGATATTTTCAGTAAACGTTCGATCGACACCTCAGAAATTGAGGCAGCGTCAGTATTTGAGAACACATCTCACGATAAGAGAGAAAGCCAATTGTTAAATGAATTGTTTGCCTCCTTGAAGGACTCGGGATTGGTCGCTTCGATCGTTCAAAACTTGTTGACTAATCCTGATTTATCGGCTCCAGCAGCAACATTTTTGACTAAAATCATAAAATCCCACGCCATCACCCTTAAAGAACTTCTCGATGCTTTGAAAGAATCTCACTTTATCTTCAACGTATTAAAAGACATTCTCACTGATAAGGTCATATTAGAAACGTTTGGTGAATTAGTCTTCGAGAAAATTTCAAAGGGCATTATTTCAAGATCTATGTACGATAATGCCTAGCTGAAATGCACCTGCTACAGTTTTATACTTTATTTGTTTTTTATGTATACATCTTATATTAATATTATGATGTTGATGTTGACCCTGATCCCATATGTCTATGTATATTGATGTCTTGTAGTTTTAAATTCGCAGCCACTTCAGAAACACGTCTTTTGAATAACGCGTTAATTTTTGTATCAAATCATGGAACGCGCAAAACTAAACTTATCAAGTTTTTAATCTTTGAAATAAGTGAATTGATTCGTTGCATTGATAAAAACGGCTACACAATCTTCAATATGCTGTCTAGATCTAGTAGACGCGATAAATTGAAAGAACTCAAGGAAGCTAGACAAGCCGGGTCGAGTTTGCTAACATATTCAGATGGTGAAGACGAAGCAATATACGATGAAGTTGACGAAGATACATATAGAGAACGTAAAAGAAATCAAATGATGAACGATGACTTCATTGTAGACGATGACGGCGAAGGCTATGCTGATAATGGTGTCGACGAGTGGGATGACAGTACCAGACCTAATTATTATTCTGAAGAGGAAGAAGAAGAGGACGGGAAAAAGAGGAAGAAGAAGCAAACGAAACCAGTAAAGGTAGCTAAGACTTCCGAGATCAATAATTTTTTCAAAAGTGGTGGGTTTACATCCAGTAGAGTTGCAGCGACCAAAAAAGTTGATGCCAATATTGATGATATTCTTGAGGACTTTCTGGACATTAAGAGAGGTGAGAAGAAACCAAAGACGACTTCCAACACATTTGGGGCGCAAAGAAAAACTGCAAATAAGAAGAATTCGAAGCAAAATACATTCAGCTTCTCAACCTTGTCTAGGAGAGATAAACCAAAGAGAATAGATGAGTTGAGTAGTCATGATGATTCTATCGATATTGATTCTAACGATCAACCATCATCGCCTATCAAGAGGGGACCAACTGCATTAAAGGAAGAGATCTTTGTTGACGATATAGAAAAGGAAAACTTTGACCCTCATGTAAAGAAAGAAGACACACGAGACCAGAAGCTTGCCAACGACGAAGATGAAGAAGACGAAGAAATTGATGATGATTCTGAAGACGAAGTGATAGTAACCAGGAGACCTCGAGCTGCAGCAGCCAACAAACATAAAGCCGCGAACTTTTCGGCAGTCAAAGCTTCTAACATCCCATCATCATCATCATCCAGACCAACGGCGCATTCATTGGTAAGCCATACAGAGAAGCTTGATGAATCAAAAATTATACAAGGGTCAGGTGAACTTGGAAAAGATTCGTTCAAGATGTTCTGGCTTGATTATTGTGAAGTCGATAACTCGTTGCTTCTTTTCGGCAAGATTCAAACAACAGAAGGTAATCTAGTCTCGGGTGTCGTACAGATCAATGGATTATGTAGGGAATTATGCTTCTTGCCTAGGAAGCATAGAATTATTGATGATGAAGAAGATAAGGAAAATGACGTCACTGCGTTGGATGTTCATGAAGAAGTTGCACCATTATTATTGGATAAGTATGGCCTTGAAAGCATTAAGGCTAAACCAGAAACCATGAAATATGCCTTCGAACTCCCGGATATTCCAAAAGAAAGTGAATATTTGAAAGTCTTATTGCCGTACAGAACTCCTAAGAATAAGTTTCTAATAATTCCATCTAATTTGGAGGGCGATACATTCAGCCATGTGTTTGGTGCAAATGCAAATATATTCGAATCTTTCGTCCTGCAGCAGAATATCATGGGTCCTTGTTGGTTGGAAATAAGTAACGGTAACTTCACAGAAATTCAGAATACTTCTCATTGTCAAGTTGAAGTTGCTGTTAGTTCACCTAGTTTTGTTAAACCAATAGACCTAAAGTTGCCGCCACCTAATTTAACGGTAACTTCAATCTCAGTCCAAACGATCATGAATACCAAACAAAACAAGCAAGAAGTTGCGTCAATATCCATTGCAACATACCGTGAATTACCTCAGGACTCGCCAATTGACGAAAACATCAAACCAGATGATTTAGTTGTTTTGATTAGACCCATAGGAGCTGTATCAGTACCACCGGGACTAACCCAATTGGCCCAGAAACAAAATTTACCTTTAAGAACATTTTCTAATGAAAAAGCTTTATTGAATTGTTTGGCAGCATTAGTCAAAAATTTGGATCCTGATGTGTTTATTGGCCACAGGTTGGAGAATATATCATTAGATGTATTAGTTCACAGAATGTATGACTTGAAAGTCACAACTTGGTCCACATTTGGTCGTCGTAACAGGAAGGCATGGCCGGATAGGTTTGGCCGTAACAATAGTGGTTTTAATAATAATTTACAAATTCGTGAAATTTTCCAGGGTAGGTTATTATGTGACATTGCCAATGAAATGGGTCAATCTTTAACTCCAAAATGTCAATCATGGGATTTAAATGAAATGTATGATGTTGTTTGTCATAAAAAGCAAATTCCTCTTGAAATTAATTTTCACAACCCTAGGTATGCCGAAGATGCAAGTTTCTTATTGATGGCTTTAAAGGAGAATGCTTCTAATGTCAGAATAACTGCTGAAGTTGCGTTTTCGATTCAGATTTTATCTTTATCAAAACAATTAACCAATTTGGCTGGTAATGCTTGGTCCCATACTTTAAGTGGTACCAGGGCCGGTAGAAATGAGTTTATTTTGTTGCATGAATTTAAGAGGAATAATTACATTGTCCCTGACAAAGAAGATAGATACCATAAGAATACAAACCATCAACAACAAGCCAAATTAGAATCTAATGAAGAAGATGCCACAACTGCAACATCTAATAAGAAACCAAAATATCAAGGTGGTTTAGTTTTTGAACCCGAGAAAGGATTGCATAAGAATTATATTTTGGTCATGGACTTTAATTCTTTGTATCCAAGTATTATTCAGGAATTTAACATTTGTTTCACGACAGTGGATAGAGATAATTACAACGCAGCTCAGATCGATGAGGGCGACTTGCCATGTGTTCCTGAAAGAGAAACAGCTCAGGGAGTTTTACCACGGTTATTGAATGCGTTGGTTTCACGTCGTCGTGAAGTAAAGAAATTATTAAAAGATCCTAAGAATACTCCGATAGAAAGAGCTCAATACGACATCAAACAACAAGCATTGAAATTAACAGCCAATTCGATGTATGGGTGCTTAGGTTATGTTAATTCAAGATTCTATGCCAAACCTTTGGCCATGTTAGTGACAAATAAAGGTAGAGAAATCTTAATGGACACTAGACAATTAGCAGAATCCATAGGCTTGAGAGTTGTTTATGGGGATACCGATTCGGTAATGATAGATACCGGTGTTGACGATTTCAAAGAAGCAATTAAGATAGGTGAAGAATTTAAAATCCAGGTTAACGAAAGATATAAACTATTAGAAATTGATATTGATAATGTGTTCAAGAGATTATTGTTACATGCTAAAAAGAAATATGCCGCAATGAATGCTAGTATAGATAGAAAAACAGGACAAGAAATCGTGAAATTGGAAGTTAAAGGTCTTGATATGAGACGCCGTGAATATTGTCAATTATCAAAGGATATCTCTACTTTCGTATTAGAGAAAATATTATCCGAGGCTGATCCGGAACAGGCATTGAGTGAAGTCTACGAATATCTAGAGGAAATGACCAGGAAAATTAAGGATGATGAAATACAAGTTGATAAATTCAAAATAAATACAAGATTATCAAAAGATCCAAATAGTTACCCTAGTGGGAAAACAATGCCACCTGTACAAGTTGCGTTGAGATTGAGGGCACAAGGTAAAGTGATCAAAGCTGGAAGCGTTATAACATACGTCATTACTGCACCTGCATCAGAAGATGATAAAGCACCGCCGGCAGAAAGAGCTAGAGCAATTCAAGAGGTCTTGAACAAAAAGGCAAACTTGAAACCTGATGCAGATTTCTATTTAGAGAAGCAAATATTTGCACCAGTTGAGAGATTGGTCGAAAAAATAGAAGGCGTTGACATGATGAGAATTGCCAGTTCTTTGGGTATTGATACCAAAAAGTACGTTTTGAGAGTTAAGAATAGTGACGCATCAAATGGAGAAATACTTCCATTAGAATCGAATATCAGTGATAGTGAGAGATTTAGACAATGCAGCTTCTTAATCTTGGAATGCAAATGTGGTTCCAAATTTAGATTTGGCGGTATAACAGTGTCCAACGATTATAAAATCACTTTTAATGGTATATGTTGCTCGAAATGTGATTATACTTTCCCTGTGTTAAGAATCGCATCTCAGGTAGAATATTCACTAAGGAATCACATTTCATTGTACTATGCCGGGTGGTTAGTATGTGACGACTCTGCTTGTGGTATTACAACAAGACAAATTTCTGTTTATGGTAGGCGTTGTATTGGTACTTCTGGTAAGGCACATGGCTGCAAAGGTGTAATGAGATACAAATACAGTGACAAAGCTTTATACAATCAATTATTGTATCTTGACTCATTATTCGATGTCGATAAAGCCAAGAAAAACCAACTCCGACCTCTTTACGACGTTATGAATAAGAATGGTTCCTTGCCTCTGCCATTAGCTACAGGCCAAGTAGATGCATTGGCCGAACAAAACAGAGAGTTATTTGCTTCTTGTCAGAAAGTAGTCCAGAAATATTTAAGTGACTGTGGCCGTCGTTACGTTAATATGGGCTCCATATTTGATTTTATGAATTCTTCCAAGTAGTTTGTATATTAGAAATTAATATTTGTTTAATAACGTACTGAAGGCTATATGGAACAATTTTTTTGGAAGAAATATTGGTAGTGCGCGTGATATTTATATATATTAAAACTTATTCATAAACAACCTTTGGTTGTCTAATACACTCAAATAGCTGTACTAGTGGGCATGAATTTCAATCAACAACAGAACAAAGGGGATTCACAACAACCGCATAACCCACAACAACGCAATGCGTTTCCAGCTTTACCTCCGCAACTTGCGAACTTGACGCCTCAACAATTACAACAATTAAGAAACCAACCTCAGTTTCAAACACTTATGAAGAACTATATGCAACGACAACAAATGATGAGCCAGCAGTCACCTATACAAGGACAAACACCTAACACAAATTTTATAAACCCATCTCAGAATGTTCATCGTACCCAACAGTTTAACCAACAGACGCCTCTCATGAACCAACAAGCACAGCAACAACCAACCGTGCAAGGGGATATAGGAATGCACCCACGTCAAACATCTATGGGTGCACCTAATACACAGACACAAGGAATGCCTATATCACAACAAATACCGAACAATTTACCGCAACAGGTTATTCCGCAGCATAACAGATCTGGTATTTCACCAAACAGTGGAATGGGCCCGGCTTCTGTCCCTCCACACATATTAGCACAGCAGATGATAGGAACAACACAAAGTGCGAGGACACCTGATAGAGGTGTTTCGTCACAATTTCCTAATGAATTAATCAATAAAATACCACTAAAGGAATTATCGTCAATGCATGAATGGTCAGAAAAGTTAGCAAATGAAGGCAAAGACATACCCACTGATTTAAAATTATATGAATCTATTATTGAAAAAGATGCCGATTTCTTGAAGAAAAAGGCGAAACAGGTAGGAGATAGCAAGAATTTACTAGATACATTAGTAAAAGATATCAAGTCGTATAGCGAAATTAAACAGTTACGTATGAATGCAATTGCGTTAGCAAGTAAGGGACAATTTAATAATAGTATTTGGGGTGAAGGCTATCAAGGCTATGGTAACGGAATTACAAATACTGCAACTAGACTTTTGTTACCACATCATAATAAGACATATTCCGCAGTTCCTGATATTATGTTGACTGAAAGAGAAATAAATGATAGAGTAATAAGAAGATTGAGCCCAAATGAAACTCAAAATTTAGTGCCGATAAGGTTGGAATTTGATCAGGAAAGAGACAAGTTCAAGTTGCGTGATACATTTTTATGGGACTTAAATGAAGATGTATTGCCATTAGAGAACTTTGTAGCATTATTAATAGAAGACTATAAGTTCATTCCACCACATCATGCACAGACTATATTGGCGTCGATTAAGGAACAACTCAGAGACTTTCACAGGAAACCCAATAAGATTATGGGTGAGTTGAGGGTTCCAATTAAGATTGATGTGACGATAAACAACACCCAATTAGTGGACCAGTTCGAATGGGACATTCTTAATTTTGGAGAAAGTGATCCCGAGGATTTCGCCAGGATCATGTGTGACGAAATGAATTTACCAGGGGAATTTACGACTGCTATCGCCCATACTATAAGAGAACAAACACAGTTATTTCACAAGTCTCTTTTCTTGGTGGGATACAGTTTTGATGGGTCTCCGGTATACGAAGACGAAATCAGGTCCCATTTGCTTCCATCTTTAAGGTTACTGTCGCAGGATGCGTCCGCAGGACTCGATTCAATAGTAGATGACTTTTTTTCTGTCCTTAGAAACCCTGCAATTGTTCCGGACTATACTCCCTCGTTGGTCAAGTTGACGCAGCTAGAATTAGAAAGGCTTGACAAAGAAATTGAACGTGATTCCCGTCGTAAGAGAAGACATAACCTTAATGATTTGGTTGACTCCCCAGCTACTTCTGGAAGTGGTCTCAGCAGTGGAAGAGGTACCTCTAGAAGAAGTGCCTTGCTCGCGGGTAGAGGAGGCCCTGTTCTACCCGATTTATCGGACGCACCGAAAACGTTTAGGACCCCAGCTCCATCAAGTATTTTGCCTGGAGGTATCGACTTAGGTGTTCCAAATATATACGGTTACAATGAGGTTATCGTCCATAGGAGCCAAATTAGAAACCCGGACTATAAACCACCGCCACCACCGTCTTCGAACACCGGTATCAATGGAAATGGTTTCAATAATAGAGTAAGATACACAAATGACAGAATCCTGGGCCGATTTTTGGTTTCGATGAAGTTACCTAATTATTAAATTTCACGCTGTACATATTGTATTTATATCGACAATAGAATTTATGCTCACTCTCAATCACACGATAATTAATTTTATCACAAGATAATCTAACCCTCACTTGAATATGAACCATATTATGGGTTATGTAGGTGATTAAGTAGAATTAATACGACTCTTCTTTGGTATCATTATTTAACAATTAGTTATACAAAATGCCAGAACAAAAATACGCATTAATCACTGGTGCGTCATCTGGTATTGGATACCAGCTAGCAATTGCATTATCCAAAAAAGGATACAAAGTATTTGGGTGTGCTCCAGAATCAAACTTATGGGAAATGAAGCCATTAACAAAAGAATATGGAGTCGTTGCATTCGGATGTGATATTACTAAGATCGATGATGTTAAAAAGGCTGCAAAATTGATTGGAGAACAAACTGGGGGCAGACTCCACATCTTGTACAACAATGCCGGGATTGCGTTGGGTGGTGCATCTGTCGAAATGACAGACGAAGATCTAGTGAGAATCTTCAATGTGAACACAATAGGCCATATACTGGTAACCAAATATATGGTTGACTACGTCATTGCCGCCAAAGGTACTATCGTCTTCACCAGCTCGGTGGCTGCAAGAATTCCGCTTTCATGGGCTGGTCCTTATTGTGCCACAAAGGCCGCCATTGACCAATATGCTATGGTTTTACATGGGGAAATGAAGCCGTTCGGTGTTCACGTTCACAGTGTTATCACTGGTGGGGTAGATACCGGTCTTCTCGACACTATAGACTTGAACAAGAATGCTGCTGGCACTCGTTACGATGTAGAAGGTTTGTACGAAAGTATGTGGTCACTGAGAAACATGTCTAGAAACCAACGTACTACCATGTCTCCCGAAAAATACGCCAAAAAAATCGTTCATCGAATCACTAAGACTCGCGATGTCGGGTTCAACATCTACGAAGGTGCTCTTGCTTACACATTGCACTTGTGCAACAGGTGGGCTCCTTTATGGTTAGTTGAATGGGGTACGGCTTTCCACTTCAGTCAATTGAAGGTCTTCAGAAACTTGAAGAAGAAGTTGAAATCGAAGAAAGATAAATAACCATATAGTGTAGAACTTTTTGATAGGGGCAATTCACGTGACTGATTTATTTTAAATTATAGCGCCATTTTTACTTAATCAGATTAAAACCCTGTTTTACATATTTTCATTCTTCTACTTAGTTGTAACTTAAGTGAGATTACTAGAAAGGTCACTCAAACATCCGTTATTGACTGTAATAAGGAAAGGATAAAAGTCTACGTGGGAGAGGATTTCAATAGATTTTGAAATACATAAAGTGGATTATAAAACCTCGTGACAGAAGTAAGAGACTAACAATAAGATGAAGAGATTTATAAACCCGAACCAAAATAGTAAATATGAATCTTCCGAGTTGTCGGATTTGAACGAATATAAGGAAAACGAAGCAAATATTCTTTTACTTGATTCCTTTGACACCTCGGAGCCTGTGGATGCTGATGAAGATAAGACGAGATCGCAAGGTAGCTTGAACGATATTGCTAGTGATATCTCTTCGGAACAGGAGGAAGATACCAGATTGGAGGAGACAAGAAATGGAGACGGACTACTTGGTGCTGCAGGTGAAATAGACAGAAATATTCACGAAGCTATGATAACCGAAGGAAATTCGTCGAATAATAACAGTAGACATGGTAATGATAATGGTAATGATAATGACAGAACGCCGGGGTTGGAGGATAACGATTTGGAACTGCAGACTCCACCAGGTCATTTATCACCCAAAGAGAGAGTGGTGAACGTTTTAAATAGTGTTTTCCCGATAAGACGGACTTACGAAAGAATAAACAATGGATTGACTACGGGAAGAATGCAAGCAAACCTACCAGGGAGGTTTATAGGCCAGGGGACAGATGGTGTTTTCCGTAATTTGATGGCCAAACCGGATAGGGAGGCAAACAGGGTCGAGGAAGCTAACCCCCCATCATACGAGGAGGCAGCTGCGGACGCCACCCCTGAGTATTGGGAATCCACAGTTGTTTCGCCGTTATACGAGGATGAAGTATTTGTTGAAGGTTTACCGGTTGGTAATTTAGCTAATTTGGTATGGAACATCTTGGTGAGTTCGGCCTTTCAATTTGTGGGGTTCGTATTATGTTACTTGTTGCATACATCCCATGCTGCCAAACAAGGTTCAAGATCTGGACTAGGTGTAACGTTTGTTTATTATGGCTATGGGATGATTCCGTCGAATTTTGGGAGTACTGAAAAAGTTCCTGACCGCTATGAACCAAAGAACCCAAACCAGATTGACGTAGACAAATCAGCTTCAATTAATGATGGTAAACTAGATACTTATAAATCTGGAATATTCCAACAGCATACCGATACTCCAGAAGTGAAAATTAATCAAACCCCGTTCTTCGCATACGGCATCATTGCATTCGGAATATTTATTATAGTGAAAGCCTTCATCGATTATTATAGAGTAAAGCAAATGGAAAGAGTGATTTTATCACCACCATCTAATCAGACGGTAGTTACAAACTCGATAACAGAGAACACTGGAAATACCGAGGATGTCTAATTATGTATTCTTTGTATTAATGTATTAATGTATATATACATAGGAATGTTATTTAATTTATAGTAAAATAATATATTTACTTCATTATGACTAACATTTTTTCATAAATTGTGAAAACAATACCTCCACTTAAAACCAATCTACCTAATCTTGGGGTAGCACCTTTCCAGAAAGTCAATAACCCTTCTTCTTTAAAGATCTTGGCGAAACAATTGAAAGTAGAAGTATATAATTTATCTGCTCCTAAAGCCTGCATTCTTGTTTTGACTGTGTCAATAGGCATTGTGGTATAAACGGTAGTAACACCCGCAAAGGCACCGACCAAGAATGTCGAGACTGAGCTTAATGGTTCATTTGGCTTTGATCCTGAAGCCTGTTGGATCATAGTTTTAATCGAGTTATAAGAACCGAATCTGACTGCTTGGTTTGATGCTTGTCTTAATGATACTGGTACGATACCCGCATAAATACCTTTAAATCCCATATCTTTACATAATTTGACTGAACCTGAAATTAACCCATTTTGATATTTTGGTTTTGTCGTTTGTTTATCATCGATCAATGCAGTTTTAATGGCTTCGAATGGGGTGACTGCTAGTATAGATTCTAATAAACCAGCACCAAGTCCAGCTAAGACGCCTCTTGGGCCCGATAATTTACCATCTTTGTCAACCAATGTAGCCTTAATCGAGTCAAATCCTAAGAACCTAACGGATGCCTTAACAGTGTTACCAACAACGAAGGCTGGACAACCAACATATAACGAGGATAAACCTTGAGTTTTAGTGACAGTGTATATGAGAACTAAAGGATTTCTTGAAGATTTGGATGATTTGTCAACCAATTGTAATCTAGTCTTTGCAAAATCAAAAGGATATGTAACCACCCCTTCAATGGCACCAGCTGTACCACCTGCAATAAACGATTTGAATGGATCAACCTTCTACAATTTCTGTTAGTATATGTCCACAAATAAGTAGTACATTAGTAGCGACCTGATTTGTTTACTTACAGCTTCATCCTTTGAAGTGCTCATTACGAATATTTATGGCTTAAAATTAGTATGAATAATGCAAGTGTTAATGAAGAGTTCTAATCAAAATATTTCAGAGTGGGTCCGCTACCGGTCAAATAAAAATTCCGGGTTTTGTGAATCAAATTTGCAACTCTGGAGAACTCATGATACTAGAATAATACAATATCTTCTACAATATCTTCTACAATATCGATATAAGGTTTAATTTCATTAGTTTTTGTATATACATAGTATTAAACGTCCTCCAAATCCAAGTCGTCTTCATCTTCGTCATCTTCGTCATCTTCGTCATCGTCGTCATCCTCGGCCTCTCTTTCAGCCAATTGGGCGTAGTAGGTCGCCAATGCATCTTGTGATTCTTTGTCTTTTAATTCGGAAACATTGGCAGCAGGAGCAATAATACCCACGTTATCGACACTTCCATTATCAGTGGTTCCTATCGGAGTATTAGTCGACGAAATGTCCACGGTTGCGCTTTCACTGTCAACTGCATCTGATAGATGATCGTTTTCTGATTTGATACCTGGTACAGGAGTTCCTTCTTTTGGTGTCGACAAATCGTCATTGTCATCATCTAGCTTACCCAACGAGGACTTGCCCACCGTAGCTTCTGAATGCCATGAAGGTAATGCGTTTTGCTGCAACTTTTGTCTTCTCTCTTCCTTTTCTTGTTGTTCTCTTTCGTAATTCTCATCGTTAGCAGTAATAGAGACGTGCAACGTAGCTTGCGACTTCGAAGCATCGTTCTGCATTGAAGACATGTTGGATCTCGAATTTGACAGGATACGGTTCGATACCGAGTACGACGCACTGGTGGAAGATTGGGCTGGAATCGACTTCACCAACGACGATTCGAAGGTGTTATCTTCAATGTACGCATCATCAATCTTCTTCAAGTACGTGATAATCGGATCTACCTGAGTCATCAATTTTTCCAACTTTGCCTGTCTCAACGATGCCTGCTTGCTCGAATCGTCCTCTATTAATACCCCCCCGCAGTTATCACATTCGAAGTTCGTCTTGTCGTCGCTCAAAAGCGATATCGCATCCAACTGCGACACCTTCTTGCCACATCTCGGACACACATACCCCTGCGGATTCCCATAGTGTGTCATTTCCTCCTTGATAGCGTTGACTATCGAGTGCACCTTCCATTTAATCGAATCAATCGCTTCCGTGGTGTGGATGTAGAAGTATGTTCTGGTGATTAGTCTCTGCTGCGCATTCTCCTCCTTCTGGATATGGTTCATCAACAACCTGTCCTCCACTAGCTTGTTGCATAAGGATCTTAATTCCTTCCGATGGATGCTCAACAAAAAAATTAAGTCGTCTTCCGACAACACTGAATGCAACAAAACTGCGTCAAGGATTAACACATATGGCTTGGAATAAAACCCTCTGGTCACAAACCGAATTAACGATCTGATAGTATCATCCATCTCACCTGTAGCAACAAAATTTGTTAAAGGAGCCTAATAATGTCAAGTCCGATCATCGTTTATTTGATATGCTCTCAAAAAGGCACTAATAACTAAAATTTGTTAGTACTGAAATATACCGATACATGCACCGAATACCCACTATTCATCAAATTATTGCGTAAGTTACAGTACAGTGTCTCATAGTCTGTCCAGTGTTTCTCATAACTCATACCCCATGTAGCAATATGCTCCCATTATTACCTGGGACCACCTGCACAAGTATCAATGTATATGTGGATGTTACATAATTTTTGTTCTATTGTTGCTTCGTTATTATGTCCCAATTCCTTAGGGTGCATGTTTAATAAGGTCTAAGAATCAGAGGGAAGAGATTTCAGAACAATTCGCGAAACGCGGTTTTTGAGGCTCAAACGTACACAACGCGTTTGTTCTACATAATAGAGATGCTAATTAAAAGAAGATGATTCCCATATAATTCAGGCTATAATTGTATTTGAAATTTAATCATATACTTAGCACTAGATTTGAAGCCAAAACGCATATTACAAGATTTAGCCAATTTGATACCATATAAGAAATATATTGAAGATTTGCTAGTCCCTTTAGAGCAATTTCAGGGATAAATAGAGAAAGCAAAAATATTGATTCCTTCTTTCGAAATAAAAACCACGAAACGAGGATAATTCACGTTAAAAAAACGGACATACTACAAGTGCATCAAAGAATCATATCGGGAAGTCAAGATGTCAACCGCTGGAAGGTTTATGGACAGTGTTCCGTTGAAGGAGAAGAATATGGGCAACATTTCTACGGGCAGTAGTAGGGATAAGCCCAGGTTGACGGAGACGCCCAACACACACAAACGCCGCAAGATCACGACGCCACCGGAGAGCATACTGGTGTCGAGAAAGAAGAGTTCGATCTTGGAGACGCCCATCTCGAAGCATTCCAACGACGGGGGGCTTAATACTACCACCAATGGAGAATCAGACAACACGAAATCGGCGTTGTTATCGCCTGCATTTTCGTCACCACAACAACAAAACCACCGCAGGCTGAACGGCAGCTTTGACATACCCCCCAAGCCGTCATTCCTTCAGTCGTCGTCAGCTTCACTCGACTCGGACGAAGCGAAGTACAAGACCAAGAAAAAGAAGAAGTCCAAGAAGGACCTGAAGGATACGCCGTTCCACTTGGGATCCCACGACAAACCGCCGTACTCGTACGCCACATTGATTGGGATGTCGATTTTGAGCAATGCAGAGAAAAAGTTGACGTTGTCGCAAATCTACCAATGGATATCAGACACATTCAAATACTACCGCCGCGAGGAAGTAGGGTGGCAGAATTCGATTCGTCATAATTTGTCTTTGAATAAGGCGTTTATAAAAGGAGAGAAATCAAAAGATGGCAAGGGTCATTTTTGGTGTATTCAACCGGGATGCGAAGAACAGTTCTTGAGATCAAAGAATAGTAAAAAGCATTCATATCAAGAAATAATAGATCAAATATATGCGTCAATACACCCGCCGAAGTCGTCAATTAATTCAATACCATCCTCACCTAATGTTTCACACGAGGATTTAAAGCGTAAAGCACCGGGTACTGATGACGCGGCAAGTTACCACACTTACGAAGATGATGAAGATCAGGAGTATGAAGAATACACGAGGTCAATATTGGATCCACCAACTAAGAAACAACGATTATTATCGGCCACTACTGGTAATGGTACCTTAGAAAGTATTCCTAACTTAGAAGTGCCATTTAGCCAATGGCAGGCTACCCCAAATGGGTTCAAGATCTCTAATTCACCTAATAATTCACATTCCAACAACCCTCCACAATTCATAATAAGTGAATCGCCTGACAAGCCTTTATTGGCCGGAAAGAACATGACATTTACTTCATCTTTTAGTTGTAATTCAAACTTAGAATTATCTCCAATTAGGCCCAGCGAAACAGGTCCTTTATTAGAACCGTTGACCCCAGCAAATAATATCTACAAAACCGGAACATCGCTAAATCACCAATTATCTGCTTTCCACTATCAATCACACCACCCTCACTTATCATCGTCGACCACATCAACATTATTACAACAATCCATACAACAACACAATGTTAAGACTCCAAAATCATGCAGTAGGACTCCATTGAGAAGCTTGAGGACTCCTCAAACGACATCAATCATGAAGAAGTTATGGAATTCACCTTCTTACTTGGAAGAATTCTATTATTCCCCATTGATTTCATCGTCACACGCAGCATTGAACTCATACGACGATGATGACATGATTATGAGGGCCTTTGAACTGCCAAGCAACAACGCACAAAGTCATAATAAGAGACCTTCTATTTCTTCTATTTCGACGAATTCAAGTAGAAACTTATTTAATGACTTGAAAAAGATCGACCATTTAAGTAGGAACACTTCAACTTCAAGCAATAATGATAAAGACAGGACCCCTTTACGCAATGTTAGTACGTCGTCGACGGAGCAGGATGATAATTAAATGGTAGATTCTACAAGGTGAGATCTTTATTTGTATATTAACGGGTATTACAAACGGTTGGGTAACTTTAATTATTAATTTCATTTATGTATTATTAGTTCTATAAATTATTAGCGCCATACTTCGTAGTTATGTAAAATGCCCCAGCCACCACATTCGGCTTATTGTAGTCGAATTTCTAAGGTCAAACTAACCACTTATATACATTAAATAACTGATTACACCCTTCTTGTGGTTTCGCTTTCCAGGTTCAGTCTTACTAACATCAAAAAGTGGTTGTTGTCATCATGTTCATCATCATCGTCGTCGTCGTCTCTGTCCTGTTTGTCATTTCAATGACCTCAATTGCATTCTAATCCGTACTTGCACAACCTTTACATCCACATGTAATGCATTCCACCATTTCAGAGCGATCATTCTTGACCAACGTAGACTTCGGAACCCTGCATATACACGTCGTTCCGTGGTTCTTTTCGCTCGTCATTATGCAATTCAAACAACAAAGCTTCTCGTAACCTTGCTTCTTCCATTTGGCAATTAGATTCTTATTTGCATATTTCTGGTGGAGTAGCCAATTGTACAATTCCTGTGATATCAGCTCTCGCTCGTAATACAAGCTATATATGTACCGGTTAATTTGGTGGTTAATCTGTATTATTGGCCATAATGCTTGATTTTTATTTTCAGTCTTAATTGACTTGGTTTGTGCCTCTCTGGATTTGCCTAATAGTTTGGCTAATGTAGGTTCTATCTTACCATAGCCCTCTGGTGGCTGTTTGTTTCTTTTAGATGATGCTAGTTTCGCCATCATCTACTATAATTGTGTAAATTTAGCCAAAAATAATAAAATAAAATATTACCTACTTATCATTAGTTCATCATATTCTATTAGGAAGCAGCGATGAGAAAAAAATAAAAAAATAACGACAACAGCAGGATTCGAACCTGCGCGGGAAATCCCAACGCATCACTCTAATTATTCGAGTGCGTCGCCTTAACCACTCGGCCACATTGTCGCTTTATAAAATTCCCTAATTATTTCCAAGTTATCTTGTGTCGATGAACACAAAACATGTAATACGTGATTCATTCGCTTACTTCGGCTTCGAGAATAGCTTCTATATAATTTTTTTTAAACCGATAAACCAATAGTAAAGTCGAATGTCGAAGGACCGAAATGAGGCATGCCCGTACAGTATCTAATCGCTTATTGCTTAAGTGTTTTTTGTAGTGGCAATCTGTAAACTGTCTTTCTAGAATCGGTTATATAATAGTTGTTTATAATCATTTATGTTGAGGGCATTGCATCAGATCTGAATAACGTTTGGATCGAGTTTCATATAATAGATTGTTTTCACTTGGGCATATTAGATAAAAGAAGAACCTTGCACATTCTGTTGGCGAATTGTTTTTATTTGAAGTGTTTATTGTTTGAACCAGCTGTCACAGAACAGGAGCCGAAATGGCAGAAAGTGCTTATTCTACGTCTACGTCGGCCTTTATTACAACGTTGGTGGCCAACCACTTTAATATTGTTTTCTATACTCGTTGGATGTTTCTTAGTATTGAGAGTAAAATTCAAACGGATGTAGTTACCGAAGTATACGTTTGATTTGGTTCCTGAGGATAAGAAACCAGAACCCTTGCCCAGGGATCTTTTAAGATGTACCTACACATTGTTGACGAAACCAGATTCGTTTATTATTCAACAGACTGGTCTTGACGGATATTTCTTCTTGAAATATCTTTTTGCTTTTGGACTTATATTCTTGTTTGGTATTTCCATATATACGATTCTATTGCCTATAAATGCCATAAATGATAATAAAAAAGCATAAACTTGGTTTGATTAGTTATCCATTTCCAACATTGCTAATAAGAATAGATATTACGCACATGTGTTCATGGGGTGTTTTTTTTTGTGGGGAAGCCATATATGTGATCCACAGGGAATTGTTTTTCTATAACTCGGTGCGTTGTGCTGCATTATCTTCGCCAAAATACGCAAAGAAATTGTCTTCCAGAACCCTATTGATTCAATGTGCGCCTGATATTATGTTGGATGAAAAGCAATTTTTAAAGATTTAATGATGTATGGAGAATCTATCTTGCTAGAAACGCGAGAAGATTAAAAAGGTGAAAGTAAGAGATAATTTGGTATCGGGCTTAGAACATGCTGAGAACACGCTATTGAAAACCGCCGTCAAAGCCAAATTAAAAGCTGATAAAAGGGAACACCCATAGACCCAAATGGGAATATTTATAGCTATGTTCCTGAAGAGAAAGGACAAAGGCATAGATAAGGCGGTCTTTTTTCAAAGAAAATTGACACCATTAACTACTTTCGAGAGGAAATTTCTAAAATAGACAAGGAAGTTAAACTTTTACAGAAGAAATACAGAACTCATCAACCAAAGAATTCTATCTTTGTTGAGTTTGAGAACCAATACACAGCCCAATTAGCATTTCATTCAGTCACTCATCACAACCCTTTGAGAATGGGTCCTGTATTCAAAGGTATAGAACCAGCTGACGTCTACTGGAATAATTTGCGTTCATTTTGATGGGAAAGATTCGTGAGAGGGTACACTCACGTCCCATATTTATTTAAATGATGCGTTTAGTTATCTTCTTAAAGTGATTCCAATCGATTGTATGAAACCTTTGGATGGTGTTTCTCATACCCCTTCATTCCAAGACAAGTCAAATTATGAAGAAAAAATACGAGAGAAGCAGAAAACTACAAGGTCGAATCGTTTAAACGATTGCCAAGGATAAGAAAGTTCAGGAAGAGGTTATAAATGATATTTCAAATATCGATATGGAATATTACGAAAATGAAACCAAACAACCATCATTGGTTGCCTTATTGACAGATAGGGACTTTAAGTCTACTAAATCGACTAATTTTTTTGTCAGATTTTTTAGGCCAGATGTCTTTTTCAACTATAGAAATGTAAAATCACTTTTGCCTGCAACATTTAACGTTGAACCAGAAGAAGCGGACGATAAGCATGCTTACGACTCACCTGTCATTGCGGCATTTTTACCGGAAGTATGGAGTCCAAGCAATCCAATGGAGTTGTCAGATATAGAGGTTGAAGAACATTCAAAATACACCAATATAAGCAATGAAAATGCTGGATTTAATGAGAAGGGTAAGATCATTTTCCTTGGTAAAGCCCCAAATTAGTTTACATTTTATAGTTTGATTTGTAATGTTACGTGCATATTTTTAGTAACCGATTATACATATATGGGTTTATATCTTAAGTTGAAAGCATTCTACAAGAGAATGCCGATAAAATACTTCCGTAGACCTGTTTCATTTTCGGAGGGAGATTTTTACATACCTCGGCAAATTTATTGATGGTAACACAATTCACAAATTTTGCATAAGATTGTCGCTTCCGTCAAGAAACGATTATCGGTACTCAGAAATAATGTCTTTTTTGAAACGTCTTGTATCAAAGAATGGTGATTTATTATCGTGCACAAGAATGAACAACACAGCAATATCAAGATTATTCATTACCAAACAGCATCTTCAACCGTCCCGTTGCAACTCTATTTTACACACGCCTGAAAGCAGTATAACAAACGTTAATCAGGGGATTAAGTACACGCCAGATTTTAAAAACTATGCAGTAAATAAGGAAAATGGACACGTTTTGTCTTATTTCCATGATGTACCATTAAATTTAGACATAGAGACAAAAACAGCTAATATTGTAGTTGAGATTCCACGGTGGTCTAATGGAAAGTTTGAAATAAATACAGAGTTACCAGCTAACCCTATCACACAAGACATCAAGAAAGGAAAAGTACGCTTCGTTAAGAATCTATTCCCATACCAGGGATACATCCATAATTATGGTGCGTTCCCACAAACCTGGGAAGATCCTAACATAAAGAATGAAGAGCTTGACTTGTACGGAGATAATGATCCTTTGGACGTGTGTGAAATTGGGTCAAATGTTTGTCAAACCGGTGACATCAAAAGGGTAAAGATTTTGGGATCATTGGCATTAATAGATGACGGTGAATTAGACTGGAAAATTATTGTAATTGACATCAACGATGTTTTGGCACAAGAGATCAACGACATTAGCGATGTGGATGCTAAATGTCCGGGGTTGTTAGAGGCAACAAGACAGTGGTTTCGTGATTACAAGCTACCTGATGGGAAGCCGAAAAATGAATTTGCTTTCAGTGGTGTTTACAAAAACCAACAGGAAACGTTAGACGTCATCAAAGAATGCAGTAATTCATGGGAGAAATTGATTAAGGGACGAGTGACTAGCGGAAAGATTCCAAAAATTGAAAATATGTCTATTTCAAATAGTCCTGGTTTTATTTCCGCATTTGATACTAATCTGTTCTTGAGCAATACGTCTAAACCTGATGCGAGAATTCCTTCAGAAGTAGACAAGTCGTATTTCTATGGCAGGGATTAGTTTTCATGCTAATGCGTATACGCATAATACATGGTTGTTCCTTTAGTATGTCGTTATCTTCGTAGACATTGTAGATCACTTAGTTATTCGCAGATATTTCCGATTTAGGAAGTCGAAATTTTCCACCATCTCAGAAATAGAAACAAAAACATTACAAGCAACAGCGTAACGATTCAAAAGATATTAATATTATAAATAGATAATACTTGGGGTTTGAACATGCCTGTTTCTACTGTAGAGATAAGGGCGACCAAGGATGTGAAACTTTTGAAACCCATTCAGCCTACACAATTATGGGGGTTTGACAATGCCCTTTCATTATTGAAGTCGTATCAAGATCCATATATTCTTGATGCATTAGATGAGTTTTTACTTATTAATAGTAAACTATTATTGAACCCATTACCATTCAAGCGTGTGAATAAGGTCCTTAAAAAAGATGCCAAAGACTTATCATTGCGTAATATTTTATACTCAGACATAACACCGAATAATGTTAAGGATGCCGAAACTATAAGTAATATTTTGAATTTAGATTATAACGATGTTTTGAGAGTGGTAAACCAGACATGTAAGCGGATTCCTGAGAGAAAAATTTACAATTATGATAAATTAAAATCTAAGCTACCGGATGATAGAGAAAAATATCTTGAGGAGGAAAGAATTTTGTTGTATTCCAGTAGAGTATTGAGAGAAAGAAGAATTATACTCCGCTTGGTTATTGAACTTTTAAATAATAAGTCTAATTCAGAAACTTCTTCTACTATTCAAAACTTAGGGAAGGAAATATACCTTTCCAAAACTTACAACAACGACTTAATTAATAGCTTAGAAGAATTGATCAAATGCCTAACTAACAGATCATTTATTACTGGCTTCTCAAATGCATTAGATCAAATAATAAACACGGAGATCATTCTTTTAATTATTGATCAAATGAAAATTTTGGTTGAATTATTAGTTCAAAGTCCAAACATACACCAAGACACACTAAGCCATTGGTTTAGTTTCATGAGTTCGAACAACTTCATTCAATCCTTAGGTCCATACGTTTCTCACAATGAATCATTCATGTTAATGCAAGCTCTTGCAACTATTATTTCGATATTGTTATTAGACTTGGAGAACAATTATGGATCAGTGTCTGACTCCGAGAAATTTATGAATAATGTTGAAATTTTCAAATCAATTAATGATGCGATAACTCAACCTTCTAACTTGAATTCGATTGTAATGTACAGTTGGTCAATAATTTTATTGAGAAAATCATTGTTGTTAGAGGAGTATATGGATCTCCCATCGTCGTTAACGTTTACGAAGCAATTACCGATTAAACAAATGGATGATTCTATTAATAACCTAAATATGAGGTGTGTTGAGTTGGATGTTTTTGAAAACTTAGCAAAACTTAACAATTTACTTAAATTTGATAACATTTACCCAGCAATTTTAACGTCTGTTATTTTGTCTGCTATGCCATTAATCTCATTTACTCCAGATATCGCATCTAGTATCGAATGCGTTTTAAAAACGGCACCAAATAGTGTACTTGAAAAGTTCTTCGGTAATGAAGCGACTGCAAATGCAATAATTTTATCAAGAACTAAATTTCCTGTATCGTTAACACCTTATTTAAAGCTTGCATCAATTAATGGTAATTTTGCTTTTCATGAATTGAAAGATTTAAAGTCGTATATTTCAGTTTTCAAGAAGGAGGAATTTAATAATTTATATCAAATAGATGATGAGAATACCGATTTAGTTAAATTGACACAATGGATTGATGTTTACCCTCCATATGAATTAAACAAGAAATTGTCATTAGTTCTTAATAAAGGAACGAAGGCCAAAATCTTACCGTCTGCGAATGAAGATGAAATATTAGTGACTTTCTTATATAGATATAATGGATGGGCGTTCTTAGGAAGAATATTGCAGAACGTTTCGAAAGTATTTAATAGTTCCGATCCAGAAAAGGTTGAGTTTGTCATAAACACTATAAACCTATTATCAAAAGCGGTGATGGATAATAGCGTCGACGATGCCCAAATGATTTTGAAATATATGTCAGCTTATACTGACGATTCTGACATTGTTGAAGTCATTTTAAGATTATTTGAACAGGGACTACACACCCGTAAGGTTGATATCTTGGAGTCAGTTATGAACTTTTTAACGATATCAATGTCATTTTTGTCATATAGAATTTGGCCTTATTTATCGAAGTCTTCATTATTGTCAAATGGGGGTAAAGAGGGGTTTGCGTCGATAATATTCGGTGCTATCGAAATGGTGAATGGTGATTATAAATTCACTGTATCCTTAATTAAATTAGCAGACTCGCTAGTACAAAACTGCTTAACATTGCACGATGATTATCCACAAAAGTCTAAAAGTTCAATATTGGATAGGGTTATAAACCATATGATTTTAATATTCGAAAGTTTTATTCATTGTAGATTCAATGAATCTTATCAAAAGATGGAAATAGGAGTTTTAATCTTAGATATTTTATCTAATATTTTAGCAACTGTTCATGGAATTGATAATGAAAATAAATCATCCAATAAAATTGCAAGAGTTTTCTCTGAATCATCATCAAGGATTATTACTTCGTTTTTGATTGTTGGTGCAGACTTTTCAAGATCTGCATTTCCGATACTATCTATGATTGAATCTCTTAGTACAAATATGAACTTATATGAGGTAAGTGATATATCAGGATTCTGGTACGACAATTGGATACGTTGTTCTCTAGGATTTTCGCAACTTATAGTTTCAATCAGATCCCTGTTAAATCTACCACCATCTGCTTTCGAAAGATCATTATTTACGAAATTGCCACTGTTGGTTAACACATATTCACAGTACGAAACTTTGAGGAAAGATGTATTAGATTTAATTACTACCTTGACGAATGGTAAATGGTCAAACGAACCAACCCCGTCACTATTATCCCATTTAGGACGTGATCATGCACAAGTTCTATTACATTCATTAGCATCTGATTTAGAGAATTCATTTGATGATTACAAAATGAAGATATCATTGTATGATTTTATTTGTGCTGTTATGGATGGTAATCAAGAGGGTTTATCTGTCCTATTCATCAGCGGAAGAGATGTATTCGGTGACTTTACAAAAACCTCCTCGGACGCAAGAACTGATGACCTGAAGCCTATTTCATTGCTAAATATTTTAAAGAAGAATGTTAGAGATATTAAGTACTATCCTAACTCTGTGAGTCTTCATTTGGCTGATGCCATTTCACTAGTATTTAATTCATGGACAACAGCAAGAGAAAACGACAACGACGTGGAATTTATTGACGAATTAATCTTGAAGATTCAGTCTCCTATTAACGAACTGCCGAAAAGCACGGAAGAGTATATAGCTGCATGCTATGAACTTAAATTGGTCTCCAAAATAGCTGAAATTCTTTCTTCATTCTTGTTTACTACTAAAAATGAGGTTTGCAAGAAGAAGATTATAAAATTGATAACGTCCAACGATTTCATTGCTACCATGCAAAAACTGTTTCGAATTAATAATTACCAACCTACTTTGCACTCTAACTTGCAAACCAATTTTGAAAACACATTTCCTGGATTCGAATTGTCTCAGTTTACCTGCTCTTTATTAAAGAGAAATAGGTTTGGTGTTGCAACCGTATACAGCTTGGTTTTGATGGATAGACTTTTCAATGATTCCTCTGAATGGGAGAAATTGAGGGAACAAGTTGTTGCATCAAGTATTAATTTACAATATCTAAATGCTCAAGCATCGGTTGCAAAATCGTTTGGTGCATTGCTTACAGCATTTTGCCGAAGATTTCCTTCTGCATTAAATTCTAAGTTTTTAAATTTAGTTTCACATTTGCTAAAAATAAACGTTTCAGAAGGTGTTCCTGCGGATTTCTTTGCGGATATATTTCAAGGACGTATTGAGTTGGCATTTTTTATTGAGTACACAATTTATACTACACCCGAGATGAAAAAAGATGTCAAAATAGTCCTTGAAATTATAAAGGCCTGTTCAGAACTATTATCGGCATCTAGTATGGACTTCCTCAAAAATTTGAACGATGATTCTGGTAATTATAGACCATTACTTCGTATAGTGTATTGCTCGTTAAATGTAATTAAAGATGATACTAGAGTCTTGATTGAATATTTGAGTATTTTCCGTGACCTTTTCGAACTAATTATTACAAAGGCTACTAGAAACTTATTCATTGAAATTCAAAATGATGTTTACCTTTCCCGAACAGATAAAAACCACGTTTCAAATAAGATGAATGGACGATTAGACGACTTAATGTTGATTTTGTCAATTTTGAAGGTCTTTGTAAGTATGAAATCATCTCCTAGCTTGAACTACGAAATGGCCTCGCTGATCGATGATAACGGTACCATCAAAGCTCTTTTAAATCTTTATTCTTTATCTCACTTGATAAAAGTCAACGATGAACATATTTTTGCTCAGTTAAGTTTAATGTTCATTCAAGAATTGATGACTATTGAAGTTATGGCAGAAAGGTTGATCTCATCTGGCGTATTCTTGGTAATAGTTCAAAGCAAAATATCTAGTCCTATCGAAGCTGGCGGTATCAATAGTCTTACATCACCACATTACTATGGAATTTGGACAAATGGGATTTTACCAATCTTCTTGACGACCTTGTCTAAGTTAGGACGAACCATTATTCCTGAAGTAAGTTTGGCACTTCAAGCCTTTGGAAGGCAGATTGAATCATGTATAGATAGCTGGTCGAAGGATTCATCTTCAATTAGAATCACATCTGCTACGATCTCCGAGACCAATCAGATTTTGTTGTTGTTTAAAATTTTACAATCATTGAACATCAATGAATATTTAAAACAGGCTAATATCGCAAATGATTTCGAAATTATAGGACCTGAAACTGTCGACATGCAAATATTGCCTGGATTAGAGACAGAATCAAAGCGAGACGAATTTGTCGAATGCATTAACAATTTATTGAAGCATCCAAAATTCTTGTCTTCAAGAATAGTTCCATGTTCACCAGACGAACTGAGAATCATAGAAAAAGGTGACGTTGCTTACAGCAAATTTGTCAACAATTCCATTGAGGAAATCCGTGAGTTGAAGGAATTTTTCAATCATTAAAACATTTATAGAAGTATTTATTTATTTCTAGCTAGAATATAAATTTATTTCGAAATACATACGGCCCGTTTAAAATAACGCGCTTATTACAAAAATGAATTTGACATCGAAAATAGTCTTGCAATTGACCCAACAGAAGAACATCCATGTCCGTCGCTCCTTTCTTGGTTAGTGCTCCTGGTAAGGTAATTATATATGGAGAACACTCAGCAGTGTATGGTAAGCCTGCTATTGCAGCAGCACTTAGTTTGAGGGCTTATTTGTTAGTTACACCAAGCGAAGATGTGAATGTTATAAGGTTGGATTTTCCAGATATTGGATTGTCACATTCTTGGAACAGAGAAGACTTACCATGGGATGAAATCAGAAAGTATGTTACATTTAAGGATGAAAAACCTGTTATCACAGAAGAATTGGTTCCAGAGATTGTTGATTTGTTAAGTACAATTTTGAGTGACATTGATTCAAAATTACATTATACCGCCTGTTTATGCTTCCTCTACATGTATGCAAACTTATGTAACAAAGATGTACCTGGAATAATATTTAGCGTTAGATCAACATTACCCATTGGGGCAGGCTTAGGTTCATCTGCTTGTACGGCTGTATGTTTAGCTAGTGCATTGGCTCGTCTTGGAAAACATATTTCATCAGCATCTCATAATGCAACTGAAAAGATTACTAAGAAAGAAAATTGTGATCTAGATTTCATTGATAGCTGGTCTTTAATGGGTGAAAAATGCTTTCATGGTAATCCGTCAGGAATTGACAACGCCGTGGCAACCTACGGTGGTGCTGTTATGTTTCAAAGGACCACATTACCTTCCCAACCATCGGTCCGTACAACGATGAGGAATTTTCCAGCAATTAAATTGTTGCTTACAAATACCAAAGTTCCAAGAAGTACTGCTGCTTTAGTAAGTAATGTTGCCCAAGTTAATAGGACCTTTCCTAAATGCGCAGGTTCAATTTTGGATGCAATGGAGCATTTGGTTTTTGAAGCTTACCAAATAATGTTAAGACCATCTTTTGATAAGGAAGAGAAAGATCAATTACGCGAGTTAGTCGATATTAATCATGGATTATTGGCTGCATTAGGTGTATCACACCCAGCCTTGGAGAAAATCAAGATTATCGGAGATACACACCGTATTGGATCTACGAAATTGACTGGAGCTGGGGGAGGAGGTTGCGCCATTAGTTTGGTTCGTGATGACGTAGAGGAAGAAGTGATCCAAAATGCGATTAAAGATTTTGAAGAAGAAGGATTTGAAACGTACGAGACTTCTTTAGGTGGTAAGGGGGTGGGATCATTATCATTTGAGGATGTTGCTGAAGAAAAGAGGAACGAAGTATTTTCAGCCAATGTTTTTTCCAGTTACAAGGATAGGGACGAAATTGAAAAAGCATTGAAATCTGATGTATACCAATCATGGAAATTTTGGTAATTTCAAGTTATTAAAATATTATAGATTTTTAATACCAGCATGTTGCTAATGTATATAAACTATTTACATCTTTTTACAATAGAAATTAAATACCTCTATTGAACTCCAAATACTCAACGTCATTACCAGTTTTGTCTTTCAATCCATGGAATTTTTCTTCCAATTGAGATGCCAATAATTGCCTTCTTTGTGGAAATATCGCTAACGCGAATGGTAAAGCCGCCAAAGCAGTTGTAAAAATCAATCCCATATTAGTCATAATCTCCCACTTTTTAGATTTACCTTTTAAGAAACCAGATTTCTGTAATCTGACTAAAATCAACGGTGGAATTACCATAACTGGCGTCGCGTTTATGACACGACTGGCTGCAGTTTCACTAACAGCATATACAGCTGCAGTCTGAGAAATGCCGACTTCTTTTCCTTCCTTATCGTAGACATTAATACCTTTCTTAATTTCTTCACTTCTCATTAAAAACACATTGACAATGCCTGCCGATACTACAGCCGCGAACGGAACCAAACGTCCCAAAACCATTCTAGTATTAGGTTGTAAAGATCTCAATCTTGGAACTATTGAATTTAAACCTAAGGCAACTGAGCACGAGGCTGTAACAGCCATGGTATAATTAGTGATAATTTGCTGAGTACTCAATGGATGAGATTTGTTAGCATTAGCCGTGTTAATGGCAACGTTTAAGGACTGATTAGCCACCTGCCAGAATACAGTACCTGCTGGTCCTAAGTTTGGAGTCAACATACCAGCTGTAACAACTAAATTAGACAATACGCATGAACTCATTCTAAATGGTAAAAACACAGTTTCACCAGTATCTGGATGTAAGGTGGAATCTAAAACCCTCTTAGCCCTCCATAACTCTGGAGTCATCGTTGGTCTTACACCATTACGGTATTCCCAGATCATTATCTTTGCACTTTGGATATCTCTCGTAGAATTCAATAACATGGTTGGATCAGATATCTCAGCACAATGTTTTACTCTCCCCCAATACGTTGATAAATCATATTTAGATTCAGATAATGGAACTGGTCCAGAGATTGAGGATGCCATCTTCAGTGTATGAAATTAAAACAATCGACAGAATTGATGCTAATAAGGCTTGAGTGAATCAATTATTTTTATTGAGTTGGGTCGCAATCAACAAGTTTTTTGCACGTTTAAGCTCACAATTGCAAGCTAATCCTAAAATGGTAAAGAGAGTAGGCATAACATTAGGGATAGGGGTTGATATTTTAAAGACTAATAGATTCAAGGAACTACTCTTATCCAAAGGGAAGCTCAATTCATCGTTTACTGAAAGAATATCTTCAAGAATCCTTCACCCAGAGTATGAGTTACCGAAATTTGACGAATTTAAGGACAAGAATAAACTAAAAGAATGCATACATCTAATATCAGGAAGTTGGGCTTCCAAGGAAGCAGTTTATAAAACTTTAGATATTCAGCATCAAAGACAATTTCAGTTTAATAATTGGTATAAGTATTATAATGAACAAGGTAAGCCATTTATACGAAATGATGACTATGAAGAAAAGAACGAAGAGTTTCAGTTAAGTATTACGCATGATGACGGACTACTAATAGCTACTGTCTTGCGACAAAGGATTTACGAATTGATGATAAATGAACATTTATAAGTAATTAATAATATTTAAAGAATAAAACAACTGTAGTGTAGGTGTATCTATGATATGACAACAAGATTATTCCCATTCGACAGTAGCAGGTGGTTTAGAAGTGATATCGTATGTGACACGAGCAACACCGTCAACTTCGTTAACAATTCTCGAAGCGGTCTTCTTCAAGAATGCAGCTTCAAAGACGAACCAATCTGCAGTCATGAAATCAACTGTTTCAATGGCCCTTAAAGCGATGACTTGCTCGTAAGTTCTTTGGTCACCCATAACACCAACAGACTTCACAGGTAATAGAGCAGCAAAAGCTTGAGAGATCTCCTTATACAAACCAGCCTTTTTAATTTCTTCAATGAATATGCTATCAGCTTCACGCGCAATTTTAAGTTGCTCTTCAGTAACTTCACCTAAAACTCTAATAGCTAAACCTGGACCTGGGAAAGGATGTCTCCAGACCAAGTCGTGAGGAACGCCCATGATTTCACCTAAATGACGAACTTCATCCTTGAATAATTCTCTCAAAGGTTCAATTAATTTCAATTTCATATCTTCTAATAAACCACCGACATTGTGGTGAGTTTTAATAGTTTGAGATGGACCCTTAAAAGAAATAGATTCAATGACATCAGGATATAACGTACCCTGCAATAAGTATTCGATTTCTTGACCAGAAGCTGGTTTAATCTTAGCAGCTTCAGCTTCAAAGACATGAATGAAGTTGTTACCAATAATTTTTCTCTTCTTCTCCGGATCCGTAACACCCTTTAATTTACTCAAGAACAATTCGGTAGCATCAACAACAGTTAAATTAATACCTAAACCTTCTGTTAAAGTCTTGTAAACTTGTTCAGTTTCGTTTAGTCTCATTAAACCATTGTCAACGTATATAGCGTGGAAACGATCACCAATGGCTTCTTTCATAATCTTGGCGCCAACGGTTGAGTCGACACCACCAGAAACAGCACCGATAACTTCAGCAGTTGGACCAACTAATTTTTGGATTCTTGCAATTTCAGTATCGATGAAGTTTTCCATAGTCCAGTTGTTAGAAGCTTGACAAATATCAATAGCGAAGTTTCTTAATAAAGTCTTACCTTGCTTGGTGTGAGTAACTTCAGGATGGAATTGGATACCAAAGATACTATCCTTTTCGTTAGAAATGGCGGCATATGGAGAGTTGTCAGACGTAGCAACGACCTGGAAACCAGTTGGTAATGCGTGCAATTTGTCACCATGCGACATCCAGACTTGCGAGTGGTCAACGCCCTTGAATAATGCACAAGATGCATCTTCAACATTCAAAGTAGCTGGTCCGTATTCTCTCTTGTCGCCTCTTGCAACACCCTTACCGTTGATCCAGGCTAATTCTTGCATACCATAACAGATACCTAAGATTGGAACGTCCAACTTGAAAATATCATGGTCAACATGAGGAGAGCTCTCTTCGTAAACCGAGTAAGGTCCGCCGGACAAAATGATACCCTTTGGCTTCCAGTTCAATTCAGCGATCTTCTGGGTGCATGGCAACATTTCAGCGTAAATATTAAATTCTCTCAAACGACGAGTGATTAAATGGGAGTATTGGGAACCAAAATCTAAAACCAAAATGGTGTCGAAGACTTTGGAAACTTCAATTGGAACGTCTGCTGGGTTAACCATTTTCTGTTTTTTTTATTCTTATCTATACTATTTTATAATAAAGGGAGAAGTTAATTCCCAAGATCTAAAAATCAGATTATTATTGACTGATAATTTTGATTATGTTTATATTGATTTTTTTTTTAATGAGCCGAAGTGCATCTCATCGGAATTTTTTTTATTCGCACGTCAGACGGAGTCAACCAATTTAACAAGTCCTATGGGTTTAATGGCCTATTCTATGGTCAATTAATGCGTCCTTATACAAATGTAGTTGGATATATTTAAATACAATATCAGATGGCGGTTTAAGTATGACTCAATGAATTCGTCTATCCGTTTGGTGCCTCTGTGAGTGTAAGTTTTTCCGCGTACAATTGCAAAATACTTCGAACTTCGTAGGCCTATTTGTGTTAGTCATAAATTATGGGAAACTATCGAGACTCTATTATAGGCTGAATCATAGGTATACTATCACCCCAAGAAGGATAATTTGATTTTTCTTTGCAATAAACTGTCCAATATCGACCAAGCTAGTGAACCTAAACGCGATTTGAATATGAGATCGCTACCACCGCCTAGAATTACCAGGAAGAGACGGTGGATGAGAATCAAAAGAGCAATTCGATCGTTTTTCTCCAAAGGCTACGTGACGGACCCTGGGGCCTTTATTTCTACTTCTACCAGTAACAGACGGTCCATATCTACAATTCGGAAATCAAGGTTCTCGCCACGATTTCGTAAGTCACGACTTAGCCGTTCAGATATCGGATTAAGAGAAGGAGCTAACGCAGGCATCGCCACCGCTTCGTTTGTGGGAAGGATGGCATCTCGAGCATCAATGCCAATACTAAAGCCACACAGTCGTAATACGAATCTGATGAACTTGACGGTTAAATTTTAGTTTTTTTTTCAATTATTATCACAAATTATGTATGCAATAAACATTTATAGTTTTATTACTGGAAGCAAGTACTCAACGACATATCGACCTAACAAACAAGGAACCGTTCTATCAGTGAACGAAGAAGACGAACGATACTGTGATGAAGCACGTGACACGAGATGTGAAAAATATTTAGAGATGAGACAAATTTTTTTAAAAGACATACTATACTGATAATAAAGTAAACTTGTATTCATTATTAAAGCAAAGATGGCTGATGATAAGTCTCAAATTAAGATTAAATTCTTCACCAGCGAAGAAGACGAATCTTTGCATACTTCAGATGCGCCATTGTACGTGCCAGTGTCATTGAAAAGATATGGATTATCAGAGATCGTCAACCATTTGTTAAAGAGAGATGGAGAAACCGACGAGTCCAAACCAGTTCCATTTGATTTTCTTATTGACGGCGTTTTGTTAAGAACATCTTTAGATGAGTATTTGGTGAAGAACGGGTTATCGAGCGAAGCATTTTTGAATTTGGAATATACTAGAGCAGTATTACCACCTTCATTTTTAGCATCTTTCAACAACGATGATTGGATTTCCTCCTTAGATACCATAAACCAATCATCAACACTGGTAAAATCTTCAAACATGACTATCACACAACCAAAAATTTTGTCTGGTTCGTACGATGGTATTGTTAGAACATATAATATGTCTGGTAAAGTTGAAAAACAATACGTCGGTCATTCGGGACCCATTCGCTCAGTTCAATGGATCTCACCTACGAGAATTGTTTCAGCCGGTAACGATAGACAAGTAAGATTATGGAAAACTTCAATTGACAACAATATAGAGGATGATGAAGAAATCGAAGATGGTAAAACATTAGCTATATTAGAGGGACACAAGGCACCAGTTGTTTCTTTAGCAGTCGAATACCAAAACAATCGTATTTTATCAGCAGGTTATGATAAAGCCATTGGATTTTGGTCCACCAATTATAAGGAAATGTCAACCATTCAGCCTTTAGAATACGATTCGAATGTCATATCAACATCATCTAAAAAGAGAAGAAAGATGGCATTGCAAGATTCAACCATAAGACGTCGTTCACCTCTTTCCTTTTTAGAAGGTCATTCTCAACCAGTGGAAGATGTTGGATTCGATTTTAATGATTCAACTGTCGGTTACTCTGTATCGCAAGATCATACTATTAAAACTTGGGATTTAGTCACTTCTCGTTGTGTCGATACGAGAACCACAGGATATTCATTATTATCATTATTGCAGTTGCCATCCTTGAATTTGTTAGTTTGCGGATCATCTGCCCGTCATATTAATTTGTTTGATCCAAGAGTTAGTTCAACAAGTACTGAACAGACAAACAACCAGAAATTAGTTGGCCACACTAATTTTGTAGTTGGATTATCAAAATGTCCAGCTAACGATAACATGTTTGCTTCATGTTCTCATGATGGGACTGTTAAAGTTTGGGATGTGAGAAGTGAAAAATCGTTATATACTATAACTAGAGAGCAAAACAGCTCCACTAAAAACCAAGATAAGGTATTATCTGTTGTCTGGGATAATGACATCGGCATCATTAGTGGTGGACAAGATAAAAAGATTCAAATTAATAAGGGATCTCATATTACCAAATAAACTATGTACAATATATAAAATATAACTCTTATAATAAATAGTATAATAGAATTACTTCCTGAAATTCTCTTTCCTCTGTGTACTCCACATGCTCAACCCATAATACCCTTGCCACATGCTTTGCTTATCGGTCATATAGCCAACCAATGAATTATCATGACATTTAGAGTCAAGTGTCTTAACAGAATTGATATCTTTCCAACCCATTTTCTGTCGAATGCTTTCTAGCTCTTCAGAGTTTAACTCAACCTGAGCAGCACTACCATATTTCAACGGACCTACATTAATCCAATAACCATTCTGAATATTATTTTTTTTAGAATTTGGTGTTGCTAGCTCTTGAATTGTGTCCAAATAACTAATCAAATTTTCAGCTGTATCAATGAAGAAGGCTGAAATTACAACAATATTTTCAAAATGTTCCTTATTAGGAATTTCAAAATAACGAAAATCCTCATGGCTTAATGTTAAGTTGTGTGGCTTGCTTTGACCACGATGTACGACTGAAGACCTAAATTGTGATGCAACATCTGTGAAGTTTGAACATGAATGGATATATGGATATATATTATAATCCTTTACGTCTTCTTCTGAAGAATAAATGAACGCATTACATAAATGCATTAATCCGCTATATTCAACGGCGTAAACAGCACCAAAGGTTGATTCTTTACCAGAACCAACACTTGCAATTTCATGAGCTATTCTCCCAAGTCCTGACCCAGGTACAATAATACAAGTCTTCGATCTTTCTTCCCGAGGAATTACCAGATCTAATTGTTCCGTAATATAGTTCAACATCGGTTTCAATTCTGCATCTCCATTGGGACTCCAATCTCTTATATAATGGCCCAATGCTTCAATTACCCTATAATTTGTAGAAGATGTATTGTTGCTATTCGCGCCCTTCAATAATTCAAAATCTTGATACGATATGCCAAAGGTTTTGACAGCAGTATCTGCAATTGAAGATAGTATTTTTTGATTTGATATTATTGATTCCTCGATTTTAGACAATTTTTTCAAATAACCAACGTCTTCGCATAATTTCTGTTGTCTCCATGCCATCATCCTGAACAACCGTTTTCTTCTATCATTTACCTTTTTTGTGTTTGTGGAATATGCTTGTAAGGATTTAATGGCTGTTAATAATTCAATTCTTGAATGTTCACTTAAAGTTTGGAATTCATTATGCCCCATCTGATTCTCTACAATGGGAATCTTTGGAATTGATTGGTCAGAAATAATCTTGGATACATCGAACTTTGACAATAGGTTCTTGAAGATCCCTGTCCTCGATAACATATTGGTGGAAATGAACACAACCACCAAACAGGGGACTTGCGAGCCGTTGAAAATGAAAGCTAACACTACGTAAAGCGCAAAACAGGTAAGTGCCGTAGAAAGTAACAATAACCTGTCTGAAAGATGTCTTCTTGATGAAGAAAATCTAGGTATCGTCATGAATTAGATTATCTTATAAGCTTCTCTAGGATCACATACAATGTGGTGGATTTGATATTTTGGTGTCAAAAGTGAAAAATGACACAAAATCGATTGCGAAGAACACTCCAAGACGTTAAAACACCGGAAGGACCAACAGGCAAAATCCTGACAAAAACAATTATATGCCAATTGAAACGCTGAAACTCTGTAGGTATGGAAGGGTTTAACTACGACGATATAACTCCCGTTAAGCTTAACGAGGAGGAACCACAGTTGTGTCAGATATTGTACGATGACGAATACAAAGAAACGATGGGGTTATTGTTGGCATTGATGCAGACGGAAGAATATTCAGAAAGAGCGTTGGGTATAACGGAAAAAGGAATCGAGTTATTGGCATCCCACTATACCATCTGGAACTACAGGTATAATATTTTGATAAGGTTAAACAAATGCTTGTACGACGAGTTAGACTGGTGTGAACAAATAGCACTAGAAAACGAAAAAAACTACCAGATCTGGAACTACAGACAATTGATAATCGAGCGGATCATAAGTAATGACGGCGACCTGAAATTTAATCCGTACCGCGAGTTTCCGATCATGAACGCAATGCTCCAAGAAGACATAAAGAACCACCATGTGTGGTCGTACAGGAAGTGGTTGGTGGAAAGATTTGAGTTGTACCAAGACGACAAAGAAACACAGTTTGTTGAGCAATGTATAAATAATGATTTGCGGAACAATTCGGCGTGGTCGCATCGGTTCTTCCTCAAATTCGGTGTCGACAGGCTCTGCACCGAGGACACCGTCAAGCAGGAGATCGAGTTCACCCAGACCAAGATTACACAGTGTCCTCAGAACCCCTCGACCTGGAACTATTTATTCGGCATTTACAGGAAATTCAACAGAGACATCGACGAGTTGTACGACTTCTGTTTGACGTTCGCCAATGTGGACGTCACACCCGACGTCGAGATCGTTATAAGCAGCTCGTACGCCCTCGAGATGTTGGCCACCATCTACAAGAGACGCCTCCAGCCGGCAATGGCGACCAAGGTGTACGACCTCCTTTCGACCACCTACGATCCAATAAGAGCCAACTACTGGAATTACGAGAAATCAAAAATATCCACCTAGCACAAGATAATGCAATAGTACAAGTAGTGAATTTACATCCGTAACCTAAAATTTCCGTAGATTAAGGCTATCACCATTATCTACATGGTAGGCGTCACACGCTCGTATGGCGCCATAACACATTTGCAAATCCGCATAGTTGCAAAAAATGCAAGATGATGGAAATGCAGATCTAGATAGGACCATCACGAAAACCAACTCCTATCAACAACTTCAATTGAGGTACGAACACAGCGTATCGTCATACAATAAAACCCCTACCACACTCGTCAAAGTTGAATAATTACGGCCAGGCCCCTTGGCACGTTAGAGTCCGCACTGGCCCAAACATTAAACTGAACCTTGATGCTCCCACTGCAATCCCCGCCGGCAAGCCCCTACCACTAATACTGATACTCGGTGGCCCAAAATATCCACATCTCGATCGCGCGCCTGGCCATCCCATCTCTCGCGGCCACAAACTCCCACACCGGCATCCCTGCGCATCGCCGACACGTTCGTGAACTTTATCACATAGGCTTTAACGTCCAACTTTATGCGATTACAGGCATATCGTCAGACATCGCGACGTCGACAAGAACCTTATTACATTAAAATATACCAAGGTTGTCAAAGTCCTCACCCGGGGTCCACCGTCGCCAAGTCTGTTCGACGACGACCGGTGGTGGGACTAAGGGGTGGCCAGCGTTCACTCAGGCACTGGATACATACATGCTGACGACACTCCGAAACACCCTACCAACGCTCCAGCAACGCTCCCGCAACGTCCGTGGTATCCACTACATCACCCTACGTCTCGACAGCGTTGCAACGGGGATAAGTGCCGACTGCCTAATCGAGTGCTATCTGATCTTGTTGACATTATACATTCACCAGATAATCTGACGGTTCCCATGTGACGTGCCTGCCACCCCTGGTATTGCCACAGTCTAGACCGTCCTCGAGGCCTGGACCACCCAGGCCTAGAACTGTGCGCGCTCGCATACTGCAGTATGTGCAGGTCCGCACCAAATAATTCGGCAACCGTCATTTGTGTCGTCCAGTCTACCTGTAGGGTGCTGCACGCTTGCAAAACGGCCGGCGCCGTTAAGATGTCCTCTAAGGTTTTAGCTTAGAGCTTATAGTCTAAACTGCCATACTCTACGTGTCCATCCACGTCCTCGGTTGTGCTCATATCTGTCGAGTCTACCGTAGTCATCTTGTCGCGCCCATCAGCTCGGCTGCTTTGCTTCTGCGCTGTTTCACTATTACGCGTCCTGCGACTGTGTCTTATATCTGCTCCCTGTCGGAGGCTTATTCGCCACCCACTGTTTCTCCTCTTATCATATTGGGTATTCTGTATGTACACACCTGTCGAACAATCCCCCAGGTTGTCCTACAACGTACTTACAATACGCGCACAATACCCGGGACAAATCTGACCTCTCACTCGTACTTCTACACAATGCCAGCGGTTTATTAGGTTACATTTACGCTTTTGGCATAATTGCGGACGCTGTAAGGATTGTATAGGCAAGTCGATTATCGGCATCTCGATTATCGGCATCTCGTATTGCATTATTGGCACATTTGCTAGCCACAAGATTCCTAAGCCTAAGCGAAGGCTATTGTTGGTTTAGACTGCACCTGTATATGGTCAGTGAGAAATAAAAAAAAACTTTTGAGGCAAATTATTCGTACTATCAGATGTAAAAGTAGCAAAGAAGTGACATCGTAGGACATAAACAAATAATTAAAAGGAGTAGTCCATCTGAAGAATTGGTATATTAATAAAGTGGAAACAACGATTTATAATTCACCAGAGGGAAACTTTTATACTTGGTCTCTAATAATACAGTTGACATTGTTGAACTGATTGTGAACTATTTTATGGCAATTTAAATATTTTTCATAAAATTCTATCGAAAGCTTTGGGATAACGAAGCGAAAAACAGTGAATTCTACATAAATAGAAGGCAGTTATACGGGAGGACCAGGATCCGATGAATGGTCTAGGGATAGTTATCGAAGAGAAAGAAATGGAAACAGACGGGGGAGCGACGGAGGACAGAGATGTGAGAAGGGGAAACCAGACGGCCCTGGCGACGCCAATGGCGACGCCAGAGAGCGAGAGCGAGATACTATTGCCGCCGTTGCCTGACGAGGATGCGGGGGCAGCCCCCAGCAGCA